>VZTA01015683.1:0-291180 GCA_013398855.1 Mohoua ochrocephala | reverse complement strand
TTTTTTCCGGAGAACGGAATGGGTCTAACTCAATTAAGGCTAATCCAGGGCAAAATAAAGGGGAATTTTCTATTGCTGAATTCAGAATTTTCAATTACTGAACAATCCCTTTGTTTTGCTATTTCTGTCACCTTTATAGTAAGCTTTGCAAAGCTCCTGTGGGAGGTATTACAGAAGAATTTTACAATCAGAACATTCTTGCTGTTTGAGGTTTTCCTGATGTCCAAGCCTTCCTGTCCTGCGCTGCTGTTTAACCTGCTGCTGTTATTTGTGAGTCTCAGAAGATCCCTCCTGCCTGCCTGCCCACACTCAGTTACCATCGTGGCCTATTTGATGTGATCTTTGCTTTTCTTCTCACCTGAACAGGAGATCAGTTCTTCCATAATTCTTCCTTTCACAACTTCCAGAACACTAAATTATGCCCAGCAGAAGCAAAATCAGGAGAATGGAAAATCCTGTAGGAGGTGTTTTCAAAGAAGCCAGAACCTTCCCCCTGCTCTCTGCCCCTCTCTGTTTCTTAATTTTTAATTTCCTGCTTCTTTATGTGGTTTTATATAAAGCGTATTTTTGTTCATCCTTGCGTGACGGCTTTTGAGTGGAACAGGACACTCCAGGATCGTTATATCAGCTTTCAAATAAGCTTTGACAGAACTTGCTCTCATTTCAAAGTCTGAAATTATAGACAAGCAGCTCTCCTGGACATGAACCCGGATAAACCCAGCTGCTATTGAAAGTAAAGTTGTGTATTTATTATTAGCAAACAACGGTGAAGTTATTAGGGAATGGCATTTCCAAGGAACTACTGAATCAAGGCACGTGTTTACTGTTAGTTGTAAAATGGCAATAAAGCTGCAGCTATAGCCCATTTATTGTATATGGGGCTGGGAGGTGACTGAAGCAACCCAACACCGCAGGTGGACTGAGCTTTCCTTGGAGTCAGTTCAGTTTGACAGAAAGAACAGTTCGGTTTTTTTCTCTTTGTCTGACGGGGTGGAAATACCCGCGGTCCCCTGGGGCCGCTCCCAGGGCAGGAGCCAGGCTGGAGGAAAAGCCCTGGGCTGCAGGGAGCCATCACACAATGTTCCGCAGACCTGGCTCTGCTGCACCTGGATGCTCTCACCTCCCACGGCAGGATCTTCCCAGATCCCCCATGGTCCTGCTGCGCCCCTCGGAGCTGCTCATCATCCTGCTGCTCCTGCAGGTGGGTGTGGGCTGGGATGTGGGCAGGGGGTCTGGCTGCACGGAGGGCACGGCAGGAGGATGGAGCCAGGATCTCCTCAGGGCACCGAGCAGTAGCATGAGAGGCAACGGGCAGGAGATGGCAACAGAACATTCCACCTGAACAGGAGGAAAACTTCACTGTGCGGGTGGCTGGGCCCTGGAACAGGCTGCCTGGAGAGCTGATGCAGTTTCCTTCCCTGGAGACACTCAGAATCCACGTCGACACAATCCTGAGTAGTGTCCTTGAGGGAACCTGCTGGAGCAGGGAGGCTGGACCAGATCATCTCCAGTGATCCCTTCCCACCTTAACCCCTCTGTGAGTCTGTCTGTCCCCACGGGGTGCCTCTGAAACAGGCGGTTCCTCTGTTCCAGCTCCTGGGCTCAGGTCTCTGGGAGGGGCTTTCCAGGGGTGGGGACCCTCTGCTCGTCCTGCTGGGGGTACCGGAGTGCTCACACCTGGCTGAGCACGCTGGTGCCTGGTGGTGACCCCGCCACGTTAATCCTCATCCCCCCAGGAATTCAGTGGTGTTTCCGTGAGTGTTTCTGTGGGATTCACGGCCCTGTACCGGGTTGTTCCTTTCTAGCAGTGCCCCTGGCTGGAATGGAGACAGCTCTACCCCGAGCCATGGCCGTGCAGGTGCACACGAGGGGTGGGGAAGCCAGAAAATACCCAGTTAAAGCTTCCAAAATGATTAAAAAAGGCTACACATAGAAAAGGGGAAAACAGCCTGTTCAGGGGGTCCAGCAGGGCTGAACCTGGAGAAAATCCAACAAAGACGAATTGCAAGTGCCGAGTTGGAGCCTTGCTTGCTGTTTATACATCACAGAGCTTTTCCCTGGATATAAACAGCTTTACAGTTCCAAGGCATTAGTGGTGAACCCAATTCATTGCTCAGCAGGTTTATAGCCATCACAATTTTACAAGTGTTTTCTTTCTTCAGAATAAAGTCACGGGGTAGGGGCCTTTGCCTGAGTCTGGGCAGGCAGAGATCTGTTCCACTTTTGGAAGCATTTCATAGGATGAGTAATAAACCCCAAGATCTTCAAGGACACTGCTCAGGGGGAGGAGGAAGGTGTCCAAGTTACCTGTGAGCTAATGGCAATGGTTTAATTTGAGCACTGTCATAGTCCTCAGAGGTCAAAGATTTCCAGTAAAAAGCAGTGTTTAAGGCAGGGAAGGAAGCTTGCATTTATAAAAAGGCAAATTGTGCCAGTTTGGGTGTAGCCACCTTTCTCAGTGATTCATTTTACTCATCTGAGTTAGAGATTTTGGTCCAGTGATCCCTTTCTGGTAAATCAGCTCTGTTTGGAACACTTCAAGTCACACCACAGAGTCCCTGAGACTCTGAAATACCCCCCAGACTTAACTCTTTTTTGCAAAAATCAGGTTATGTCCTGTCAATACCAGGCAAATTCTAAAGGAGCACTGGACACAGAGAGACAGGGGTGAATATTTAAAAAACTGGAGATACTTGATTTGGGAAAAGCCACAGAGATGATACCATGGACTGGTATCTGCAAGGAAACAGCATTTTTATGGAGATTGGCATCGCCTGACCAGGAATTGCCCTTACAGCTGTCATGGCATTCATTTGGAATGAGATGGATGATATTTGTGATGATATTTGTGGAGTTAAGGGTTAGATACAATTCAGTACAATACTGTCAAAACTGGATCAGTATGTTTCTGTGAAAGCAAATTCCCCACAAGGTTTTCTAGTGACCCACACCTGTCACAATCACTTTTCTTTTTTTCACAAGGTTACTGCTGCTGACAGTTTTTCTCATGAAATTGAAGATTTCAGTTTAAGACAAGCCATCACAAGGAAGAGTGTTCAGGTTTGCAGTCAACATTAGATAATAACAGACACACAACAGCCAATGTGCAAACTGTGACACTAAACCCACTTCTTCATCCAACAGGGGATGGATTCTTATCAGTCAGACAGTCTGCGACCTCTGAAGCGAACAAAAAGGACCTGGATTATCACCACCATTGATGTTCAAGAGGAGGACAAAGGACCATTCCCCAAATATGCTGGACAGGTACAAACCACCTTGTAGGAAAAGTTCTGCTTGAAGCTCAGTGAGGCATTCAATCACCTCAAATTGTGTACAATAAAATACCACAGGGAGCAGAGGGCAAGAAGCGTGCATTAAACAGCAACTTTATAAAACTTACTTGTCCAAACTTGTCTAATTTCCACAGAGATGGGTAGAACTGTGAGGTGGGAGGGATTTACTGTTGCTCCCCGTGGGAAGTTGCAAGGACACTCAGGGGAAAGAAGAATATGGAGCGGGAGTGGTAAGAGGGTCCCCCTGCACACTGTGCAGTGGTGTTGCAGACAGGGAGCTGTGGGGTTGGCTGAGACCAGGAGAGGCCCCATCTGCAAAGAGGAGGGGGGGCAGAAAGAGAATTGATCTAAATTATTTTTGTTTCTCTTCCATCTTCCCTGCTCATGCTGCGCTCTCCTACGTCTCTCTTGCAAAGCTGTTCAATAATAGATCGTATAATACATCACTGAAGTATTTAATCAGTGGACCTGGGGTGGATGAGTCCCCAGAGGTGGGGTTGTTTTCCATAGAAGATGATGCCAAGGGACACGTGTACGTCCATCGCACCATCGACAGGGAGAGGACCCCAGCTTTTCAGGTAACACACTGGGACAGGACACTTCCAACTGTCTGCAAAGGTGAATTGTTCTCTCGTGACTAAACACTTCACAGGAATGAGACACACCTATAATAATGTTAAATGTGTGTTTGCATGACCTGCTTTTCTTATCTTGCACCTACAAATAACTGCTAAATCGATTGGCTCAGCAGAGACCAATTAACTTTCACATCACTATTCATTATAAATCTCTGTGGCTTCTTTGAACTTCCACAACTATCTGCACGCTCCTTTTCGATCTTCTTTCTGGTATGATCCCTCATCATAACCTTAAAAACTTAAAAAGCTGTCCTGAAATTCAAAATATGTTACAGCTCTAGTGGCCAGAACGCTGAGTTGTAAACACAACCTCCTGATCAGGAGAATGGAAGCAGATAGTCATGTGTTATAAAAACTGGGCAATCATGGAGGAGCTGCAAAGCTCTATGACTGTAACTTTACATAAGAGGAAGCATATGTTTCTCCTTAAAAAGCAGAAAAGTGTTCACGAGCAGGAAGTGCAATGAAAGAAATGTGATAACAAGTTTATGAATGAAATATGGGAGTGTGGGTTTGTTTTCCTCCTGAAAAAAATTTTTCAGTCACGGTCTCCTTATGTTTATTCTGTAATGATTTCTATTTGTGTCTCTGTGGATTAACTGTACCCAAATTATAGTTCTCCATGTGGTATTCTGTGCAACATCTTGCCTTTTAGGCAGCCATTTCAAATAATCCAGCTCCAGTAAAAATCTTTTTTTACTTTTAAAAAATGACCATTATGACCATTATGAATCTACTACCTTTGAAAGGTGAAATAATGACTTAACCATGTGATTGAAAGCCAATGCTAATCAAATTTGATGGAAGCAGCTTCAAAACTGAAGGTTTTTTGTTCTATTCTCATATCTAAATGGTGCTGTTCAGTTCATCCTGATGTCTGTGTTGCTACTCATTTAGATTCGTTTTGATGTTGAGAACAGAAAATCTGGTGAGCTGTTGGACCGCCCTATATTTTTCAAGATAAATGTCCGAGATATTAATGACAATGCACCTGAGTTTTCCAAGGAGGAATATGGCACTACAATAAGAGAGAACCACAGTGAAGGCAAGTGCCACCCAAACAACGATTACTGCTGGGTTGTGTATGACCCTTCCTGTCCTAATTCCTTCGTTGTTGTTATCCCTTTCCTACTAAATCTATTCCTCTCTCTACCTTTTACTTGAACACTCAGGAGTTTAGGGACAATTTCCCGTTTCCTACATTTCAACCTCTTTTCTGATTAACCTCAGTGTACATTAGAATATCATTGGAGACATTCTGGAAAAACTTCCAAGATATTTTGTCTTAACCACAAGCCAAGACTGTAGCAGGCTGATCTCAGCTGTGGATCTGGAAGCTGCACAAGCACCCAGCGTCACAGGAGGTGGTCAGACACTGCTCAGAAATACAAAGACTTAGTCTGGGTGTGTAAACATGTGGTGTCAGCTCCTCAGGAGCTGGCATGAAAAAATAGTGTGTGTTTTTGATGAAGTAAATTCAGGAGTGTGGTAATTCTGTTGTCTAACAGCTCTTTAGGCAGATTTGCCACCCAAATAAAGTAGTAGCCAGAGTCTGAGCAGGGATAACCATGGCCACAGGAGAAGATGCAGGTTTTCTTAGGAGCTGTGTGTTTAAGAGCCTGCAGACAGGCTTGAGGAACTCCACACTGAGACTAAACACTCCCACTAATGTCTCGATTCTCCATCCTAGATGAGCCAGTTATCCAAGTCACAGCCCTGGACAGAGACGAAGCCGGCACTGCGAACTCACAGGTGTCCTATTCTATAAGTATGCAAATGCCCTCTCCAGATGGAGTCACATTTAACATCGATCCTAGCACAGGATCAATATTTCTGTCAGGATGCCTGGACTATAAGGTGATGTATATTTAGCATCTTCTCATCATTTAATACATGGTACATGTTCACTACACAGTTACCAGGTACAAGGGGAAGGAGAGTCTCACAGCCAGCTGTGGCTGGCAAAATGTGGGAACTGCTTCTGAACTAAGTTCAGGAACTTCCTTGTTTCTGTTTTTCAGACTGCCAACTCTTTCAAACTTCTGATTAAAGCCAGTGACCATGGAAGTCCCCAGCTTTCATCTACTGCAACAGTGACTGTTGCTGTTGAAGATGCGAACAACCACCTCCCTGTATTTACTAGTGATAATGTAAGGGAAAACTTAATTACTTCACTGAGCCTTTCTAAACACAGTTCAGTCCTTCCAACTGCTAAATGCACTCAGCAGTGGAAATAGAAATTGCCAGAAACTGCAGAACCAGGCCAAAATGTGCAAATGAGACTTATCTGTCAGATGAAATATCTCTTGAAGTGCTAAACTTTTGTTAATTTTCTCTGTATGGCACTAGAAGGTTTTTGCCTCACTGGAAGCATGAGGAAGTTGACAGACCAGATTATTCTGACATCTGGGAAGCTGAGATGCTGATTGCCCAGAGCAGTGGTGGATGCTCCACCCCTGGAAGTGTTCAAGATCGGCTTGGGCGGGGCTTTGAACCACCTGGTCTCGTGAGAGGTGTCCCTGCCCATGGTGGCCTTTAGGGTCCCTTCCAACACAAACCTGCTCTCTACTTTACAATCTTAAATAAACTATCCCAGCCACACCCAGCACACATATCCAGAGTGCTGAGTCATGCCAGGTACTGGTCTGTGTAAATATGTGAGGTTGTGAAGGGCAGGAAGACATACAATAGGGTTACAACAGTGTGTACAAAGTCACCTACAAAAGCAAACACCTTCACCAATGCCTCCTACCTGGTGTTTGGAAGACCTGAGTGAATAATGTTAGATCACCTGCAAAACCAGGTTTACACAAGAAGCCTGTGCTTTGTCATCAACTCCTATCTAGTAGAATTCTAACCCTTCTCACAGCTGTGATTTGTTCCCTCTCTCTGAGTATCATCCTTATTGCATTTTTAAAAGTTGTGATGCAAGGACCGTGCTGTTTATATATTAGATGGCAAGAGTCTCAATTTTCAGCTCTCAGCCAGTGACCAATTTATTTTAAGAAATAAAGACAAACAAATTACATATTATTGCTATCTCATCGCTCCTTAGGTAATTTAACTGGCATTTCTCAGTCTGTCTATGGAGTGCTAGTTAGGCAAGCTGATGGCTACATTGCACCATCAAAAACTTAAGCCATTGTGACAAGATTACATAAAACAGATAAATAGATAGATAGATATCATCATTACTTCCTTCCTTCTCCTTCCCAGTACCAGCTGCAGATTTCAGCAGGAGAAGAACATCTGGCTGTGTTACGGCTCCAAGTGGAAGATGAAGACTCTCCCAACACTCCAGCGTGGAGAGCAAAGTACAGAATAGCCAAGGGCAATGAGAAGGAGCAGTTCACCATTGAGACAGATCCAGCCACAAATGAAGGCATTTTGAGTGTTATCAAGGTGAGGAGATAATAGCAATAGGTAAGCAGAGCATGACAGTGTGTCACACGTCTGATTGTGAGATTCAGAGTCAGCGGAGTCATCTCACCTGTGTTCCAGGTAACAGAGGTGACTGCCAAAACAAATGTCATAACTGCTAATTAAACTGTTTTTGTCTCGGGTTTTCAGCCTCTCAGCTATGAAGGTGACTCTGAGATGAGACTTGTAATTTCTGTAGCAAATGAAGAACCTTTCTTCTGGTGTAAAAACGGCACCGTGATGATCTCTGATCTGGAAACCACAAACACAGCTCTGAACATCAAGGTCTTACAACGTGCTCCAAGGTTTCATCCTCCTGTACTTATTGTCCAAAAGGAAGATTCAATGAAGCCTGGGAGGGTATTTAGAAAGTATCCTGCCACATATCCAGATGATGTGCCAAATAAGATAAAGTAAGTGGCGATGTTCCAACTCTCAGAATAAGAAATATCTTAGGAATATAAAGAGGTTTGCAAGTGTAGTTTGGTACCTAAAATCCATTTAAGATAATATCTTGTAATTTTTCCCTTTCTTTTTCAGATATGAACTAGCCCGTGACCCAGATGGTTGGCTGAGTGTGGATGAGAACTCTGGTGTTCTTACTGTGGCAAAAGAATTTGATCAAGAATCCCTCTTTTTGAACAACAGCCACTACACCATCATTGTTCATGCTACTGATCATGGTGAGCAGCCAGGCAGAGAATATTCAAGCAGTATTTGGACTGTGAGATGAGGTGCATGTTGAACATAAAAAGATAGTAAGACTAAGGATCTAAGTGGTTAATGGATAAGAAAACACCCTAATGTTTGTAACTTGTGCTATGTGTGACTGGTAAGATAAACCAGGCAGATCCTGCCAATAGACTGGCATTTTCCAACACCCTGTTGTGAGTGTTTTTGTGTTTCTTTTGCTCCTACCCAGGCATTCCAGCACAGACAGGCACTGGCACCATCCTGCTTTACTTGTCCGACATTAATGATCATATGCCATCATTGGTGGCTCCTTCTTTAGACATGTGTGACGAAGGAGAAGGGACATCTCTCATTATAGAGGCCAAGTCTGCTCTGGCCCATTCACATTTGGGGCCATTTACATTTGAGCTGGCTGAGGACCCTGAAGATGTGAAGCGTAACTGGACATTAGGAAGAGACTTTGGTGAGCTATTCCTTTTGTGTCCCTCCTGAGGTTATTGTCAGTTGTGGGCCCTCTGGTTATTTCACTGTCTCTTGCCTTTATGGTTTGTTACTGATGAGTCTCAGTGAGACTGAAATGATGGGAAAGAACAGCCTTCAAAGTATGAAGTTATGGCAGTTTGTAGAAAGTGACATTGCTCTTCAGGTCTGCTGAGGGCAGGACCAGCAGCAAAGTGCTCAAACTGCAGAAAGGGGGATTATTCAGCTGAGGAACCCCTTCTTCATTTGATTAACTGCCTAAGGAATTCCAGAGGTTATCAGGGGGCTGTGCCAGAGTGCAGCCAGGCTGGGACAGATCTCTGTCCAGAAAGCTCGGAGAGGTGATAAAGTGGGATGGAATTTAATCCTATTTACTATTAGGTGCATTAAGGCTGGAAGAAGTACTTGAAATCGGGGTGCAGATGAGTTTCCTTTATCAACACGAGGGACTGTAGAATATTAGACGTCTTTCTGTGAGTCTTGAAATGATTCACTTGTGTTTTTAGGGCAGTCAGTTGAACTTCTGATGTTAAGAAGCCTCCCACAAGGCAGCTACTTGGTGCCCATCATTATTCAGGACAAGCAAGGATTTTCCACAAGGCAGAGCCAGCACATCAGGCTCTGCTTTTGCCCAGATGGACACACATGTAAATTACAAGCAGCAGTGGGACTTGGACGTGGTGCCATTGTAATAATACTGATGGCCTTCTTCTTACTGCCGGGTAAGCCACCTCCTAAGTTAGACACGCAGGTTCTCTGTCATCTGCCCACTGGGTCTCATTGCAATTGCAGCTGATGAGCTCAAATCTACTGAAATCATGATTGTTTTGCATCTAGGTGATGACTGGCAAATGTAAATTGTCATGAAGCTAAACTCTAGTACAACATAGCAAGTGTTTTTATTTGCATTGAATACAATTGAATACTTGACTTTTTTTGACATTTGCTGTGTCCTGGCAAACTGAAAGTAATGAAATTCTCCCATGGGGTTACCCTTGTTCTAGACCTGGTTCCTCTGTACCAGCTCATGCTGGTTAATGCTGGAGAGAAGAACTGCTGGTTCTTTATCTGAAGAAAAATGAATAGATTATCTGAGCACTGTTCCTCTGACATGATCTATTCTGTCTGCCTGCTCAGTCTCACCCCTCCAACCAAGAATTCCAGCTGCACAGCTGCACTGTTGGGGTTTCCCAAGGGAGCTCCTTTGGAAGTGGGCTGGGAACCTCTCCCACCACTGTGTTGAGCCAAACCCATCTATTCCCGGTGCCCATTTCTCCTTTCCCTTTCTCCTTTACAGCCTCCAGCATTGTGCTTTGCCAGTGTTGCAGGTCAGGGGCTGAAAGCAAAGCCATTGCCCCACCCCAGGAAGGTGAACAGACTTTAATCAACTACAATGAAGAGAGCAGAAGTTTTTTTTCTGAGGTGAGTGTGACAGTGTCTATCCACACTACCCCACCAGTGTTGTGTGGCTAAATGTGCTACTAATCATCTCTTTAATTATGTTTCCTCTGGTTTTGGTATTGAGCAAAATAAAGCTTTCCTTGCCACTAAGCCTGTCTGGGGAGCTGTGCTCTGCATGGGCTGGATAATGCCACTCTGGTGACAGACTGTTACCACTCCTACCCTTTTCCAGTATCAGCAGGACCTTCCCAGGTGCCTCATCCTGCTGGTGAATCCAACAGGGGAGGAAGCACAGCACCTCTTGTCACTCTGCTACGCACAAATCCCTGTGTGTGCAACAAGGAGGCAAACGAAAGTGGAAAATGGAATAGTCTGCAGAGGTGTGATCCTTCACACTCAGTTCAGTTCCTTATTAACACCATCCCTCTCCCTGTGTGCAGGCTGAGCTGGATATTATATGCAGTGCTACTCTACCACCTGTGTCTGTGAAGGATGGAAAAGAAGTGATTTCTGAGGTAACTGCCTGGTTCTTGATGAAAATGTCCTTTTTTTATACCAAGGGAAGTGGTATCCCAAGAATTAGGGCTAGTATTAGTAACAGTGGGAAGAAGAATGCAATATCATTCAATTAGAAAATAACTGTCACTTGTTGGAGTAACTGGAGAAGGCAGCACAAAAGAAATGGATGTAACAGAGAGAAAGATAATTGGAGTTATTTGTGAGTAAAAGAAATGCCAGAGGGTGACTTTATGCTGATCAAACCTGAGATGCTGTGTCTGTCTTCCAGAATGGCTGTTTCACTGGTTACCAGACATCCCAAGAAAGACACCTGGATTGCTTCATACAGACAGTGGACAAAACACTGGCTCAGGTAAGAAATGAGCGTTGAACTCCTCATGTCAGAAGCGCTGCAGTTGAAAGCAAGGGATGTATTTGATGGGAAAACATTCAAGACCTTGTTGAAAATACCTTTTATCCTAGACTGAATTGTCCTTCAGGTGAGAGAAGTGGGGCTAAAATGCTTTCTGTGCCTGATCAGGGTTAAAGTTTTGTCACCTGCTCTTGCACTTCTGTGCTGTCAGGGGCATTCGAATTCCTCTTGCCATGCCCTGTCTGACCCCTGCCTGTTTACAGTCCTGTCCTTTGGCCTCCTTGGCCAGACTGCAGGCCCTACCAGCCAGGGTCAATTGCCAGCTCTCTGGGCCAGGACAGATCAAATGCCCTTTCCTGCCTCATTTGTACCCTGGGGAAAGTTCAGGCTCTGGAGCTTACGCAACTGAAAGTTTCTGTAGAATTTTTCCTTGTCAGACAAAGACTCGTAATCTTCCCTGTAAATTCCTGTCTAATTTGCATGCCATAATTTCCTTAAATTTTCCAAAAGGCAGTAGGAGCTTTTGTGCTGACTTGCCTTGTTTCTTGCCTTCTCTAGAAACTGTATTACCAAAGCACACTGGAAGATTATGGGGACATCTGTGAACCTTGCAGATTCACTGAGGAAGAGGAACTGGAACCCAGTAACTCCCCCTGCTCCATCTCCATTGGCAGCGAGGACTTGCCTGTTGATTTTCTGAACACTCTGGGACCAATGTTTTCTGCTCTGGAAGAAATCTGCCAGAAGTGATCTCCATCATTCACTGTCAGAACGCTGAGACTGTGGTGCTGCAAATGCTTCTGGCAGGAGCACCAACACAATTTCAGAAAAAAAGGACCGTCTGTACTTGAAAGCATGGCAGTGTTTGCACCATGAGTGCCTGGCCTTTCACTCTTCCTGCCTGCACTGTTTCATGTGGGCAGCCAAGAACCTGGCACGTTTGGAGCATCCACTCTGCTGTGCAGAGGTGATGGAGGGATTGTGGCATATTTGTGCACACTGACACAAATGGAAGATCTGATATTAAGAATCCTCAATTCAGTATGCCAAGGAAAAACAAACCAAGCTAGACCTACTAGGCCTGAAATTCCAGGCAGAGATCCATATGGAAACAAGTCAGTTTTGAAGAGAGAAGGCAGTTAGCTGCTAGACCTGTGCATAGTCCTTTCTCCAGTAAGTGGTCTCTTTAAATCCAAGATTAACTTTAGTACAGTGCCATATTTTATGTCCTTTATATATGACACTGAAACACTGAGGAGAACATTCACTTCTCCTCTGGGTCCACACACTTGGGACAGGTTTGCAGCATCCTTCCTTTAGCACGAAAGAGGCACTTTTGGTGCTTGTGTGCTGTGCTGGCATCTGCTGGCTGTTGGTATCACAGCACTGCTGTAAATCATACCCTAAATGCTAAGAAATTGTTGTCAGACAAGGTTATTCCTTTCAGTGAAGTAACTACCTGCTCTAAATTAGCCACAAGTGCCTCTGAGGGGGAAATTCGTGGATTTCCTCAAGCACTGGTGATAAAACAGATGAAATGACAGAGAAGGGACGGTATCAAATTTCCCTATTAGGAAAGCACAGATGTGTTACTTTTACATTTTGAGGTTGGGACATGTCTGACTGTGTGTGATTGACCTATGCTCAGTTATGGCATGAAGGCTGTTGGTCTTACAACACAGAAATGAGGGAAGAACAGCTCAAGAGATTGTCTCCTGCCATTAGTTAAGTTATACATGCAGGAAGTGTTGGAATTAGTTACAAATCTTGCTCCTGCTCTATTACAATCCTGTGCTGAAAGAAAAATGCTTTGCCTAAGGCAAGCACTAAGTCTGGGAGCTAAGACACTGTTTTGGTGTTTCAAAGTTTACTTAAACAGTAAATTATGCTTTCGCTCGGATATTATGAACTAATAATTCAAGGCTGGGAACTTCAGTCAAGTGTGATAAAAGAATTTGGCTGAGTGGCAGGCAGCTTCGTGTTCCTAAATGCCAGCAGCAAGATCTGTTTACACAATGAATCACTCCTGCGATAAACTGTCCTTGACTTATGACTCCAGATGGAAGACCAAGCCAGGCCAGGGATTCAGCAGCACTGCTAATAACTGAGGTGACATTTTATTGCAGATGATAACCCTGTTGGTAAGATTAGAGTGATGCTGTAATTTCTTCTGAAAATGATGCAAGACTGAAAATAATCATGCACGTGTTCCGTGTGTTTATTGCTTTTGTAAACTCACGTTGGGTTGGGAGCACACCATGCCTGCAGTCACCCATGCTCTCTCTCTAGCATGGGACAAAAAGAACTGTTTTAATGAAAACCTGTTTCTTGGGAAATGAGACTGTTCCCCGGAGGTTCTCACAATTGTACACCCTGTGCCCACACCGGTGGTAGCGTTCAGTGTTTCGGTGTCTTCAGGGGTTTGAAGACTTGCACACACTCAGGTAATGCAGCTTCCCAGCACCACTACGAGATAAAGGTGCAGTGTTTTCACTTTTAGGCTGAAAGAGCTGCTTGGCTGACCACAGTCACACAGAGAGTGGCACTTATCAATTGTGCTGCACGTCTATCCTGCTTTCCACCAACAACGCTGACCTTTGCAGCAGCTTTAACCCCATTCCTTTTGAGCAGACCTGAGGGAATTGTGCTCTGCTGTGGTCGTATCAAACCAGTACGAAATCTCTGATATCTACAGTCTGGGAGCAAACAGTGATGGAAGCAGCAAATAATTAAAACCTTCATTTTACAGGTAAGAGACAGATGCACAGAAATTCTAAGTCAGCTCCTGTAATCAAAACGAGACTCGCAGCATGGATCTAGATTTTCAGAATCCCCTTTTGTCACTGTAATAATTGAAGTATCATTATATTCATAATTCCCATCAAGCCCTGTCATTTATGCAACTACCTGGCCAAAAACATTCCTTTTTTTTCTCATTAAAAATTTGCAGTCCGTAATTTGGTGATTTGACACTTGAACTCCTGTTGATGATCACGGAATACTTTTATGTAGGAATGGCAAAACATGGTACAAACACCCAAATAACCACTCAAACTGCTGAAAGCTGTTGTGAACCCTGCTGCCAACACAGGGACAGGAAATCTGTCATACATCAACTGGGGGGATCTGGAGCACAGCAAAACTCCAGCACTAAGTCTGGGTTGTAGGTATGCGTGTCAGCTCCATGTGACAACTACTTCTTTCTCCATCTGTGCATTAGGTTTGAGTTGACATTCTTCCTCAAAGGGGAGTGAAGGAAACTTAAATTAGATTATTAATCTCCCATTGTTTTAAAACTAGAAACTTCTGCTTGAGACACCAGTAAGTTTTTAGAGGAGTTTGGCAGAAGGGAGGCCCAGGCTGACGAGAAACAGCTTCACTAACAAATTACTACAATCAAAAAGGTTTATTTAGAGGCTTTCATGAGGAATGTTTTCACTAAGAAGTGAAAATGTGGCACAAATCAGCGCATTTCTCCCCTGCATCGCACATTTGCATCAATCACAATTTTAAAGACAGACACTATTGCAGGAAGCTGCTCAGTGAACGGCTCTTAAACATGTGAGGCAACACCGGGAGACAAACCGAGAAGGAAGAGTTGGAGGCAGCAGGGTTATTTGTGCCACACATCATGCTGAACATGGTGATGATACCCCAGGCAGGTTTGGGCCTCACAGCTGCTGCTGCCCTGTCTCCATGGAGTGTGAGGGAGAACCATGAGACTCCCATCACCGAGGGAGCTTTCAAAGGTTCTCATGGAGGTTGATGCTCTGTCCCTGCTGGACACACACCATCCCTGCTGTACACACACCATCCCTGCCAGTGCCTCACTCAGCAAGCCTGGGTCGTGGATTTGACCTTAAGTGCAGGCAGGTGCCACATTTCTTCCCAAGGGCCCTGTGCTTGTGCCTTCTGTCCCCAAGCCAGGCAGAGAACTCTGCGGTGCCCACAGGACCAGCCAGGATCAGCCCCGTGCCCGAGTGCTCTCTGTGCACACCCCGCTGTGTGTTACCCATGGCCTCAGCCTAGGCTTGGCTCATTCCCACTGGCAGAGGATGTGTGAAGCCTCTGGCTTGTTCAGGGTCTGCTTTAAACCAGGCACCTCCATGGCTTGCTGTTTTCCCACTGCTGTGATGGGCTGTAGTGTTTCAATTACCTGTTCACAGTGAGAGGCCTAATCAGGACTCCTGTGAGCCCCCATTACTTCTGGCCCCTGCTGTGCCCAAGCCAGTGGGAGTCCCAGCAGCACAAATGTTTATCTCCGCACAATCTTCATCTCTGTCTTTGTTTTGCCTCATTTATAAAGATCTTACTTAAAAGCAAATGACGCACAATCAGTAAAGGGGAAATTAATCACGCTGGAACCAAAGTTCTGACACTGAGTTTTAAAGGAAACAAGAGACAGTGATCGTGGGCTGGTCCTACAGAGAGGGGATGTCAGCACGTCAGCGATAAAGTCTTTTTGTCTCAGACAGAAAGCTTTTCCCTGTCTGCTATTTCCTCTACTCTGCTGAGCAATGGGATCCCCTGGGATCTTTGGGCCGCCACAGAAGGAGTATAAGTTTTAATCAAATCTTTCTGTGCCAGTTTGGGGTCATTTTCTTCCCTCTGAAGGATCCATTTGTCCTGATTAAGGTATTACAAGAAGTCATTTAAAGGACAGATAAATGACAAGAGATTTTATAAGTGAAGGGGAAACCACATGCTGAGAGGGTTATAATTAGTTCCTTCTATTCATGCCTTAGGTGTTGTTGTATTTCACAATCCTAATAATTAAACACTTAGTAGCAGAGTGCTGGATTAGTGTTTAAAAAAACCCCACAGACCAAGGTGGAGGCTTTTCTCAGGTTTTCTGAGAGCAAGCAGGGAACAGACACCGTAGCACGTGTGATAGAGGCAAAGTTTCCCAGCCGAGTTCAAAGTCCACGATCACCTTCAAAGAAGCTGGAAATAGGCTTTTCCTTTTTTAACAGGTGCTGATGCTGACGACTGAGAAAAATGAGAGATTTATGCCATTACAATGGCTTTCCATTTCAGCCTGTAATAGCGCTGGGACGGAAAACTGGTGATTGGGGAAAATTGAGGGAAGGCACATGCAAAGCGCAGTCGAGCAGGTGCTGAACAGGCCTTCCTTGTGCTGCTTCTGCTCTTTGCACTCCCATTATTTCATACTTTTGAAAAGTGGTGAGAAGCCTTCACAATGGAAACATCTGCTCCTGTTAGAGAAACACGGCCCGTCGGCCTGGGCCTGACCAGGATCCCTCCTTGATGCCTGGAATAACTTAACTCACAATGTCTACTGTAATTACTCAATTCTATCCTGAATGTACAGTTCTTAGGGACTGGACATTTCTCAAAAAGCAGAAGGCACTCGAAAAATGTGAGTATTTGTTATTTCAGGTGCCCACTTTGTTTTCCTTAACACTTGTGGCAGGAATCAGCTATTCCCAGTTACTCTATGAGGTGTGAACCGAAATTCAAATTCACAAAACATTTTGTTACTCTAAAAGATAAATCCCACCATTTTCTCTGCTCTGCCTATGCCACGTCTCCCACTGAGGATGCTGCAGTAAAACCCAGTTTGCAAGAGAACCATTCTATGCTATGGGAAATGAAGCAAAATGAGGTTCCAGAAGACAGTGGAGGCCCTTAGGCCTTTTCCCCCTGTACCCATGACAGGTGTAATTACCCAATGTGAGACTTGGCAGGAGTGATTAAATGGATGAATAAGATAGCAAAACTAAAACTTCCAGAAGCTCATACAACATTATCTGCTCTTTGTAGGTTCTTCTACTACTTGCATCAGAAATGGAGTGTCCCACAGCACAGTTATCTCCAGTAAAATACTTTGCAGCATGGCTAACATCTGCTCCTTCTTTCTGATCATCCCCAAGAGATTAAACCCCAGTCTTATGAGAAAATGGGGCTCCCATTAGCAAAATATCAGTATAAAAAAGTATTTTTTTTTTAAAACTAACTTCACTAAATATATCAGTATTGTTGGGACTGAATTACAAAGATCTTTTTGGTACAATCTACTGATTATTTATAATACTTGAATACGACGTGTTCTTAATAATTCAGTAGTTTTTGAATTGTTCTAAATTCTATAAAATAAGAGAGAAAATTACTTCTGGGATTCAATTAGCAAATTATTTCAAGGCACTGATAATTATTCATGCTGCTTGAGAGAGGCTTTCCCTGTGTAGAGACAGTTCTGTAATTACCCAGGAGATGGCATAAGTAGGCCAGTTATCGACCTCTCAGCACCGAGGAGTAAAACCGAGGAAGGATCATTAATACCCTATTTGAAAACAAATCTGCTAACAAAATGTATATTTTGATGTGGTCAGTGGAGAGGAGGTTTCTTTCTCAAGACAGAGCCCTTTCCTCATCAGCATCACACAAGGAAGGTGGCTGCTCTCCACAGCTATACAGCAGCACTGAGGAAAAGGGATGTGAGGAGGCCAAAATGAAAATCCTAAGCAGATATTCTGATTTTTTCCCTTAAGCTATGTCCGTTATGTAGAAATCTTTATATTTTACACTTTTTTTAATGAAGAAGAGACAGCAGCAACGACTGATAAGAAATATCTCTGCTCGTAATCTGCATTGTCCTCTGTCTACCTCATTCCATCCTGTTTGCTTTTCCAAAGGGTTTTATTCCAAGAATTTCTAAAAGTAGAGAGGATATGGTAGAATCCATTCAAACCTACACATGAACGCTTCCAAGCACAGAGAAGGAATTAACGTTTGCAACTGGCCTTCAGTATGTAACTTCCCATCTGGTCATTTTACACATTGTGATACATTTTGTCACTGTTCAAACCTATCAATCCCATAAGCAGAACAGGTGCTCTGCACACTGTGGTAATGGATACTTCAAAAGAGAAACAAAAATTCAAGACCAGTTTCCCTCTCTCTGTTCAGTGTTTGAAAATGCCTAAATCATGGCTCAGGGAGACATTTGATCCTGTCAGACTGGAGCTGCTGATGGTATAAATGTACTTGGGGTTAGCGTGAGATTTCCTAGCTTGAAACCTTGTCACACTGAGGTTATTGGCCAGAAGTGAAACCACGGAGAAATGCAATTAAACAAGAAACCCTTCCTTGGACCTGGGGTCAAATCCTGAATATGCAGATGCTGAAAGTGGTCTTGATAGACTCTGCATTCACTTTTTTTTTCCCCCTAGGCACTTGCAAAGTGCCACAGAATGTCATAGTTGAAACCTCCCCTCGTGAAAGGGCAAGAGCTGAGTTAGAAGAGTTATTGCAAATCAGCTCAGTGATGCAGCAGCTCAGTCATGTGGGGGGATTCGTAAACAGCTGGCAAGGCAAGCACCACAGTTCTGAGTTCTGAGTTAATTACATGGGAGTGATAAAGGTACCATGTCTAGGATTAGGGGAGATGAGCATATTAATATTAAAGAGAAGAAAAAATATTAAACTTGCCTGTTTCTTTCAGAACTGTAGATCATCAGTTCATCATCCTTCCTGATCTCCATCAAACATCAGTGAATCTTATCCATGTATTGTGTGGGCAGGTGGCATCTTTTAGATCCTTGACAGAGCCTGAAAGAAGAGATTTTAGTCCTTAATTAGGGCTTCAAGATGCTTCTGCAAGAAAAGCAGTAACAGATAGACTCAGAACTACTGTTTGTGCTTTTGAATTTTTTTTAACATATTTTGCAGGATATCTGTGAAAGGGTGTTTTGGTTTTTTTATCCTGTAATATTTGCTTCCTGCCCAGAATAGCTTCTACATAGCCAGAGATAGGAATCTCATGTTTAAAAGCATCCATGTTTTTGTTTTCAAACATTTTGTTTCAAAACCATCAGCCATAGCCAGGACTATCATAAACCCATAAAATCTCAGTCCAGTTCAGCTTGTCACCTTGCCAAGAATGCTGCTTAGATTAATACAAACACTATCAAACTACTTAATTGAATTGCATTTGGGAGAGATAAGGAAAAGAATACAAGACCATTGTGGAAGCTGCACCAACCAATCTTCTAAAGAACATGTTACAGAATTTTATGTGGAAAAAATAATAGCAAACATGTTACAAGGCATTGGCACTCACAGTTGCTCCTAGCAGAAAGGCAACATAAAGAAATGGCTTTTAGTGTAGAAACTGGAGTGTATCCTGGATCCTGCAAAGCTGCTGACACAGGCTGTAACTGATGGGAAACCAACAGAACCTGTCATCCCCATGTTTCAGTACTGACAGTGTAAAAAGGTTTTTTCATTTAGAAATTCGTTTGAAAGCAGTAGTGACAAGTGAATTCCTATTTCCATCTACAGTAGAAAGAATTCCCCACTCCAATGGTTGATTCTTCTTTTTGTTATTTAAGGGAAAATCGGGGATGATTCTGGCAGAGCCAGAGTGAGTGGACAAAGCAAATGGAGGGGATGGGGCCCCACACATCTCTTGGTCAGAGCATCCCTGACTGTGACCAGGACATTCTACTCACAGATGCCAGCAGGACACAGGAGGAACCATGACTTGTTGAAGAGAGGATGTTTTGAAAAGTTTATATTCAAAAGGAGACACATGGAATTGGGAAAAAAACAAGCTCAACTTTCCCAATGATCTTGGAGGATGAGAAAGTCTGGGCTGTAGAATCTGGGCGACTCCTTACTCAGAGAGGCTCAGAAATCACAGTAGAAAGGAATATCTCGTCAAATCCAAACTGGAATAAACAGGAAAAAGAATTCTGGAGTGACTCAACACTAAATCTGAAGAGGTTTAATGTTGCTTGTTAGCAGAGCCCCGTCCTGGGCAGGGTGTGATGCAAACCCAGACATCCTTGCTTCCTGCACGGAGGAGTAAAACTGCAGAATCCCTCTCCAGACACAGCAGTGGCTCCTCCCAACAAAATCGGGACCTCAGGTGCAGGAGACAGTTTGTGTTTGCACGGCGTCCAAGAGAACAGGAAAAGGTAACTGGAGCGTGCATCCATCACAGGAGCTGGGAAGCACTGCCAAGGCCAATAATTAAGAAATGATTTCAGTTTTCTTGCTGGAATATGCAGGTGGCTCCAAAGCAGAGTGAGAGAGCAAACATCACTGTGGTATGATGGATACTGGGGGAGGTTTGGCTCCAGACTGACCCGAAAACCTAAGCTGATGCTGCTGTATGCACCTGATCATGGTATTCAAAATAAAGTGCCCTCAGCATGAGGGGAAAATCAGGAAGGTTTGGGTTCCAGCAGGTTCACTGAAAATCACACTTTGTGAGACTCCTCTGTGACCCTGGGCAAGTGACATGCAGCCGGATTTTAATAAACTATTCAGCATCTACCTCCTTTGGAATTAGTGAAAATTAAATGTCATAAATCTGTCTATTACATCTCTCCAGCTGTGAAATGAGAACCGTCCTTCCTGTCTCAAAGAAATACTTCCAGAGATTCTGAAGAGTTTTGACAGGGCAGTAATAGGAAGTGCACACGTATCCTAAACAGAAATATGAAGTTTCCTCAGCTGATGCTGTGCTGATGTGCTGAATAAATATTGTCTTTGGGTTTTCGCAATATTCAGGTTTATGAGCCAAATGAAAGCCAGGCATGGATGGTATTTTTAATGTGCTGAATAAATATTCATCAGGATATTCATCAGGATATGCATTTTTTAAGCTAAAGATCCAATATTATTTATAGTCTGTGCTTTCATGTAGAGAAACCAGTTATATGAGAAATGAGGAGGAAAAGTGACACCCTGCTATGAGGTTGCTGGATATTTGCTAACAAGACCATGATGAGGGTGAAACAATCCTGTGCTCGACTTGAATGGAGAGCGTGGGAGTTGAAAAATCGAGATTTATTTCAGTATCTTGTTGAACTCGGATGGGTAGGCATTCAAGTAGTTCGTGCAAGATACTTGGCAAACATCAGAGTGAGACATTCGCAGAAACAGGTGAAAAACCCAAACACACACATCTACCGATTTAAAATCCCAAGATCCTTCAATGTAGGTGGTTTTAAAACGACAGAGGAACATCATTATTGGGATTTTTTTTTTTTTTTTGAATGCTCAAGAAAGGCTTATGCAAAGCCAGTAGCAACAGTGTCTCTCCTTCCCTTGGGACAACTCGGGGACTGTTTTCAGAGTGTGTGCTACTGTATACATTCCATCATTATGTGCCTCTAAAAATGAAAAATAGGTCAAGAAATTGCAAGGTGAATGAGTTAATACATAAACCATTATCATATTCAAGTGCTGTACAACTGAATACCTTCTATTTAATTATGAGGCAGTGGAGTCAGTGCAGTGTGGTGACATTAATCATTACAATACTGAAATTTTGTTACCATGGTGTGTTTTTTAAGAGGAAACTATTTTAAGATGTAAATTAACTTTGCCTCAGAATTTCCCTCCTCACACCCTCAGACAAGCAGTAATCACCGTTTGTAGGCATTGTGTTGCAAGAGCGGCTCAGAGACGTTATTAAATGCTCTCATCAGAGCTACATCCATCCTCATTTTGGCCCCGTTGCAAAGCCTGCCCATCTCCCTGCTGTCCCTTTGCACTTCCTAACAGATATTTTAGCAGGCAGGGAATGTTGTGCAGTGACAGCTATGAACTTTAATATCCTTTATCTAACATGGAGAGTCATGAACCAGGCATCAGTTCCCTCCCCGTGGCCAGCCCGACTCTCAGGGCAGCAGGATGTCCCCCTCAGCCCTGTTTGTTCTCCAGACCTCACATCAAGTGAGCTCTCCTGCACAGGAACAGACCTTTTTGTGCACATGCAGATATTTACTGGAATTTACTCCTGCAATGTCTACCTACGAAGCCCACAAATCAACCTGAATCTGTACCCTGCACTGCAGATCCATCTCCATCACACCCAACCCTCGGGTTTATGTCCTGAGGTGTAATTTAGGCTCTCACGGCTGGAAAGCAGCACTGAGATGATGGACTGGGGTGGTGTCTGGAATCAAACCAACACCTGGGGAGAGGGAGCTGGGAATAAAGCCTTGGATCAGGCCCAGGTTAGAGATGCTGAGGAAGCATTTCTGGCCTGCGGAAGAGATCAGGTCAGGGAGCAGACAAGAGTAAAAAGGTTTTTTGGGTGTGAGAAGCTGGAGCAGGCAATATTATCTTCTAGGCAGGAACCTGTGATTGTAAACCTAAAGTCACCATTCCCACATCCACAGAGCTGAATTTTCCATTGGGGTAAATTTTGTCAGTTATCCTGATTTTGACCACGAAATAGTCCCTGGAAGTCAGACCAGATTATTGTTATGGCTACGAAACAAATATTCTCTTATTGTAAAGGGCAACCATTTTGTGCTTCCTGAGCTGAAAAACCATTGTCAATAAGTTACGAATTCAGACCAGAGCCTGAGGGAGTCAGACACTCAAATGCCATTGAACTTCATAAACAGCTGAGTGCTTACATCCTTTAGGCTCCTAAATCCTTCCCTTAAATTACAAATCTGGTCTATAAACACAAAAATCTAATAGTTTGAAAGAAAGGTTTGCAATAAAGTATAGATCCAACCTAAATCCTTTGTTCATGAGATGCTGATCAATATACATAACTCCAGTGTCAGCTCATCACTTGTAAAATCTTTTGACCTTGAACTGTTTTTACTTCTTAATTTCGCTTGTTTAATTTTTTGTTGCCAACTGTGTGAATCGAAGCTCTCTGAAGTAAGAAAAGCCCTATCATTAATTCTATGTTCACTGGCTCTAAGCAAGGTGGGCAAATCTGTATCTTTTTTGCTTACAGGCAAGTCCCTCTTGCAGAACAGTTGCAAAGTTTTCTGTGTAGTCATTTGAAGCACATTTTCAGCTTCTAATCTCCCGCTGGAGTGAAATTCAAAGCACAACGGGCCGACTAGGATTCTTTTCTTGAATTTGTTTTGCTTTTAGTCCAACTTCAGCATTTCTGCCTTTTGATTGGAATCCCTTTGTCCTGTCCCACCCATCAGAGAGGTCATGCCTAGCTCCTTTTGGCACGGAGATGCCATTTTGCTGTGAAAAAAGGAACTGCGTGCAGCACACTGTGCATTCGCACAGCCTCTTTGGTAACAGTTTGTCAGGAATCCCTCTCTCTGTTATTTCTGCATTGTTCTCTGTCTCGCTGAGAGAGCAGTGCAGTTTCTAAGGATGCAAAATGATAGCTCTGTCTGGCGTATTATAGAATATTAAATACATTATTAAATCCAGCTACTTCCGACAGAGTTCTTCTAGTATTTGTCACTTAAGGGTTTGTTGAACTCCCAAAAAGCACATTTTCTGAGAATTGACCGCAAAGTTTCTCTTGGTAAAAAAAATGTTGAGGTGCCTTTTTTCTTTTTCTTGCTTTGGTTTACTGAGATGATTATCAGAAACGTAAACGGGTTTTATTTTGCTAAATATCAACACATTCAACTGTTTCACTACTTTTAGTCACTGATCTCAATCAAGATTTGACCAGAGCGTATCTCTGGAACCTTTAGCAAAATACCAAGTGCCCTTTAGATTCCCCGAATCTCTGTTTATTAAAACACTTTCATGACCATGTAGGACAGCTGAGGGAAGAACCACTACTAAACCAAATTCCTGTACGCTTACATAGAAATTCCAGTCTATTTTCTACCTATTCTGAGAGGGGTTTTGCATATTTTAGGTCAGAACTAAGGCGCTGGCTCTGCGTTGCTGCAGAGGATCGTGTCTGTTCGAGGTGCATCCACGTTCAGGTAGGAATTCCTGGCAGCTCCCGGGCTGTGGGTGCACAGCAGGTGGCACTCAGTGTCTGGAGGAGACAGACGGTGCCGGTGCCTCTTTAACCAGGAAACAGAAGGCAGCCAATCCCACCACTTGCGGAATTAACCGCTCAGAATATGTAATCACTAACTGTGGATCAATTTAATTAGTGTCCTGTCAACGTGTGCAGTCACCCTTTTGATCTATATCCCCGCACGCATCTCTGATGTGTCTGTCCCAGGGTTTACAAACTGGGCGTTAAAAAAGAGGAATCGGAGCCGGTGACTGGAGCCCCGGCTGTGCTGGGAGCAGGGGTCACCACTGCTGTGAAACCCACGAAAGCCTCGTGTTATCCACGTGTCATTGCCCCAACGCTGGGGTCATCCTCTGTCACGTCTCCCCCGTCAGAGATACTTGCAATAAATTTAGACAACACCAGAATAGAAAGGGATAAAAGCCCCTTGTTCCATCTGAAGTGGGTGCTGATAAGCGATCGCTATTAACAGCACGCTGTTGGAAACCTGTTGTACAGACAACGTTCAGCAGCGTGTAAGGCACTTCCCAGTTTCAACCACTTCAGATTTAAGATACAAATGCCCCTGTATCTTAGCAATCGTTGCCTGACAACTCCTAGGTTGTTGGAAAAACATATCGGAGTCCAGCAACAAACTCCAGTTGCTCTCACTTAGCTTGACTTTCCAGGAACCTAATGGAAAAAAATAAATTGTATTTTGTTTGATAGATTAGCTGATAAGTCTGGCATGAAAGGGGGTGCACACAGTTGTTTTGTTCAAAGGCGTGAGAAAAACTGGTTTTCTAAATGTTACATAAAAGGTTGGTCACAATGAGAGTGGATGCTGATATTGCAAAGGTAATATCAACAGAAATAAAGATTAAATCACTAGGCATAGTTGGATTTAGGAGCAATGCACATGAAGATACTGTGATTTTTTTTTCCAGTATGTCTTAATGAAAATGTGGATTTCAAAAGGATTCAATTGCTCCATGTATTGAAATTAGTAGGAGCCGAATTTCCCGAGCTGTAGCTGCGTTTCAGAATTTTACCAGAGCAGCTGGACCTGCAGCATCCTTTTCTTATCAGTGATGAGAATATTTCTCATGCACTGGAAATACCAAGCCTGATAACAGGGCAACAAACATCCTTTAAAATCCACACGAAACCGGGGAAAAATTCCTTGCAATATTATTTGGCCGCAGAAATTATTTTAACTTCCGTTTTATACCGAGAAGTAAACAAGTGGTACAAACAAACGAGTGCTCAGGAAACTCTGCAGCATTTTGCCCACTGGCCTGCGGGGAAGCCCTTGTGCTCCTGGCTGCTCACGTGCAACCTGTGACAGCTGAAGGAGGCGCACGGATTGTTGGAGCTGCCTCCTCTCCCCACTCCTCTCATTATTTATGGCATGGATTTGAAATTTTGAAATTGAAAGGTGGACCAAGGGTACAGGATGGAGAATGGGATGAGATGAAGGAGCTGCAACTTGGCTGTCTCACAGCACTTATATTTTCCACAGGCATTCGGGAACATCATTCTCTGACATAAAAACAAACCACGAAAAAAGCCCCAAACCAAAACAGCTGCATTGTTAGATGGGGAAACAAATCCCATTTGGAAAATACACAAGTCCTGATGTTTTATACAAACCTGATTATACTGGCTGACATTATCGATGTTGACAGCAGTTGTAAAGTGAATTTGGAGAGATTAAGTGTATAGGGGTATTGTCTGTAATTTTTAATAATCCTCTTCTCTTAGATCCTGAAGAAAAGGAACGTTATTGTTGTGGATGTATTAATGGAATCTGCCTGTCAAAATAATGAAATTGAAAAAGCTTTTATTGGGTATGTATATCATAGAAATGTTAGCTTTATATATGTCCCTCGTGCCAAACGTATTACCACAGCAATAAGTGGAGAAGCATCAACAGGAATACAGTATATAATGATGATTAAAAATCCCTCACATATTGACATTGCTATAAATCTAACCAGGTCGAGGAAGCCACATTCCCCCAAACGATTTGCAACAACTTCTATTAGCATTTAACATTTATTGTTTTCTTCATTTCAAGTATTATTCTAATAGGAAACTACTGAGAGGTCTGGAATGAAAATCCAAAGCCTTTCATGTCAGGTGCAGCATTAGAGAACCCATTTCCTCTCCTTAGCAAACCTGATCGTGTGAAATGTTATGTATCCTACCCCTTTCCATCATGAGGCTGAGGTTTGCCATGAACGATTGGCCAACCAGGTACAAGACAAATTCAAGATGAAATCCAACTGAATAATTGCTAAATACGGTAGTCAGAAGAGTCTGTAATATGCATCATGATGCAGAAGTTTCATGGGAGCTGTAATGGACTCTCTCCCTATATCTGCCACCATAAACTCTGTGGCAGTCAATAAGGCCGTGTTATTGCAGAAAAATATAAAATAAATACAATCTTGGTAAAATACAGGCAGTAATTGTTTGTTTGCTTCAGCTGAAGTAAATTATCTCTGGATCTGAAATTCATGCTTAGGGAAAGCTGTTGAGAAAATGAAGTCAGAGAAGAGGGACTAAAATGGCAGCAGATGTGAACAAAACACCTGGACTGCTCTGCTGAAGCAAAGACACCACCGAGGGAGATATGAGGACAAGATATTTCAAATATGTCACCATCAAATTGTTCTCCCTGTGTTTGGAGACCAGGACAAGAAATGTAGCATTTCCCCTTTATGAAGGGAAAATGAAAGGAGTCAGTTTTCTAATGTTGGTAAGGGAACAGATTGCCTAAGGATACAGTGGAGTCATCATTGAATAATTTAAAACACATGTGGTAAGAATGGTAAAAAATAGCCTTGATAATCAAAAGAGGAGAATGGACTAGATAAAGGTACCTACACTGCCACCCACCTGTGATCTGCAAGGCCACTGCAAGTGGCTTAAAGGAAATGTGGAATCCCAGAGTGAGGAGGACTTTTTGATGTCCTTTAATGCAAAGATTTTTTTTTAATGGGTAGTAGACTTCATACTGGTATAACTATAACATTGTATACTGGAACACAGCTTCACATATACATTTAAAACCCTGTACTATAACACGGGTTTAAAGAAACGTTAGGAATCAGAAATGTTTGTCAGGACAGGAAACTAGCAACGGGGATTAATTTTTTTTAACTTTTGGAATGGGTTTTTGAAGCAATGACTCAACTATTTTGTGTGGTTTTGGTATGCACACACATAAACTGGATCATATATCTGCAGGAAATTTGCATTCCTGAAGATGAAGGATTTCGTGTCAGTGTTAAACAGCGTGTGATGTACAGCACCACCACCCCATCTCCAGAATTTATGTTCTAGTTAGGGAGTCTATGATCAGGAAATTCTAAACAATGTAGGAAGAAATGAATGTGTCAGCCCTTAATATCAGGTTAGAGAGTCAAAGTCAGTCTTGGTAAGGTAGGAGACGCTTTTTTCTCATCCAACACTTCTGAGAAAATGAAATCAAAAGTTGCTGCTGCAGCTGTAAATTGACAAGTTGAAAGTGCTGTGGAGCTGCAGCAGCAGGAACAGGGAGGGAACATCTCCTTTGTGGCAGAGGCTGCTTGGAAGGAGAACCTGTGTGAAGCACTTAGCAGTATCTGCAGGTGGGGTTCTTCAGAGACGCTTTTGTTTTCCCTCCCTTCCAAGAATGATTAATTCCTGCCTCTTCAACGCAGCCCAGCTGTTTCTCCTCTTTTGCAATGGCACCGTGGCAGAGATGGGGGCCTGCAGTCTCCGTGGGCTGGAGCGGCAGCGGCGGCTCCTCCCGGGCTGTGGTGCTGAGCCTGAGGAGCTGGGAAGGGCCGTGCAGTGGGAATGTGCTTGGCTGACTCTGCCTTCCAAGCAGGAGAGGATGCACAGGGAAGTCCCAGAGCTTTCCATTCAATTAGTGAACATCCCTGCCGCTGGCAACGGGGCTGAACTGCAGCTGGTACCAAAGAGGGAAACTCAGATGTCACTTTGCCGCTCGCATACACGCGAAGTGATTTGTTCTTGTAGATGTGAATGTTTCAGAAATGCCTAAATCACTTGAAAGAGTTGCTCTGCCTCAGCCTCGCTCCAGCTGCTGGCAACCATTAGGCTGTTTGTCTCCTCTTTGTTGAACTGGCATTGCTGGGAGCAGCACCGCTGGCACGACAGTGACTGACAGGAGATGCTGCAGCAGAGGCACTAATTGGGGGAAGCAGGAGCAGCGGACCACTGCTCACCGGGCAGCTCAGGGGAGGGAAGGGGCTTGAGAAGTGACCTGAGCTCCTGCTGATGGGGAAAGGGCAAGGCAGGAGGGCTGAACAAGAGAGAAAGAACACGCCTGTGTGAGTGTGTGACCCTGAGCAGCAGCACAAGGTCGTGCTACCAAGTCAGCTTTTTGCCACGGAAGGAAATGATGTGACTATTCTTTTTGGATTAAAAAATGAGAATTACTGTGGTGCCTACAAGCATGAGAAACTTATTTGCATGCCCTGCCATCTGGAACGTTACCTCCCTTTCCATCCTGGGTGCTGTCACATTTTTCATACCATGGCTCAGTTCTTACTAGAAAACCTTCTGATGGACCACTTATTTCTTCCTTCATCCCATCACGGACTACATTCTGCCTTTCTCTTGGAAAGACATTATCCAGATCTCTCTGGCAATGGCAGCAGCCGCTTAAAAGCAGCCCAGAAGGTCCCTCTTCAAATCCCGTTGCTTCAGTTAAAAAATGGACTCTTCATTGCCGTGACAAATACAAAAGCACAGAAACAAATGAAATAATACCATCACCAAGAACGAGGCTTTAAGAACCTCCATAACAACTCTGTGTAAACACAAACCTCAATGCTGGGCTTAATCCCTGTTATCTGTCGGAGTTCATTGTGGAAACACGGGCAGGAAGGTTGCCCTTGCTGTGGGAAGAGAGAGATGCACGACTCGGGAGAAACATTGTCATTCCCTGCGCTCGCAACCTGATTTCCCTTCCGTGTGGACAAACTTCTCTTCCACAGCATCACCATAATTTCTTTATTCGCTTCAGATGGTAAATGTTTTTCAGCAGATATTGCATCTTTGTATTTGCTAACAAGGTAGCAGGACAGATGGCACACCTAAAGTGTACCACGAGACATATGTTTTCGTGTGAGGACGTGAAGGTTTTCGGCATGCAGGAATGTGTATTTATTTTTGTTAGTAGAACCTACATGTCTATATTGGTCAGCTGATGATCTGGCTTGGCATCCATGCAAACTCATGAGACAAAGTGTCTAAATTCCAAATGTCTACCTGATTTTTAAAGGCTTAAATTAAAGTTAGCTCTGCTACTCAGCTACGGGAGTTTGATGAGGTGTTTGAGATCTTGTGTTAAAATTCAGAGCCGTGTGATATGGCTTGAAGAATGGAAGACTCCTGTAAATAATTGGTGTTTAGACAAGAGTGGAAGATATTTAGCCTTGCCAGCCAGGTTTCAAATACCTCATGGCAGCTGAAAAACATGCAGGGCAGAAATTCTCTAACATGCATTTGTGCCTGTGGAATGGATTGGAAGAGAAAGAAAAAAAAAAGACAAAACAAACCCACAACGTGCTTTTGGTTGGGGAAAAGATCAGAGGTATGGCAGTGCAATTGCTTTTGGAAATCTCTCCAGGAGCAGGATTTCATGCAGACACCTGCTGGTGCCGTCTGCTGCTCCCTGTGTTTGCGTGGTCTGTGCCAAGGAGACTTTTGGGGAGCATCTGCAAAAATGTGCAAGTTGCTGATGGAACGTTGCAGAAAGTGATAAGTTTTGTTATTTAATTTACACCAACCTTTTTTTTTTTTGTATACATCATGTTTCCCTGGGTACCCACAGCACATGGGAGGCTGAGCACTGGCAGACCCTTGGAGCTCTCCTGCAGGAACAGGAATGACTGACTTTAGGGGTTTCTTCACAGTTTATTAAAACTAAACCAATGCCTTTCAAAATGGCCTCGATGATCTCTAAGCTCTTGATGCTGGAGTCACTGGCTTTCTCAAAATGTGAATCTGGACTGGTTTTAGGTATCTGTCTTCCAAGCAGAGAACAGAAGCATCTGTGAAAAATTTTACTGCCTTCTGACATCACGTGAAATATTTGACCTAGATGACTTGCAGTCAAAGTGGCGAAACTAATTTGTCTTCTATACTCCATATGCTTGGTTTTTCCTACTATTGAAATAGTTTTAAACTACAAATGGTCAATTAGAAATAGATTTTTAATTATTCTTCATCGGTGTCTTGCTTTTGATTATTACACAGTATTTTAAAGAAAATGTGGGATATGGGAACCATAAATTTTTCCAGCTTCTGGATGAAATAGAGACACTCTGCAACAGGGATGCTATGCATGAATACAAAAACTCTTTTAAATTATAAAACAAAAGCTGGCCACGCAACCAAGCCTCCTTTTCATCTTCTTGTCAGTCCAGCTCAAGATGCAAATACCCTGAGTGAGTAATCCATCCTTAGAGTGACAGCACTGGGCCATCACTCACTTGGAAAAGCCACACGAGCTGCAGCTCTGACAGGCTGCAAGCGGAGATGGAAGCTCTGCAGTTCTGCTGAAGGCAAAGCAGGGAAAAGTCATCTGAAGTGCAGAGGGATGGACACTCTAAGCAGTGTGAGGGGTTTCAAGTCTCTGTGTAGAGTGCTGGGAGAAGGTGTGGGAGATGTCTAAATCCCCCAAAAGCACACGAGGTTTCTCTGGCCTAAGCACAGGAGGACTCAGTTCAAAGGTAGCATGGAGGACAAAAAGTACCTTAATTAAATATGAGTGGTCCTCATGCATTAGGGTTCAGTAGAAGACATAAAATTGTATTTTTTTAACACTAGTTATTGTAAAAACACACTGGAAGACCTAATGAACCTACCCCTAGCCATGGGCTTCCACTGGGACCTATCTGATCACAGAGCACAACACTGAGCACTCAGTCTGGTGCTGAGGGAACCTCTTGTAGCAGGGATGGAGGATTTTTCAAGCTGGTCTTTGTCAGAAAGATGTGACACAGCATCTCCCTGTAACAGAAATATTGGGGTTTGCTGTGTGGTTCATGCCAGGCCTTTTGAAACATCCAAGAAGATTCATTCTTCAGTGACTGACAATCACAAAAGTTGTCAGGGCCGAAAGGAACCCTTCCAAACAGACAAGAACTGAGATTGTTCTGCAGGATCAGGCTCTGGTGGCCCCACAACCATTAGCACATCACACCTGTCCAGGCCCAGATGAAGCAGCTGATGCAGATATCAAAAGGTTGAAAGGTATTTGCAGCTGCACAGATTTCTTGTACTCAACTTTGGCATCTCAGATAATTTGCTATTTTTTCCCTCTCTGAAAGGAGTGTTACAGCTCTTCCAACAATTTCAGAAGAATTATCTAAACAGCCACCTACAAACCTGTGAGGCCTGTGATAACTTCCTTTCCTTTTGCACAGGGCCATAGATCCTCTGTCTCTCACACTTTGGGGGTTTATAACCCCTCCTTCCTGCTTCTGGACCCTCTCACCGTGCCCCCTTGCCAGCCTCCTGCTCCCATTTGTCTTACCCATCTTGAGCTCCTTACCAGAGCACACTGAGCAGAGCAGCTGCCTCTACACGAGTCAGATTGATGCACGTGATTACACGGGCTGTTAACTTGGGTTTAAAAAAATTATTTACCTGCCAGCACTCACAGACACCTTCACAAACCACTCGCTGATGACACTTGTGTTCACCTTGGAAAGGACATGGAGTGAGGAGCGGGGTGTGACATCCTTAATGGATTGCCTGGAATTTGCTGCAGCGCTCGTAGCGTCTGACTCATGTCATGTCTGAGAAATACAACTCCTCCAAGAGACCCAGAAGATTTACTGAGGAAATAATGTCTATATGTCTGTATTATTGAAGACATTACGTATCTCAATTTTATAGTGCTTCTCTCAATTCCATGTTCAAAATACATTCTAAAAAGGTAGCAAAATATCTACTCCGTAGTACAAAACCACTTATGACTCCATTTTTCCACGCTTTGCACGCTAGTTTGAAAAGGAAAATTTTGGCAATAATGGGAAACTTTATGTTGTGATTTTATTCTGATCTGTCTGTGCACACTTGCATATGTGGACAAAAACTCTCAGAAAATTCAGCGAAGAGCATGGTTGAGCACAGAAATTTTTCATTTTCACTAAAGAAAGTGTTCAGAAGTCTCCAAAATGGTTGAATTTTTCTAACCGAGACAGAATCCACTGCCTGGCATTGGTGGTGTTCCCTGACTCTTTCCCCATGGTCCCCAAACCTCCTGCCGAGGCTTAGGGGATTTCTATGGACTTCATAACTATTGTTTATCCCAAATATTACACGTCCCGTGAGGAAGCCAAGATCAGCTTTAAATAATGAACGTCAGCTTCTCCCTTTTTTGACCATATGGACCAGATTCTGAAACTGTGAAGACCAGAATTTTCTGGTGAAAACTGATGAACTCCCCATTCACTTGACTCATGTTCATTTGATTTACTTGAGAGTATAAAACCCCACAGAAACAAAAGGATGAGTCTCAGTCTTCGTGAGCGTTCATAACCCTGGCTGTTCTTTGGAAGTGTGATTACTCCCGTGGCACTTATTTTGCATAATAAATAGATAAAGACATATAAATTAATAGATGTTCTGCAAGACAATGGAGGGAAGTGCAGCAATGACCCCCTCACAAACTTTGTTCTAAGAAGTAACTTAACAGAAGCTCAAACATATCACACCCTAAAATGGGAGCTTCTGCAGAGAACAGTTTCTACAAAGCTGGAGTCAAACATTCTGAAAAGGTGGAATTGCTGCTTTTCAAATGCACTCCTTTTTTATCACTATTTTATTTTGATCTTCTAAGGTACAGCTCTATTTATGGAAACTTAGTGATATTCTAAAAATGGGATGTGTTCCTGCACTGTCTCAGATAAAATGTGCCATGTTGGAAGATGAATGTCTCGGATCTTTCTAAGAGAAAACAAACAAACAATTGTTTTGCCTTTTGAGAACAACATTTCTTTGTCACAAAGAGATTGAACTCTGTGGATCTTTTTAATCCCCATGAAGAATTTTGTGAATATTTGCAAGATGTCAAAAATAATTAGACAAAAGCAGTTTCCCCATCTCTGGTATAAATAGTACATACATTGTAGAGATCAAAGGACTTCAGTTTCTGTCTTGTAAATCTAAAAAAGAAGGTTTCTTTGAAGAAAAAATAGGAAACAATGGTAAAGAAAAAAAGAATGCAACACATTCATCTATTAAAGTAACTGCTGCTATTAAAACTGTGTCAGAAATAGGTCTGGATTAAAGGCAGCTGATCTCCAACAGAATGAAGGGCTGAGCTCCTGCAGTTCTACTGTGTGCACTCAGAGTTGCTGATTCTTAGCAAATATTTAGAATCACTCGAGATTTGTCCACTGATTCGTTTGTTCAGGGTTAACGTCACACAATATTTTTTGAAATGATGCTTGCCACTGTGAAGTATTTCAGCAGAAACAGGAATGATTAAAATGGCAATTATTTAAAAAAAAAATTCTGATGAGGTAACAAAGAGTATCTACCCTAAAAGAAATAAAAAAGGAGAAACTGTGTTGTGCCTGTCAGCTGACTCTGTACCCTTGAAGCACTCAGTGCTGGCCTGTCCTGCCACATCCCCTGTGCAGGCACAGGCACAGCAGCACAGACACCACCTCACTTTAAACCAGCAGCACCACATCGCTTAGTGTTGTTCCGTTAAAAAGACAAAGCAAATCCAAGGGAGGATAAGGGATCTGAAATCCCTTTTACACTCTCACTTTTGCTGCTTTCTCTCCCTATCTCTTCTTTGGTCTATCAGTTTGCATTTGGATTTGCCATTTAAATTTACCAAAACGTGGTTTCTCCTCACCAAGGCGTGAGGCTGCTGCTAAACCTGGCAGTTCACTCGGAGTCCTGTTCTCATAGATCAAGAAACTGGGTGAGACCACATGAAGAAATGATTCAGAAATCCACATTTTGCAAAGAAAAACCCCATAGCAAACAAACTCAAACGATAACAACAAAGCATACCAGAGAAAATCAGGATGAGATGAAAAATTATTAACACACAGTTAGGGCTACTTGTGTGTGTCACATTTAGTGCCCACACCAAGGGAAAAGAAAACCCACATTTCTTTCTGCCTCTGATCCATGTTCATATTTGTGGGAATCAAGTGGACGAAGTCCTCTGCTTAAAGTTAAGCCAGGTACAAACCCAAATGTTTGCAGGAACTAGTCCTTGGACTTGACAGAAAAAAGCAGCTCTTCCTACAGTACGTTCAAGTTCTCAGCCAGGCAACTCTTAGATAATAATATTCATTATCAAAAATATCTCATGGTTAAATATTGAACTGCAGTGTCTATCTGGCAGCTCTGCCACTGACACTTTGATGCTCACGGTCACATTGGGCATTTTCTCTGTCTCCCATGTAAAGAAAACCTATCCCTGCTTTTAATGGAACATAATCTCTCATGTTCTGAATACTTCGATGATGTAAAGTGCAATTTAATTGCTAAGTATTGCTACAAAATATAGAAGCTTCCAGTGCCTACAGCACAAAATGCTAATTCAGACACCACCCATTTAAGCAACGTTAATCACACACACATCTCTCAACTCATCTTCAGTACATGGGTGGAGATACGTCAAATCTGTCAAGGTACTAATTTATTACTACATCTGCTCTACTTATTTTCTATTAACTCACCCATCACAGCCACCTTATCAAGACTGAGCAGAATCAAAATATCCACTGCTTCCCTTTTTGTTATCAATAGCAGATGAAGGGCCCTTTACAAGTTGTAGTTATTTGAGCAGCATGGGTCTAATGTTTCTGCTCTAAAATACAACAAAAGATAACAGAAGGGAAGGGCAGAAGAGCAGCACCAAATAAAAATTGCATAGATCTCCAGAGCCTTAATAAAAGACAAGGCAGAGGATCCATTTTACAGGAGAGGTGATGGAGGGACAAGGTGGTCTGTTGGTGCTGATACCTGAAAAACCACCAGGACCTCAAGATTCTAACTCATCTTCTCCTCTCACACATTTCGCTTCCCCAAAACCTTCAAATCCCTTTGATCATTGTGCTTGCCTGCACAGCTGGGATAGGAGGCTGCACTTTAGCTAGAAAATACCCAATTCACGAGGAAGAGTACAATCACACAGGTTATGTTCTACCTGTAAGTCAAAGAAACGCCAATTTAATGACATAACATCATCTTTGGAACACAACAGGATTAAACAAAAAGGCCACACTTGGCAACTACACACAACTGCTTGGCAACATTTACAAACAGCTATGGAAAACTCTTACCAGGTGCACATTTCAAGTCTGTCTATTCATCCACACCAGGTTATGCCTCCTGCTGCTCTCCTGAACGTGGGTTTGGCTCAGGCATGACAGAGAAGGAGGACAATAACAGCAATAATCAGGACTCTCACTACTGCCTTTAGCTCTGGCATCTTAATTTATCTCTACTTGTGACATTTTAAATAGTCTGTGGACACCTATTTCCTATCCTGGCATGGTATTAAAGCTGTAATAATTGGTGTTGCCTAACCTCCATTTTCCTCTTGTTTTTACTATCACTTCCCTCCTTCTCTACCATTTCCTACTTCCATTTCAGTGAAATGCCCTTTCCATTTATGAATGACATTTAAATTTGAATTGAGGATGTGACCCTGCCCCTAGGAAGGCTGTGACTGACTCCTGCAGCATAAATACAAACAAGGCTGAAGTGCAGGTCAGCAAACAGATGGTTCTTCCCAGGAGAAAAGGAGAATGCATTGAATGATTGTGTCATAATTTGTTCCACTTTTCCTTCTCCTGGGGAAAAAGTAAACTCTTATTTCTTCAGCAAGTAGAGACTCCCGGGGTGTTCTACCCTTTGGATATAAAGCAGGATCAGAGAAGGTTTATTTTAGAGGCAGTCTGGCACTAATGCTGAGAAAAGCTTCTGGAATATCTTTCCTCTGTAATTATCTTTGAAACAATCATGATTTAATATGAAACTTCACATTATTTTTACAGATGTTATGAAAATTGTTGATTCCATTTGTTGACGTATGCATTTTCACAGAGGAAAGTAGGCAAACATGGGAAGTAATTGGGGGGGTTTCCTAGGCTTTATTTTGCTAATTTCAACACCTGACCAAAAAAATCTGCAATATATGTTTTTGTTAGGAGTAACGTTTCTTTCCCTGAAATAAACGGACCAACTCTAATTATACATTTTATATTAATGAGACACTTTTCTAGGTGTTCACCCTGCTGGTGCTGTTTTGCATATCAGGCAGAGACAGCCCAGCACCTGTCTCACAGAGGAACATCAAGATCCATTATTCTTTTTGCTTTCTCACAGCACCCCAGGTCTGTAATGATGAATCAATTAATAAAACAATCCAGTTGAAAGCTATGAACATTTGCCTGCTGTAGTTTCTGTGCAGTTAGGCATCACTGCAGGGGGAAGGCTCCGGCTCCTTTGAAAACATCTCCTACAGGATTTTCCATTCTCCTGATTTGCTTCTACTGGGCATAAAGTTTATTCTCTTTCAGAAGTGGAAAAGAATTAATTTAGTGTTCTGGAAGTTGTGAAAGGAAGAATTATGGAAGAACTGATCTCCTGTTCAGGTGAGAAGAAAAGCAAAGATCACATCAAATAGGCCACGATGGTAACTGAGTGTGGGCAGGCAGGCAGGAGGGATCTTCTGAGACTCACAAATAACAGCAGCAGGTTAAACAGCAGCGCAGGACAGGAAGGCTTGGACATCAGGAAAACCTCAAACAGCAAGAATGTTCTGATTGTAAAATTCCTGTGTGATACCTCCCACAGGAGCTTTGCAAAGCTTACTATAAAGGTGACAGAAATAGCAAAACAAAGGGATTGTTCAGCAATTGAAAATTCTGGGGTTTCCCTTTTCAATCTCCCTCCCTTTATTTCGCTCTGGATTAGCCTCAGCTGAACATATGAACATGTTGTGTGTGAAATTAAGTTAGACCCATTCCGTTCTCCAGAAAAAATGCAGTCTGGGTTTTCCCCTATTCCATACTCCAGAAAAAAATCACTGTGCAGAAACATCTGTCGGGATGCTCATCGTGGTTTAACCTACAGACAGCTGAACACCACTCAGCTCCCTCCCTGCCTCAGTGGGATGGGGAGAGAATTAGGAAAAAAAAAAAAAGGAAAATTCATGGATTGAGATGGAGAAAGTTTAATAGGGCAGCACCCCCTGGCCAGATTTCCCTCATGCTGCCACATGGTCGGGAACAGCCCTTTGGTCTGTGGGATCAGCTGTCCTGGCCCTGTTCCCTCTCAGTTTCTTGTGCCCCCCTCCAGCCTCCTCGCTGGCAGGGAAGCACGAGAGGATGAAAACTCCTTGGCCACTGCTCAGCAACAGCTCAACCATCAGCGTGTTATCCACACTGCTCTCATCCCAAATCCAAATCACGGATGCTGGGAGGAAGAGTAACTCTATCCCAGCTGACACCAGGACAACATTTTAACAAAGTAAATTCCTGATTTTAAATTATTGCAGTAATTTATTTTTTAGTTAAAATCATGAGAAACTGAGTTGATGAGCAGGTGCTTTATTAAGCACTTACCAACCACCTGTAGCCTGGACAGGTATCAAAAAAATCACTGGAGATTTAGCAACTGCTTTTTGAACTCACTTTAAATTAATAACAGCTTGATTTTTTTTTTTCCCCTTTCCTTTGCTTCACTGATTTTAATCACTTGTCACCAAGCTGTATATGTGTCACCGTTTTTTCTGAACAGCTGAACTCCCCATTTCAAGCAAACTGTTTGCAGGTACTTGCTTGAGAATTTGGGGCAGCAACATAACCTGATCTGCTCTGAGCGGTGGTGATGCACAGTTTCATGCCCCAGGAGCACACAAGATAAGAAACAACAACTGCTTGGAAGAGATGCAGCTGCACCATAAGGAAAATTGCTTGTTATTCATATGGATCAGTCTCAAGTGACTTCCCTGTCTGAATGAGTTGGCTGTTGCTGGGCCTTTTTACAGGAGCTCTGGAGTTTGTCTCCAGCGCTGAGTTAACTGAACTGATAACAGCTACAGCTCCTGGTTTGGTTCCCAGCTAACACTGCCTGCCTGAGCCTGAGTGTTTTCGACTTGCATTGATTGACCTAAGGTGGGTTTATGAACCAGAGCCTCATTAAGCACAACTTCCCAGCCTCTCACAGGAGCACAGAGCACACCAGACCTGGCCTGGCTCATTCCAATGCAGCTGAGCTGCTTCCCAGGACCTTTGCACAAAGTCAGAGGCAGAAGGAGCAGCCTCACCTGTCCCTAACACACGTGAATCGAAGTAGAATCTCCAAGCTTTATATTCCAGGTCACATAATATTTTATCATGCATTACACAGAGGGCATTGTTTTATAAACTCAAAGGTAATACTTTAAAAAAGTGGCTACAAAATTCTAATCTCTTTCCACAGCAACACAGAACACTGAGGGGGTTCATTTGTAGTAATTAAAAAAATATATAGTCCAGAAAGTGCTTCTCAAGAGCTACAACAACTTTCCCAATACAGTATTTCTTGAGAAGGATGACATGATAAATAAGATGATAAATAGCATCACTAGAACAAGCACGGGACAACACAAACATGCTCTGGAAGTGGATATTGGGTTCTTGGCCCCTGGCAGCCAGAGAATGATACCTGTGGAGCGAAGGGCATGAATCTTTCAGGTAGCAACTGCCAAAGGCTCTCTGTCCTCGGTGCTGACCATCTGCCTGAGGGAGTGCAATCCTCTTTCTCAGCAGAAGTTCTCAAGATATTTTTCCTGCACCATCCATTAACTCGTAATTTTTATTTCTCTTTTGCCTTTTGAACTGGTTGTTTTGTATCAACTCCCCCCCATACCATTAGTAACCCACTTTTAAAAAATTATTATTAATATTACTTTAAGCAATCTGGTAATTCAGCTAGAAACAACATTCTTTAGTATTCTTTTTCACTGATGTCCTGTTCTATAACTTGTCCTGCTCTGTAAGGTTATGACAGTCCTGAATCCTATACTTTTCATGGACACTACAGGGAATTTCCAGCCAAGACTTGTAAATCCTGTTTGTGTGAGGGAATATGGTGCTTTGTTAAAGTAGGAGTTTCTAAAACATCATGTTTCCATAGTGACATTACTGGTGCTCTCTATTAAACCTTTTAAAGGTGTCCTTCGGCTACTTGGGCAAGCAAAGAGAGACCTGGAAGTGTGTCATGGTCACAATCTGTTCAGACTGGGGATATTCAGCTCTGCTGAATACATCAGTGATATAATTGGAGAGCTTTAATCAGAACTCCTAAAGAGGTGGCTATGTAAATGTTGTGCAACGTCAAACTAATCACAGAGTCAGAGATGAACTCACACCAGGGTGTCTGATCCTCCAGGGCACGCTGCCCTTCCAGTATGATTTCATCTCCTAGAAAGGATCTCTGGTGTGAAGACAAGCTCCCTGGATCCCTTCCAGTCCTCCCCTGCATATCACACTTGCTGTAGAACAACTGTAATTTAGCCAAGTCTTTATAGACTTCAAATGTCTTCAGAAACCATCTTGATTTTTGGCAATGAAGGAAAAACCCTGAAATTACTTAACCATCTACTGATTGCAGCCTTTGGAGCTGGCTTTAGTTCTCTTTATTCAGTCGATATCTTAGCTGAGGCAAACACGAAATGAAGTTGTCTGTGCTTTGTTGGAATTGCCAGCACAGGACTTGTCTGCGTGCGATGGTCTCTAGCAGCGTGTGATTAACTCGGAGCAGCGTCTGAGTTAACCTGTCACCATGGCACATTTAAACTGTGCATCAGGGCAAAGTGGGAGGGTACAGAACTCGTCAGCATGAGAGCGGGATGGAAGAAAGTTTGTACTGTAATTAATACAGATCATTTAATTGTTAGGGCTTATCACTTAAATTTCTAAAGATAGGGACAGTAATGGCACAAATAATTAAACTGTGCTATCTGAAATATCTTCTACCAGCAAGTGTCATTTACTGCAGAATTAATTATTTAAATAAATCTCACATGAACCTCAGTGAAAGCAGGGAAATGTGTTCAAGACCTGCAGCTCTTCAGGAAAGCAGAGATTTTTGTCCATTTCCATCACAGACCATTCTAAATAACCAAGTGCCTTCATGGGCATCATCAAATTCCTGCCACAGTTTTACACAGGCAATGTCCTCCGAATACTTCCAATGTTAGGTAAACTCTCACTAATTAGTAACACATTTAAAGTTACTATTAAAAAAAAATATAGCCAGCTTCCTAATTTGACCATTTCAGAGTAACAATTCGTGATCCCTGTTTGCTGTCCTCCCACGAATAGTTACCATATGTTGGAGTTAATAGAAACATTGCATCATCTTTTATGAGTGCATCAACTCATCTGCAATTAAGTTTAGATTGTCTAATAAAGTTGTGTGACATTTTAGCCTACATTTTATTTCCCAGTAAAAGACTCCTCTGAATGTTATTGCCATAAGAATTCTTGTAATGAGGAAAGATAAACCATTTCACTCGAGGCTGGACAGATGAATATGTCAGCAGAAAACACAGCAGGTGATAGATGAATATACAGTGAGGGAAGCAGCTGAGATGAGGAACTCTCTGAATGAGGTTCAGCCAAAACTGCTTGATCCAAGAAGCTCCAGAATTGTTTAACAATAAAGGAGAGGATTCCGTGGAGTTGGCACTTTTAGCTTTGTGCTGCTCCTAATCTCTGTAGAAACGCTTACGCATATGAGAGAGAAAGACAATGGAGGACAAAGAATTTGCTGAAGAAAGACTCGAATCCTTCTGGCAATTTAATAACTGTTCTTTCCACACCTTTAGCTGCAAGAAATGGCTGATTAAGGCACTTAGAGCTTGAGCTGAATTTCCACAAACTTGGAAGTTTGTTGTTGCCCAATATCTCGTGCCTTGGAAGGTCCCACCACAACCTATCAGATCCAATCCACCTTGAACTGAAAGTCCACTGAAAACGATAATTTTTTTGGGTTCCTGTCCAAGTCGGTAAAAAGTTTGTATATTGTGTTTTCTTTCCCCAAACAGAGCGCTTCATGGGGAGGGATAAATTCAGCGTTCCAATCAATCCTTGGCCTTGTTGAAAGCATTCCCAAAATTGCTAATTAATGCTTGTGCAAACAAAATCGTATTTCTGGATATGGATATCTAACATGGCAAAGCTCCAAATTTCCCTGAGGATATTTAGAGTCTGAAAGCACAGAGTGCTCTAACAGACCATTCCTCAGCACCCTTCACTTTCCAATTAAAAAAATCCTCCCTCTTTGCTGTAAAATTTACATTACTCTACCTTTTCCTGAATGTCATGCATTATTTATTTAATTTAAAACCCTTGTCTTCAAAAAGAAAAGGATAAGAGATGAGGCAACTGGAGTTCTGGAAAGGTTGATAGACAAGGATGGACTGCAGCCAAAACCTAATTGAAGAAAAAGCGTCAATTCTCCATTTAAAACTGAAAGCAACTTTCCAGCTGAGGATTCATCTTCAAACACAAGTCTGGTTCTTTAATGAAAAAGAGAGCAAAACACACTTTAAAGAACTGTCCTGAGAGACTTTCAAACACTTTGAATTTGTCACACCAGCCTAGGTTAACAAATGTTGTGGATGAACCTTTTGTTATAAGACAGAACACGTGCGAAATCCTCCGTGATTTGGGGTTTTTGAAAATCTCTCTGAAAATGTTTATGAAGCAATTTCATACATAAAATATCCTCCTGGCCCTCACCCAGTGACATTTTTATTTTTACCCTAGACGCCAGTGTCTAGCCTGGAGGGAAGGAAAAAAAGGACAACTCATTACAAACACTGTAGGATCAGTTTTGCTGTGGCACGTTCATTGAGATCTCGGTTAAAGCGAAAAGAAATTGAACACCATGATGGAATTCCGCATGCAGCAAAAAAAAAAAAAAAAGAAAAAGCAGATATGTCACCTTTCTTTTCCAAATACAAAGAAATGCTGCTCCAGGGAGAAGAGTAAGACCACTCCAAACTTGTTAGAATGAAAGTAGGTAGGAGAAACAAAACAACAGCACAATGAATTAGAAGAGCCCTTAGTGTTTGGTGAGAAAGTTTTTCTATCACATAATTTCTGATCATTTTGTGACTCCTCTTGAGATACTTTTCCACTTGACTTAAACTTCAAAAAGATGGAAAAAAGTTGCCGGAATTAAACTGCCCCAATCCTCTCTCTTTGTTTTTCCATAGTATGGCACAAAGAAAACTTCAGTGGACACTGCTCATGGATGCATTCATGTGCCCTCAGAAATGAAATCACGCCCAACAATTTGGAGGAAAGTAACATTCCCAAGTAATCTTTAAATAGGAATGGAATGTAATTTTAAAATGGGTATTACTTGACTGAAATGATGTGTTGTTATGTACCCTTATAGGTAATTTAGTATATTTACTTTAATAAAGCATAATAGGTGTTTGCAACAGATATGCAATTTAATAATATTTGTTAACAAAAATGTTTACAAGGTGTAGCCATTTAGAGGGAAGATGTATTAGCCCTAAAATTAATAGACTGTACCTTCCCTTTGCTTTATTCAATACAAGATGACAAAGAGAGGCTTCCTTTAGTTCTTAATCTGAAATACTCTGTTATTCAGCTTGGAATAATGTATCCAAATGATTTTTACACAACAAAGAGCTGCATAAGCCGAGCACTAATATTTAAAAGTGATGGATATAAACAACCCGTCCATATTTCATCCTCTTGCAATATTTATTCAGCAGGAAAGAGATGCGGGGTGGGAAATGAACTTTACAAAGTAATTACTTTGGATCTTGACAAAATCTATTCACAGGCCTTCAGGTAAACATCAGCTTGATGGGTGCACTGTGGTTTGCCACAGTTACGTGTCCTGCTTAATGGAAATGGGATGGAACTTAAACCCAACAGCTGGTCCAGGGAGGAACAGAAGATATTTAGAAAAAATGTAACTAATACTAGATGAGAAATGTATGAATTAAAAAGACAAGTGGTGGTAGGACTGGATTCCACAACCCAGCAGTTACCACAGCTAACACACGCCTGTACTTAGCCCCGGTTCTCAAAAGAACTGTTTATAGGCTTGTCTATAACAAATATTTTGTATATTCAAATGTTTTGAAAGACAGCTTGGAGAAACCCTCTAGAATTATAGATATAATATTTTTCTAAACAATGAGGAAACAATACCACTGTTAATAGCTCCCAAGCCCCTTCCCAAAATGAAAACACAAAGAAAGTTGCGGTTGATATTCAGAATATGACCAGGTCTCTGCTTTTCTTGGGAGTGCCTTGTGGGAGTTCAGACCTTGCTGTGGAGTCCCACCCTCAGTGCCATCACCACTAAAGATTTATTAATGCCTTTATTAGAAAGACATTCTCTCGGAGATGATGAGACGCCAAATTCACCTCCCAACCATCCCAGGACACAGCACTGGACGCTCACTCTCCATTTGGAGCCACACGTGTGACACTGCTGGATGTCACCAAACAGCCCAACGAGCCATGTGAAGGTGGCTGCATTCTGAATTTCTTGATATAAAAGTCAGGAAAGCGCATTTGGATCACCCAGAATGAAAGGCATTCTGTAAATGTGATTATGAACGGATGCTGCCGAATTTGAATAAAATTTACAGCGAACAACAACAGACTTTACATCTCTTTCACACATGCAAAGAAAACTGAGCATAATGGAACATTCTAAGGGGAATAATCAGTGTCAAACAGCACCATAAGAAATTGAAAGCTCCATATTACAGTAAGCAGCTCTGGGGAAGATGGTAGGAAATGTTTTATATTCATATTTTCCTTATTATACTTCAAGTACACAAAAAAAGTAAATTTTTTTACAGCAATACACTTAGTATGGAAGTTGTTTTACTACTCTACTGATTTTATCTCCTCATTTCTTCATAGATAAGCAGCAATAAAGAAAAATGGTCAATAAAACATTACTTTTTAATTTTTTGCATATTGCTCCTATTCTAGGTTACATTCTCAGTGTTCCTAAATAAAAATCGTATTTAATGATCTCTGTTATTGGTTGTTATGTGAGGAAACAGAGCTGAGAATTTGAGAATGAAGAGTCTTCCAGATGGAGCTTACACATTAACATTTAATATTTATGACATGGAAAGGCCACCATGCAAAACTTTACACCAGCTGAACGAAAAGTAAATTTAGAAATTAGGACTGGCTGATGCTCACTTCCTGCTGTGGATGTTACAGCCTGGGAAGTGATAAGTAAAATTTGGGTTTCAAGGAAACTGCAAGAGATTCCCACGTGGGGTAAAAATTTTGGTGAAAATACTATTTAACAATCTGTGCTGTGCTGGGGTAGGACGTTTTAGTGAGCTCCAACATCACCACACGAGCTGTTGTGTGAGTGTAGAAAAACCACCCGTGTCTAAGGAGTCTGAACCTAAACAGGCTGGGTTTGCCTTTGTCTCTCCCTTCCCTCCACTCTCTCTTGATATTTGCTTTTCTTTGGCAGCCACGTGAGTGTTGTAACATTTACTTTGAGCTGGTTGGGAAAAAAAAAGAATGTCAGCTTGCAAACCTAGAGTGGTCTAAATCTTCAGTTTCTATTTCCATTCTCAGACACGTTTCCCTCCAGTTTATTTGTTTTTCTGTGTTACATTTAGTTCTAGTTTTGCTCAAGTGAAATCTTGTAAGAGAAGAAAAAGTGATGGTTTCATATATAACTTTCTAAAAGGTCCTTTCCTTTGTGTAAGAGATGTGGAATAAGCCAACAAAGTACAAAGATTTGTCTCAGTCTCACTTAAGTGCTGTGGTTTTCCTTTTTTCCTTTTTTACTGCAGAAGAGGAAGGTGAAAGTGAGTGGGAAAGTGAAGAAGAGCAGCATGTTGGGAAACAGCAGCATTTTGCTGAGGAGGATCTTTAAGGCTTTCACATTGTTAATTAAAAGCAACAACATGCAATATTCATGGAAGTGATCACTGTGACTTAGTGCTTGGCCACAGCAAGAGTCCCCTCTAACACAGCCCTTGGGAGAGGCTTATCCACTATTTAAAACATCAACCTGCAGATGACCCTAAAAGGAATTTTGGTGTTGATACTGATGTGTCTGGAATGAGGCAATTGCTGATCTATTGTTCTGTTTTGCTCTTACAGCTTGAGAATTCCTCCCTGTCTGCCAAAATCAGCATCAGTAAGACTTTGTCAGCTTCTCTGTATCAAACCCACAAAAATTCAGCTCTGCACATGGAACTTCCCAGCTCTGTGCTCACTTCCCTCCGGGAGCAGGTGAGAGGCAGAGCCTGCAAAGCCCTGGAGGTGAGGTGGTGGGAGCCCCACAGGATGTGCTGTGCAGAAAGGTGTGAGGGGGAATGTCACAGCATGGAAAGAGCCTGTTGGTGCCGGTGAGAACATTCGGGCTCGATGTGTTCCTGAGGTGCTGCTGAGAGGTGACAAACACCGTGGCAGTGCTCCCCAGCCAGCAGAAAGTGTGTGTGTGTTATCAAGTGCAGAGGAACACACAGATAACGAACACAAACTCGCGATAGGAATCATCCAGGCACACAACGGGGTGTGCCCCATGAGCTTTGGGAACAATAGTGGGGATCCTCTCTGGATCTAGAGCGAGGAGTGCCTGGAAGTTATCAGGGCTGTGAGAGTCAACAGTGGGACGTAAAGAGGGGGAGAGGGAGGGAGGGAGACAGGAAGGAAGGACTGTGCTGTAAAATCCCATAATAGGCTTGATATTAATTTATAACTCCCTAACCGTGCAAAAATTACTAGGTAAACACTGCAAGGCAGCGAACAGCAAGACACTCTCAACTGTCAGTTTTATGACTCGGATCAAACCAGGCCAGCTTGATAATCTGCCTTTCTCTGTTTGCCGGCTCAGAAATGTGCATTTTTCCATGTAATGTTCTCTCCAACCCAGCATTAAAAAGGAAGGACAGAGATGTTTTGCCTTTCAGCTAGTTTCAGAACTCCTCAAATAAGAAGGCAGAGTTTTCCCTACAGAGTCACTTTTTCAGAAGAGCAACACTTTGAAGGATAAAGAGGTTTTCTCTCTACTGGGGACACAAGAGCCTTGCAGGTAGAAGCTGCCACGTGTCTCTCTGATCAATCAAAGCCCCAAACCAGTGCCACTTTAACCTCCCTCTGGTGACCTCTCTGTCTCTGCTTTGTTCCAGTACCATCAAAATGAGAATATGGCTGTGTGGACATGCAATCCTCTGATAGAGGTGATTATGGTTATTGCCATTTTCACGATCCACACCAAAGGCTACGAATTTCTGGTCACCTAGTTAAAAGAAACAGACTGGGACCAAATTTTAAATCATGAAGCAATTGCAGTAAATGGAGATATCCTGTTAATGCCATCATTCCTGCTATTTAGACACCCCTGGAAAACAGCTTGTCATTGCAATGGGCTACCTGGAGTGCTCCATAGAGGAGTTTTCAGAGATCAATCACATCTAGACCTATTTGATACTCTTGTCACAGTTTGTACCTGAAATAATGAACTGAGTAAATCTATTCAGAATTGGCTTCAAAATTATAGAGCAAATTAATCAATAACTTGATTGTGGTCCTCTTTTCCACACCAATGTTGCATTGACATTTTCAGGTTATAATAAGTGCCTGTAGCTCTGAGTACACAAACCCCATCACTTTTGGCAATGACAATACTTCAGTGGCTGGAGTGTTAGAGCCCGGGATCAGCTCAGGTCCAGGATCAATACAGCAGCAAGCATTAGTCAGTTAATATTGAGAACAAACTGATGCAACATCCAAATATGAAGCAGCCTCTTCTGAAGGTAATTCATGCTTTTCAAAAGATAAAAATAATAACAAAGTACAGAAAGAAACAGTAAAATCTTAAGCTGCTCCTCTGTGCAGCTCGGTCTGAGCCGGTCTATAGTCTCAGAGGTCACCTGCTCCCATTTTCCTGCCCACACTCACATTTCTCATCATTCCAACATCCTCTTGACATGGTGCTTATCCCCTTCTTGTCCACTTTTCAGTGTCCTGCCCCATGCTCAGCTCTAGAGGCAAAGTAGAGATTAAAGCACTGAAAATCTGGACCCAGTAGTCTTGAACAAACATTCATGAGTAGAAATAAAACTTTTTTTTTTTCAGTATTCCATGTTAACAAGAAAAAAAAAGTTTTATTTAGGCTCAATTCAAGCAGAATTTATTTTTCCCTCAGTTTGGCAGCTGAACCAAAAAAAAAAAAATCAATTATTCAGAGAGCCCTAAGAGCCTTACTGAAGCCACCAGGGACCAGCGCTCCACTAACGATTTTTTGTGAGTTATTTCGGTTTAATAGTAAAAAGGCTGCATCTGAGTTGAGCCAAGAGCCTTTTGTAATGTTTGTGTGCCAGCATTACACGGCCTTTATTTTCTCTTCTCTAAAGTCAGATTGTTTGAAGCCTAATACTGTGATCATTTATTTACACATAGCCCAGGAGGAAGCAGTTGGGCCTGGTTAATATTCAGCACAGATTTCTGCAGTGATTGTCCGTGGGTTGCAGCTTCCACATCAGACAGATGCTCCAAGCTTATTGTGCACAAAAGGATGTTGTTCCCACCATGACATTATAATTTTGTAATGGACTAATTTTCATCTTAATCTACTCGTGGAAGATCTATTGGTGGGGAATACAACTGCCAGGCCCTTCTGGGCTTTTCCAGAGCTATCACAAGAGCACTTTACAAGTACCAGACCACTGTTTCCATGCAAACCACGGGAGCAGAAGAATGAACGCTGGAGGAGGAACAATGCACATGTACCTTCCAATGGGAAAAAAAAAGGTCTTTTTAAGAAACAGAATCATTTGAAGATAAGAAGCTGTGATGAAACACTCCCAAAAGAGATATGACCAATGTTTTATCCAGTACATGCTGAAACCTATGTAAGGTTAACAAATAATCATTTTTTTTCCCCTTCAACCTTTCCAAACATAACTTCAGCAGGTTCTCCTACAAAACATTGCCTTTGGAATTTCTCCCTCCATGAGCCTACAGCAGGTTTGGGGGAGTCCAGTGTATTTTGAGAGAGATCCCAGTCAAAAATTACAGAATATCTTCCTCTGCAGCAGGGACTCTAAGAAAGCAGCTGGGATAATCAAATTTATAAAGGTTGTAAAGTAAATTACACCAGTTTCATGCACTGGTCTGTTCCTTTACATTACATGTATAAGCCCTAGGAAACAAAGGTTTGGCCGGTAAGTTAAGCACCTGTACCTGATAAAATGGCTTTAAATGCTTGTGCTGCAGGTTAGTGCCACAACACAGATTTTATTGCAGTGCCATTGGTAACAGGTGCTACCTTAACTTGGTTCTTTTATCCAGAGCACTTGTGGTACTTCCAAATACAAAACCTGTCCTAGCTGATGCTTGCTAAATGTAAATTGCAGGCAAGCTGTTAAAACAGAGCCTTAAGGCACGTGTCAGGGTGCTGAGGGGTGTGCACGTTCCGTTTGTTTGAAAGAAGAGAGCAATTATGGAAGGGATTTATTCAATTTATTTACTGCAGCTAATACAGCATTAACTGATCTTTTATCAGCTGTTCCAAGAGTGCACATCACTAATGGAAACAATGCGAATTTTAATCCCAAATGTGGAGTACTGAGTAAATCCTCTGAAGAAAATTGTAAACTCCTTTTTCTCTTGGTGCAGTTCAGCAGCCTCGTGCAAACCAGGACTCAGAGAACTTGTCTAAATAACCTCCTATTGTTGAGACCATAGAGAGAATGGAATATCTTACATTAAAAAAAACCAAAAAACCACAAACCAAACAACTTTGTTGTTTGCAGTAAGAAAGTGAAATTCATCAACTATATACAGCGAAAAAGAGCTCTGCAGTTTTCTGTTACCTTAATCTCGTGTCTGTAAGCACACGGGTCATGGCATGGCCTATATAAGCTGCATGCGTTTACTTTACATAATTATGTTATTTCTTGGGAAATTATAACCTTCACCAACCATGAGATTTATGGTTTGAGTCAGGGATGTGTCAACTCCTTGCTAGACATTACCAAATAGTGTTTCCTAGAACTGCAGTTCTGGATAAATCCAACACACAGAACATTACTGGGGACCTAACAGGAGGAGGACTGAGGTCACAAACCAGAAATCAAGCATTGGGACCATATCTTAAAGTCTGTGAGGAGTTTTGTAAAATGCAGGGGTTCTGGGGTGGAGATTTAGGTTGCTATGGATGGCCCTCTCTTGAGTAATCTTTTGCTCATTCTGCTGCAAACTCATTGCTCAGTTTGTTTAACCTTTTAAATTCCATTTTAATTTCTCTAAAAATGCTGTTTCCCCCACTTTAACAGCCAAGCCATGTCACCCCCTCTCTCTCTCTCTTCTGCTCATCCCAAACTATTATTTTGACATATATGTGTTGAGGATCTGGTTCATTATCTTCTGAAGAACATCTTTTTCTCAAATGTCAAAACAAAAGTATGCTCAGCTGTTCTGCAGAAATTTGCAAACTAATGGACCTTTCACTCTAGAAATAAAGGACTTTAATTGAGTATTTTAATGTGTTTGGGAGGATGTGGAAGATGGATGAATGAAAGTGCTACGTCTTTTACCAACAAAGACTAATGTTGCAAGAATGCAGGGGGAAGTGTGTAATTAGTTTCCATTTTCATCAGAGCAGATACTCAGTTTCCAGAAGGTCTGACCCAAACCAATTTGGATGTGCAACCTTTTCCAAAGAAAATTTTAATGCTCATCTACTGTGAAAATATGGTGAAAGATGGTTTCCACTACTTATATTAAAAGGAAAACAGGTTGGATGTTTTTTTGCTAGGCTTTTATCTGAAGCATTTCTGTTTTCTTCTAAAGTTAAATTATTTTAAATTATATTTAAGTGCATTCTTATGCTAATGGCTTTCAGGAACAGCATCTTTCTAATTTCCCGCTCTGATAAGTCTTTGCCACGGGATCTCCTGCCCATGAAATGAATCCTGTTGCTACCAGTGGGTTTGATGCATCGTAGCAACAACCACCAATGTGGAAAATTCAAACAGAAGAAAGACTCCTGATGAGCACTCAAGTGGTATTCTAGAAGACCTTGTAGGAAGTTCCTCAACTCCTTAGGTTTTTTTTAAAAAAACCAAAATTTCAAAAACCAATTTCTGCTCCTAATTTCACAGAAATCTTACAGCTAAATGTTAAGGCAAACATCACTCTTTCCATATATGAAAATTTGAATACCAGGAATTTGACCTCTGTGCAGAACAGGGGTGCGAGAAAAGAGTTTTCCCATAGTTGGAGTGCAGGCTGCACGTGGGATCCAAATATCTCAGTGATCAAATTAATTTGGGAGAATAGAGAGCAGATAGCTCATTAAAGTTTCCTCTGTCCTTTTCACTGTTCTAAAAACGATGCCCAAAGTCTATGAAGCTCAAACAGCTTCTGAGTGTTAAAACCCTAATCTGTGTTTTTCACTTATTTTTTGCCTACCTTTATACTTCATTCTGAAATGAATTTGAGCACAGGTGTGCTGATGTACAGCCAAAAGAAGGCTTTTTTATGCTACTTCTCATCTAAAAGTATTTTCTTTAAAATTGAAATGAGATTTCTGCTACACATTTCTTAAAAACACAATTATTTGAACCCACCAGCGCTCCAGTGACTTATCTTAACTAGTGGTGGGAAGCCAGAAGAGACAGAAGTGGGAAACTTGTCTCCTGTAGTGCAAAATTCTAACCACTAAACCCTCTGCCAAACCATTTGTTTTTGTGATTTATTCTGTAGGCTTTATATTCCTGACAATTCTGCAGCAATTCTGAATCCATCCAGCCGTGGGATGGGAGAAAAGAAGGGCACTTGTGGCTGATGCTGTCAGATAAGACAGCAAACTCAGAGAGAGACACAGGCTTTTCCCAAAAACCTTGCAGCCGTGTCCCATGGCGTAAATGATTCCGTGAGTGACTCACAGCAGGGCAGCAATGGCCAGGCCACAGCCCAGTGCTGCAAAATCCAAGGAAATGTAATGAGAGACCCTTCTCACCAGTGCACCATCTGTTCCTTCCCTGCAAGGATATAAAACTGTTTTGTTGTTTACATTAAAAAAAAAAAGGAAAAAAAAAACCCAGCAAAGATCCAAATGATGGTGATTTGAGTTTATTAAGAGCTGATGTATCATTAGGGGGATTTTGAACATGACTACGATGCAGATGCTCGAAATGTACTTTAGAAAAAGAGAGCCCTATATGGGTCAGGGATGCACTGCATGGAGTGCAAAGAGTCATTAATAGATTTGGCTGGTTTTTCACTGCAGTGTGCTGGTTAAATAAACCTGTTTATGCCTCACTCCCTTTTGGTTTAGCAGGATTTCTGTCCCAGACATAGAAATGCCTTCAGCTGATCCACCACAGGTCCATGCTGTCAAGTGGCCAGAGGTATAACATGGGCATGCTGGGACTCCTGCATTCCTTGGACTGTTTTATCCAGTTTTTACTGTCTGTAAGAGCCTAAGCCCTGGAAATGCCCTGAATACGGATGGAAAGAGCTGCAGCTCTATCCCTTGGTTTAGGAAAACTGCATTTCTCTCTCATCCCGTAGCAAAGTTTAATTTCTCACGTTACCGTCATTTTGATAAAATAAAATTTTGGTGTTTAAATCACGTCTCAGGAAAGTGGTGGCAAATTGAAAGTGAATACAATTTGTTTGTTAACACCTCATGTTTTGAAATAATTTATCATATAAACATTTCCTGGAAAACAAAAGCCGCTTATGTGCAGGCAACTTATAAAATGTTACTTGTTTATCTAATAAACTACCCTGGGGCCAACAACTACATTAGCATTGCACAAACTTTCTAAGTTATTCATCATCACTATTTATTATTAAAACTTTATCTGTTTCAAGTTAGTGAATAGCTGCCTTGGGATACGCTGCTCAGAGCAGAGGCAACCGAATAAAGTTTACACAATTTGCATAATATTGTACAACGGATATTAGCTTAGAACAATATGAATCCCCTGGATCATTTGCACAGCCCCTTTGGTGTTTAATGTTGGTAAATATTTAAATAACAGCAAGCCTATATAATTATGAAGATTCCTCTTCCTAATCCGCACAGATTGTACAAAACGCTGTAAATCATGTCTGCTACACAGCCTTAGCCAGACTGAGAATGAAGAGATGATTTAGAGATGCTTAATGCCTTTTCTGGGAATTTTGTGACCCATCATTCAACACGAGTTGGCTGCCAGGCAGGGGGAACACGTGCGAGCGTGGCCCGGTGTGGACACTGGGTGTGAGGTAGGATGGGTGCTTTGAAAACTGACACAGATTTCACTGCTCTGCTGTGTTTTGGTTTTTACTACAAATCAGATGTAAATCAGGTGCCTGAGAGGTTTACACTCCCTCTGTGTTATTTTGTAATGATGTACAAAGTGCTGGATAAAACAGAGTAGGATGAATTTTTTTCCACACTCCTGAAGGAGATGTCACCTCACAGTGTAGATTAAATTGTTTAATGCTGGTAAACTACTCTCAGCTTGTGAATGCACATTCAAAGGCCTGGTTCCCAAAACTGCAGAACACCTTGGGATTTATGATGTATTGTGGAACAGCAGAACTCCTTAAGATCTTTAGATCTTTCCTGAAATTCTGGTTATGGAATTCACGACCTTCATAAATCACTTGTTTGCACATTGACTTTTTTAAGAAACATTTCTGTCTGTGTTATGTTCAGTTAAAATCAGTTCCATCCACTACCGAGCAAAAGCAACTTCTACTAATGTCAAAGCTGGAACATGTTCTACATTATGCAAAATTCTTAATATCTGCAAGGATCAAATTCAGTTTTAAGGTCTAAAAGTGTAGCCTGGTGGGTGATGTCCTGGATGAAGATACATGAGACCTGGGATCTATTTCTAACTCTGACACCAATCCACCACACATCAATCAAATGTTCTTTACATTCCCCGTCTGTAGAATGACATTTAAAATTATCATTTAAACTCTTCTTTTTGGGCCTACAGATAGTTGAATGCTCCCCCCATTACTGCAACAAACAACATCACAATCGAGCCAAGATAAAACCAAATCACCTGTAAATTTATCAGTGCTTCCAAATTTATCTAGGCCAACTAATAGCTGATTTCTAACCCACCTCAGAAAGTAGCCAAATATCTCTTTTATATTTTCATGACTGCTACAAGATACAGATATTTATTTTTAAACCACAGCTTCTCTTTTCCCTGGCACTCAGTGGCCCATCCCAGGCTTTTAGCAGTTCAGTAGAGAAGCGCAGTTAATCCGTTGTTTCCATCATGGTGTTCAGGAGGGTGAAAATTAAATGAAGGGACTAAGAGATTTTTTGAGGACTCCGACATATTTTTTCACCTTTTCCCCTTAGGACACACACTGGGATTTAAATAGATATTATTTTTGATATTTTTGAAACAGACTAAAATGGGTATCTGCGGAGTTAATAAAATATCTCACCCCTGAAGAGTGATTACATTTCTTTCACTCATGAGGAAGTCCTTCATAATTCATTTATACCTGAGGGTCTTTTGAGTTATGGGTCCTTCACACTTTTGAAAGACACGTAATACCCTTCATGGATGACGTCTCTTATATGTCCTGAAATTGTAAAATTAAAGCGTGGAGATTTTGAAGGCGTATTCTACATGTAAAATGTAACTGCAACTACAGAATATTTCCCTCTCCTTTTTGAAGGGCCTGCAAGAGCTTAGGAGAACTTGACAACATGAAATATTATAGTGGAATCCAATGTAGGATGTGCTGCATGCAAGACAAGGAGTAAGAAATTGAGTTTTGCATTCATCTATGTCAGCAGAATGCACTGGTATAGCTTTATTTGCAATGCTTTAGATGTATTTCTTTTATACTTTCAAATTACTAACAGAATATGAGTATTTCACCTGAAAGTATCAGCATTGTGTCAGCAGAACATCCTGATATTGAAGAAATCTTTATACACTAAACCCCTATAAATTCCTGTGTAGAGGAGGCTGAGCGGACACAGCAGGGTGATAAACACTACATAGATTTGCAAATATAATACTGTAAATATCACACAGGTGCCTCAAAGAGATTTGAACACAGTTCATCAAGTTTCCTCTGTGCTCTACTTAACATTTATAGCTAATTTTTAATTAACTGTCACACAACACTATTTAGGTGCTTAAATTGGTACAGTGTCCTTCAAACTAATGCCTGGAAGCTCTGGAGAAGAGGGAGATAAAGAAAATACACATTTTAAAAGGATCATCCCACAGGTGCTATGCAAACATGTCACAGACACTCTCTGCTTTTCCTGAGGTTCAAGATTACGTGGATGACCAAAGTATTTAAAAATCATTGTTCATTCCTCCGGTCATTGCAACTGTGCCAGGAAGGACCTTCACCATCCAGGCCCCCAAACCCTTGTAAAACCCAAATACCCAGGGAAGGCAGGGAGCTCATTCCGCTGTGGTGTCACACAGAGTCCCACGTGGGCAGAGCTGGCCCCTCGGTGGGGCTCTGGGTGTGTGCAGAGCTCACAGCCTGACCCCTCGGCACGAGACCCCCTTCTTTCATCAGCTCCCCACCTGCATTCCCACCTGATTTCATCACCCTGAGCAGCTCCTCCAGTGCCAACTGACAGCAGAAATAGAATTCCCAAGGCAATTAAGCACAAATATATTTGGAGAGCTGTCCAAGCAGCATTTTTACCGTCAATAACACGGACAAATGTTTCCTTCAAGTAGAACTTGACTGCTCCTGCCTCTGCACGCACCACTAATCATTGTGATGCATATGAAAACACGGCACGTAACCAAGTGACAAACGAGCACTTGGTTTGGAGTAAAAGATGAAGGAAAAAACGGGGACAGATGTTGTGCAGAAACATTTTGAATAAATGGACAGAGTGTCACAGTAGAGACAGAACTGTCAGCTTGGAAAGATAGGAGATTACAGACAGAGATCAACCACGAGGCTTCCAAAGACGCACATCGGTCAGCACGAGGCTGAAAACATAAAGTCATGAAAGAGTGGTGAAGTCTGGAAGGAACTCCGGTTCAGAAATAAAACAATTAGAAGAACAATTAACTCATCAATTTTGTGGACAAGTCTTGTCAGCACATAGCCCGAGTAACACTAAAATGGTAGTTAGGAGTGATTCTAATATATTAACGCCGCATAGAATAATTCTGTTTTATTGAGCTCATTACGGCACATCTGTATTCCCAACACTTTAATCTGTTACTGGCAGGAGATATTAATGTAATCCTTCAGGCAGAGGAAATCAGCATTGTCCTTTTCTGACGCCTGAAGTCCTCCAACTTCTCCATATCCACAACAAACAAGTGGACCTGTACCAAGGTGTGGCTAAAGGCACAAGACAGGATTTGTCTGGGCGGTTCAACTCTGTCACACAGAGTTGTGGTCATAAGTCACCACACCACAAACCAGCACTCCCCACAATGAAATAATACTGAATTACCTGTCCCTACCTCCTTAAGATCAGGTACAAGATCCAAGATTAAAGACTGAATTTTTCCTGCCTTTTCTCCCATTTATAGTGTTTTTAAATAAGAGATGAGTTAATGAGGGGCGTCAGCTCTCTGATCCAACAACCTGGTGTTGGTAGTGACCAGGAACAAAATGCATCCCTTTTGGATTGTATGAGGAAAAAAAAGAAAAAAAAGAAAAGAGAAAGGAGTGTGATCCCAAGGCTCAACATGAAAGAATGGATGAAGACTGAAGTAGTCTTTGGCTCAACAGATGGGAGAAAATAAAAAGTCTTTTCACTGAAGAGAGTGTTGATAAAAGGAGGGAGGAGAAACAGAAACTTTTGAAGATAAAACAATATGCTGTAGTTTTCTAAAGGAAAAGGGCAGGAAAAAGTTAGGTGAAGCATAAACAATTCCTTCTTTTCTTATTTCCAGGGAAAGAAAGGCTACAAGAATATTCCATAGTCCTTGTTTAACTGGGAAATGATTATGATGGACTGATGAGCTGAAATGACCCAGATGTTTTATCTTTAAAAACAGAAAGTATTTAAAATGAAGGCAGATAAACTATGGCAGTATTTGCTTTTAAATAGGAAGGCTTTTGGCTCTCAAATTTTCCAAATATTATATAACAAACTTACTCAATTTTTAAAAAATATTTATTCTTCAAACAAGTTTACAGAATTTTCTGCACAGAGCAGAGGCAGCAAATGTTGCCTTGGCATGATTTGAAAGGAAAGTGGTAGTGATCCAGAAGCACATTCTGTATATGTTAAGACTATGGAAGATGTCTCAGACAACATTTACAGTTCATTGTTCCTTAAGACCTTTTGCAGCCTAAAAGAACCTATGAAAGAGTTCTTTGGTCTCACCCTTTGATTGTCCCTCTATTGCCTCACTCTGTACTCTCTCTGTAGGGTCTCTGAGACAACATTCCTTTCATTAATCTTTCTCTCATGACCTTTCTGGAAATAAAAACAAGATGAGGCACAGCAAGGAATACATATTGTTCGTGGATGTGGATTAGAGCAGGGAATGAAAGAGGAATTCCGGGATTTCATTGAGCATTCACTGTCTGCAAAGCTGCCAGGAGCAACTTCTTCAGCCACAGAGTCAAGTAAGAAATGATCTTCCTCCAAGAGAATTCCCTCAAAGTTTGTTTCTTCCCAAAAACGTTAAATGAGAGGTTATTTGGATCATCATCTACCTTCTCTGTAGAAAACATTTCCTAGGTACAAACTCTCTTTTTTGTGTGCATTTGCATTTTCAAGCAAAGGAACCTTTTTACTTGAGCAGTGCCTAGAGCAGAAACCCACACCATTCCTGAATAAAGCACATGGCAGAGCATTTCAAGAGTGTACTCGAGGACATGCATAGATAATGAGAACCAAAATTTTCCTAAATCTGTGCCAGAAGTTCTGAAATAAAGTGCACCCTGTAGAAAACTGAAAATTCAAACCTAACCATGCTAGTGCTGATATTTCCGTTCACTGAATTAATGTAAAGTTTATGGGTAATTTTTTTCTTTAATAAATTTTGTTTCCCATATGAAGTCCCAGATTATAGCTATTTGCAAACATATATTTAATAAAAATTATCATTGCATAACTCTGAATTTTGTTTTTTAAAAAAAGCCTTTTTAAATAACAGTTTACCAATGCTAAGTAAAATTAAAAATACGCCTGAAGAAAATGAACTGAAAGAATTCTAGCAGAAGTGATCAAATACTTTGTTGCTGCCATGCAAATATTTTGCTTTTCTAATTGAACAAAGAAAATGATGGTGTGGAAAAACTAATGAAGCCAGGACTGGGATGGGAAGGATCCCACAAGGAAGGGGAGTGAGTCTGTCCTAGAGATGGCACTGTTGCATTTCTGTCATTACTGGTGGATTGGCAGTGGAAAGCTCCTAACTGGGGAAAAAGGAAATCAATCTATGCATCAGCTGTCATGTTACAGCATTTTCAATGTTAAGTTGCTCCCAAAGATCACAATCCCCTCACCTTTTTTTCCTGTCAAACTCAGATAACTCCGTTGGTCTACCTAAACCAAGAAAAAAGCTAAAGATCCTATTTGTCTGTGTAACAAATGATGGCATTTTGCTCTTTGAAAACCGAATTTCTTCAAATAACCATCTTAATTTTTATATGGAAAAAAACTTAGAAAGATGATTTTAAATACCGAGACTCCAGTTACATTTGTTCCACTGCTTTAGACATTCCATTTTATTTTTATGCATGTGTGGGAGTGGACATGTAAGTGTTACATTCTGGGAGCAATACCAACTGAGCACACGAAGGATGAGACACCCAGGAACACCAGGAGCTGAAGCTTCCCACCTTGGTGGTGTCATTTAGTGCCTGACAGAAGAAGATGTAAAGCAATGCAGAAATAAAACTCACAACTTCAGCTCTTAAAACCCCTAAATCCCAACCTTAACAGGGTGGGTTCATGTTCTGGGAGCTGCCCAAAAGCGGGAAAACTCTCCTTTGGGAAAGAGGCATCTCCTCAGGTGGTTACAAAGCAAAGTCCTGGCTCTGAGTGAGGTGGGACCAAGGCATTCCCTGCTCATTCCCAGACTTCCTTCACGGGCTCTTTGCTGACTAAGGCAAGGAAAAGTGCCAGAGTTGGATAATAACGACGGTGGGGAAAGTCCCCAAACCCAAACTGCCTCCTCAGCAAGAGGAAGGCTCAAACCCAGGCCTCTGCCTCGTGGCTTGCATGGATAAAAGTGGCACAGCAAACAAAGAGAGCAGATCCTGGGAAATCTTGCCCTGGCTTATCAGGAAGGCAACATCTGACCTTGTCCCTTGTCTGGAAGTTACCTTGATAAAGCTGAGTTTGTTTGCCAAGAAGAAAAGATGAATTGTGGGCGTGAATTGATCAGCACAACTGCCTCAGCCAAGCTGTCTGAACAGGTACAGTTATTACAACATCTTTCTTTAAATAAAAGGTACCATTGGAGGCCTGTATTTAAAAAGGAATTCAGTGACGAGGTGACCTTGCACAGCCGAGTCAAGCCCATAAATCTGTTCGAGTACTGAAATCCTTGGAGGACACGCTTGCTCCTGCTCGCATATTCCTGCCTTTTTCCTAAATATGATTTAATGGGGCATTTACACACTGAGAGCAGCTCTTTGTCACAACTCAGTGTAGAAAAATTAAATAACTGATTAACTGCTCTGCAGGACCAGATCCTCATTTCATACTACTTTAAAGAAGTAGCTCCTGTGGAGTAAAAACGATTAATTCAAAGTTTTGTAAAATTAAAAATTTGGTTATAAAATTGCTACGCTAGAATTATACATGATTGGTTTGGATAATTTTAGCATATACCTAAGACTTTAAATAGAGTGTTGTGAAAGTGATAGCTTTTCCAATTAACAATGTTTTTTTGCCTAAGAACTTAGAAGAACGAGCGTATAAAAACCTGAATTTTTATTTGAGAGTGAGCTACTGTCATTAAAGCTGAAATGCGTTATGGAGTAGGCAGGTGTAGGAAAACAATCTGTGTTTTCTGGCAGACGAGTAACAGGTGATCCTTCTGTGCCCTTTATCCTGGGCTCGTGTTGGAAAACTGCTTTTGCTATCAAATGAGGACCCCTGAAACAGATTATTGGGCCTTAAAGCATAATTAACGTGTTTTTGAATATGTTTTAAGTACCATTATAACAAAATTTGAAATATTTTGTTCACGAGATCTGTCTGAGCAGTGTGTCCTCTGAGGAGTACATGGAACAGCAATTCCAAGTGCCATGAAATATGGAGCCTTCCTGCTCCCCTCATGGGTGGAACAGTGAGCACAGCAAACACCTCTATTAGAGAGGTTTGTTCTCGTCCCTTCATGTCTGCGGATCAATGAGTGCAGTGCTTGCATTTTAGAAGAGCTTACAGCCAAAGTTTCATAATAAATTGTCTAAGCCACTGCAGCTGACAGAAATTCTCTTTAAAGACAAAGGCAGACGAATGGCTTCGAGGCACTCTGCCCCTCTAACCCGTGTGCCCCCGTTCCCCTCACTGCTGAAGGCTGTTTTGTCCATAACAAATAAACACAAGTCACTTGTTAGTCCCAGGAAGGGAGCACAATCCAATATTGCACCTATAAACAGTTACACATTTCTACAGCAACTAATGTTTGCCACCGCGGCCAAAGAATTCCCTTTATTATAAAAACCCAAGCAGAGCAGTAGGGGGGAAAATCCATTACTGAGGAAATACCCAGTTCCAGGCAGAAAGGTCAGAATTGCTCATGGGTTCTCAACATTGGATGCAAACACCTCTGGGCACTTCAGCAATCCACCCAAGTGCTCAAACTGCATTTTTTTATACCGCCCACATGCTGCTGCTTGAAGAACAAAATTTTTATCAGTGTTATAAAGAATGAAGTTAGAGTGAAATCCAGTGGACTGTAGTGACCATGTAATTTTTTCTCTCTTCTTAAGATTGAAGAGGTTCTTGAAAGTGGTAAAACCAGAGCTGTCCCAGGGTAGCCTGGGAGGTAAAATTTTGGGAAATAATTCTCTGACAACCCTTAAAGATAAACAATTTTAGTTTGGTAGCACAAATTATAAATTATTAGCCCCAGGACTTGAGGTGTTGTCCATATGGTTTCCATGGAGTTTACCACAGCGCATACCAAGTCCATGGAGGATACCAGGGGTGTTTTGATCAGAAGTAGTGCAAAACTAAAAAATAATAGAGGATGTTTTCAAGTTGGGTTCAGAATTGGTACAAATCCAGTAAGAAAATCCTGATACCATAATGGATTACTCAGTGTCTCCTTGCCTCATCTGCATCCAGGAAAAAAAATTCAAATTACGTAAAACACAATGCACAGGTCCTGCCAGTTCATGTCAATGACCTGTATTAGCACTCCTTGTAGGGCAGGAAACAGCAATTCTATTACAATATGCCTCATCTATTTCCCACTCCTCTTTTACTTAGAAATAGTTTTAACCAGTCTGGTTTCCTTCTTGCACCATAGCTGTTAGTGAAATTGCTGGGCAGAGCTGGAATCGTGTTACAAGTGTCAGCCTAGGGACTGTTATTTAGAAGGTGTTGCATGTAATGGATGTGAAGTATTTTCAACACTTTTTTGTATTCAAGACTCAGGTTAAAATGGTTTTTGTTCGGGGAAAAAAATAGGACAAAAGTGTCTGCATTGTCATAATCTGATCAAGAAGTGTTGATAAATTGGCTGGGCAGCACCGGTCAGGACTGAGCGACCTTGGGAGATCTGGGCACTGCTGGTGCCATTCAGTCCCAGCAATCCAGGAGTGGGGACAGAGATCAGGACAGGTGCTGGGTGTTTGAACTGAAATAGATTCATTGCTGAGCTAATGATGGGTTGTTACAACATGCTTTATGCTGGCAAAACCACCATCTTGTGCAAGACCCCGTGAAGCCTCACCTGATTTTATTAGGATTGTGAACAAACCTCTGCCCTGCAGAATATTATGGCGTAGCTACAAAAGCAGTGCAGTTCAGCCAGATGGTGTCAGGAACAAGATAATTTGTCTTATCAAAGCCTCCATCAAGTACCAGGCTCCTGGTGCTTGAGTTAATTTGGAGAACTGTGAGACAGAAAGGCTTTGCACAGTACTGACAAATCCTACACTTCAGAGTTCCAGTTCTGGAGCGAGGAATCCAGGGAACACAAGTGACATGAATTTGTTCCATAATCTCAGCAGCGGACAGACAAACATTCCAGAGACACGATGCCCCTGCAGCCATGCCCAGCTCTCAGGGAATGCACCTCCAGTGCAGACTGGGGAAGGCAAAGCCCGGAATTTCTGAGGTAAATAACTGCAGAATGGGAATAAAAATCCAGTGTACTTCACGTACTCCAATTTCTTCTTGTCTAAAAAGTGGTGATAAAGATAAAATTTTCCACGTGGACAAAGGTGTATAAAGTATTCTCTATTAACTAAGGTGAAGGATGAAATGCTGGATGTTACATGGGAAACAGTTTATAGATGGGTTCTTTTGCCAATGCAGTTGGCAAGTGTTTCAGTAGAAAATACTTTGCCCCAGATTTTGAGCAGTGCTCATCACTTTAAAAATGCCGTGATAAGTATGCTTTGCTGAAATTGACATTTTTATCAATTTTACCACATGAAATCTCTGGTAAAAAAAGATGTTTCAAATCTAGAAATAATTCCAATCTAACTGCAAACAAGCTCAGCATTCCCTAACTTTATGACAAGAAACTGCAATACAAATAGACAAATAGAAAACCCTCAAATCCTCCAGTGAAAAAATACACAAGTTGTGCTCTTAAAAGGTGTTGCCATGAAGAACTGCTTTGTCCCTCATGCTGTGCAAATCCCCAGCATCTGGATCCATATAAATCGCCGTGAAGATTCATCATCCTCTCCTGAAACGTCCCTGTAAGAAACTGCAGTTGTACGAGGTGTCTGCCATGAGATACTGCTACAAATAAATCTGACAAGCAAACAGCTCCAGCAAAATGGATTGCAGCTGATGGAGTGTCAGCTGGCTCAGTAAGCTGGGCTCTTTTACGGCTGCAGAGAATGAAAGACCAATTTTTGCGGAAAAGTCGGGTGGCTGACGGAGTCACTGCTTGGGCACAACTGCTTTGAAACACCCCCAAGCATTGGGTATATTCTCAACTGACTGGTCACACAGGATGATCAGAGAATGCTGGTAATATGGAGGTGTGAGAGCAAATCTGATAGGTCTGGGTGGTAATTTGTGTGTGTTGGACACGGTTTTGGTGATGCAAGCCCCCACTTCACTGTGCAAAAATGATATCTGGTGTTTTATTCGTAATCACTTCCCAGGAATGGAAATTTTAAAATATTTATGTAAGTGCTAAATGATCTCTGACCCCTGGATAGTCTCTGTTTTGGAAAGATTAACCACTGTCATATGTATAGTTAATTGTATGTGTACGATTGTCTTTTCTCCCTTTTCTCCCCTTTTCCCTAAATAAAACTTAAATATTTACTCTAAAGAATGAATTTAAATTATTTCCATCGAGCTTGCAAGTCCATTCCCATATCAGACATTCAAATTAGTAATTTTTAAAGTTATCTTGTTTTATGCTTCAAGAAAAGCAGCGCATATTAAAATTTCCTAAAATATATTATAAAATTAATGTTACAAACGGTCATTTCTATGAAGGAAATATTATTCCAAAATAGGAGTGCGAAATATTCAGGCTATTGGAATATACTGGATATTTATGCCCCTATTCTTACATCATGGCTGTGCATTTGTTCCTATGATTACTGTAAATTGTTTAAATGTATTTTAGATCAATACAAAATGTTTGAAGAAAGATCAAGGAAATTCAAGAATCAGAACCACTCTTGAAAAAGCCTGGAAATATATGTATCCTCACAGAAGATTAAGCATTTAAAAATACAGTCTATAAACCCAAGATAAATTCATAGCCCAAGATTAAAAGCTTTGAGTATATGTAATTCTAACTAGATCATACAGGAAATATTTTCTCATTGTGTTCTAGCAGCCAAGTATTAATTCAATGCATGCACATCTGCAAGATTATTTAACAAGAGGAGGCAGAAAAATGATTCAAATGACAGACAGTGTGTTTTCCTGGCTGTTTGTGTGTATAGTGTAACTGTGTGGGAATGAACAACTATTTCTGCTTTTTGGGAAAATAGACGTTCCAATTTCCAGTCGCTGAAATTAATTCTACACACAATAATCTGGTCTCTCTTTGGTTTACTTCACAAACAGAAGTCTCTTGCACACAGTGCACTTTAAAGGCAGAATGTACTGTTCTTAAGTCTTGGAAAATAACATTATTTCAGGGGCAGAACATCACTCACAAATATTGGCTATTTAACAAGGAGTCTTAAACATAAACCTGCTGAGCTGCTGTGTGCCATTTTTCCAGAGAAAATGCACACTTGCCAGTAAACTGCATTAAAGGAAATATATGAAGAAAGAAAAAATACAGTCCAATTTTATACCATTACCTGGCTTTTTATATGACAACATATATGTCAAAAGGCACTGCAGAGAGGAACATTTGCATCTCAGCTGTAAAGGGAAAAACTCCCCTGACTTCTGTTTGCTTCCCTGGAATCAGAGGGATCCCCCGAGCTTTTAGAAGGGGGGACATTTTTTCGGCTGTGAGGCTGTGCAGACCAGGCTGTTCATCCAAGTTTCCCTCAGCAATCCCCATCCCCTCACCTCCACCACCACTAAAGGTTATTTGCTTACAAGGGTCTAGGCAACAAAAAACTGCTTGCAAAATGAAATGGTCAGCAGAGTGAAGCCAGCAGTGTTAAGGTTGATTTGTTGAAATTTTGTGTAATTTGGGGTTTTGCTTTCGACTGGATTTAGTCTGGCTTTGGGATCCTGCCCATCACACACAGGCCAAAGCTGCCTAAAGGGGCAGGTGCTGGTTTGGACTCAGCATCCCCACTCACTGGTGGGTGGCCTGAGGACACTTCAGGGGCAGAGATTCTGGTTGATTTTCCTCAGCAAAGAATCTGCTTTGAACTTACCAGAACCCTTCTGCAACTGAACCAACGTAAGGCAAGCGAGGACAGCAGAATTCATTTATGGACTGCAGCTCTGAACAGATGCATGGATGTGGCCCATTAGTGTGAAACACATCATTTTTTGGAGGCTGGGAAAATTCCGAACCTATCTTAAATTCCACGTTATATTGTCAGCAGCAGCCAGTGCAATGAAGCAACTTCTATGGTGCAAGAACTGAAACCACCGGGGTAATTCCGGTTTGGGAAAGTGACAACAAAGGAGATGCAAGCTGAAAGCAAAGCCCTCATGTGGAAAGGCTCATTCCTCTGGCAGGAAATAGGAGATACTTGGTGATTGAACAGTGTAGTGCTGTGAGCTTGAGACAAACGTTTGGAAGCAGGTGAGGGAGAAGTCTTCAAAATAGACTAAAAAACAGCTGGGAAAGCATTTCTGAAAGATGATACATAGAAACACTATAGTAGTACACTAATCTGAAACGTGCCCTGTTTTTATGTAATAAAATGGGAATGGCTTTTTCCTTTTTTTTAAACTTTATTTTTTAAATTCATTCCTGTTTGTTGGATTCCATAGGCATACCACACATCCACCAGTATTAACATTGTCTTTGTTTCTCTGGTGCTGATGCAACAGGTTTTCCATTTCCTAGGTTAAATTTCCCTCTGTACAATAGAGCAGGAATATAAAAGTCTCGGAAATGTTAAGATTGCACTGAACTATGACAGATGTTCTTGCTAACTTTGCTGCTTACCAGTGCTGAGGCTTCTACTGAGCAGAGAATTAACATCTGCTGTCACAAGCTGATTCCAGAAGTGACAGTAAGTTGCAAACTGAAAAACGTTGGCACAATTTCTCTGCATCCTTTACACTGAAAGCAACTTATGGAATTCGGTGCCTGTGTGCAAGGGAGGCAGCGTGCAATAATTAATGGCATATTTAAAATCTGTGGCACACATTTGCATTTGTCTCTAGAGAAAGAGTAAGATGACAGCATCTAGGTAAATACTCAGCAGATTTTCACACTCAGGATTCTTCTGTCTCAGTAGTCTGTAAGCTTGCTGGAACCAGCTAAAGGTTATATTTACCCCACTGGGAAAAAACCCCCAAACTTCTTATTAAAGAGTTTTCCGACTGGTTGTGCTATCCCTTTTTTTCTCCCCTCCCCTTTAAACTAATCAATTTTAAATTCAGGAAAAGAATCTAAAAGAAGATTAGAACATCACCTTCCAGGGGATGGCAGGGAGAGAGCTGGCTGGTTCATCTCTGTCACTTTTACTTCTTGTTTTGAAATCAGCTGCTGGTGAGCGAATACTCCCAGCTCCCTGTGAACCTGTCAGGTTTGCAGTGGGCAGTAAAGCCCTCACGTCTCTCCAGGTGAAAAACTGTTAGAGAATGAGAAGTGACTTAAATGATCAATGCCCAGAAGTAAGAGCCAAGTTTGAAGACTGACATGTTTGTCTTGCTGCGTTTGGCCGCCCGGTGCCACGTGACGGGATCTGAGCTAACATTAATAATGGAGAGCACAGAGCCATCTGCTCAGCTGTCTGTCGGAAGTGCCTCTGAAGAAAAGCCCAGCTCTAACTGCTCAAAACACCTACAGAAAACTTCCAGGAAAGAAAATGAGGCAGTTATCACCCCAAAAGGCTTCACGACTGCCAGGAATCCACAGGTACCTCACACCACTTACTCAGCCGACTTGGACACGGTGCAGCAACACCAGAGAAAAACCCGACTAAGACTAAACCCCGTCTCCTCTGCCAGGGTGGTTTTTCTCTTTGCTGCAGCTGTTTAAACAAAAATATGGAGAAACATCCCAGTCACTCTCTTGGAAAGAAGAGGGAAGTTCATCTGTTTGCTCTCGGAAGACATGGCGAAGCTGTCATCGCAAATCATATTTTAAATAAGTGTGTGGGAGTACGTGTGAGACAGAGGGAAGATGAGAGAGCTTACACTTAGATAAGACAAAGACAAGCTCTTCATACACAAAAGCTATTCTTTTGTTGCTCCTACTAGTCCCACCTCCTCCTCCCTGAAGTTTCCACTTCCTTTCACTTGACAACGTTTCCTGCAGCCTCAGGTAGTGCACTCTGGCAAAATGCTGTGCTAACTGAGATCTAAATTTTAAGACGCACAGAACGCATCAGTAATTTCACACAGGAAAAACATCTTCAGCAGGCAGCCTTCACCAATAAGGAGCATTAAGTAACAGCTTCTGAAACATTCCTGGTAGACTAAAAAAACCCCCTGACTGACAATTCATTCCTCATAATGTGGTAAGATTGATTGCCTTAGAAAGCCTATGAAATCACATTCCCAGAGATGTTATTTGAAGGCTCTGTATAATTCATCGACCGCTCTGTCATGCATTGTGCATGTGATGTTATATTTTGGACACTCTGGGAAGTATTAGATATAAAATTACTTTGTATGATGCAGCCCAGACGTAAAAAAGTGCATTGCTTGGGACTACATGATTCAGTGAGAAAATATAAATGGGAAATTACTGGAGCTGAAATTTTATTGCAAAGTTATTTATCTTTGTTATTACTTTCTGAATCCTTTTGTGCTTATGGTTTGCTACTACAGATAGAAAAACTCTTACTTACACTTTACACTGAGGATTATGAAGGTGGAAATAGTCACAGTGTACAAAAAAAATAGATTAATGTGTGGTCCAATTTTGTGTTTATTCTCCTAATGTCTAAAACTGAATTTTATGTATATTTTTATATATATATTTAAATGTACATAGGCACACACATTCAGTCTGAGTAAACAGTTCTAGAATTAGACTGAACATGAATAGTGATGTATCATTTTAAGAGAGAAAAATGTGAAGACGACTTGATGTTAAAGAAAAGGGAGGGTCTTTTCATTGTGGGAAGGAGTTACACACACATGTAAATGCTCTGGCTACCCATAGATTTCATAGGCAGAAAAGCAAGTTTCCAAGGAAAACATATCTGTTCATAAAGGTGACTGTATCTATCTAGAGCTTCTAGAAAACAGAGAATGCTTTCAGTTCCCATCTCTGCAATGGCAGCCTGGCTCAGGACTCCAGTCAAGGTGCATCCCATTTAGTTTGTCAAATTGATTTCCTGTTCCTGTATGAATTAGAGCACTGCTGCTCCAGAAATGGGCTTTCATTGGCACTCTGGCTGTGGCCACTGATGGCCGTGACTGTGCTTGTAAATGAGTCACGTCCCCCACTACAGCACCAAGTGTGCACTGGATGTGGAAGAATTTAACTTTGGTCTCTGCCAGCTTTAGTTTCTGACCATTTAAACTTCTGAACTTTCCTTTCAGAAGACTCTGACAAATGACACACAAAAAAAGCTGGAAGAGGACAAATTCTGAGGGAAACATACGGTTTGCAGGTGACACAGGCTACCAAACCCCACCTTGGCATCACTAATTCCATCCTTACTTGTCTTTCATAAAGGTTCCCGCCATGTGATCCCTCCCTCCGGAAGAAGATGGAAAGAAAAAGGACATCTGCATTCCAATGTCATAACCTCCAACTGGATTTCTGTACTGCTAAGAGTAAAGGGAAATAGGGCTTTCCAGAGGAGGCTTCAGCACCACACGCCTCTCCAAAGACTTGCCCTTTGCTCCAGCTCCTTCCCCTGTGGAAGCTGAGCAGGATGGAGCTCACGCTGCTTTAAAAGCATTTTCAACAAATATGAGAAAATGAATCAAAACCAGGAGAGTGAGAATCCCATATGATGCAGCCAGCTGAGCTCTTTGCATTATTTCTTATTCTCTGTAGTCTGAGAGGATTACAAGAATGCTAATTTTTGTGAAGACTCCTCATACCCAGTTGAGGGGGAAGCATATCCTACATTGGTTTATGGGGCTATAACAGAACTTTCTGTAACTCATAAAAAGAATCTAAAGATTCCATGACCTGCACAACTGCTCTTCTACAGGATAAGAGCAGAAATCCTAAAATACACAAAGACTCAGATTTACCAAAAAGTGGGAAATATTCTGGTCGAGTCAAGATCTGATAAACATGTAAATTATAAATACAATTAAACAAGAAATCTTACGTTTTAAGCAAGGCATTTGCAGAGCTGCTCATGCCTATAATTTCACAAGTGGAAACTTCCAGCTGAAAATTTTATTGTGCATTAAAATCTTTGCTCTTAATTGTGGTTATATGATAATAACGTTAATTAAATGATCTTGTAATTATCTCACACGGGTATCTCTAAGGATCTACATACTAACATGAAAGTGCAATTGCATTCCTGATAGTGATGTCTTGGAAATAAATCTAAAAATTAATTGAAATCCTTACAGAGGCATCTTTCAGCTTCAAACAGAAGAAGTTTGAGATGTTCAGAAACAGAAACAAGTTTTTTTTTCCAGCAGAAAAGTCCAATATGCTGATTCAGAGTAGTTAACAAACAACTAAACTGATTCTTCTTGTAATTGGGAAACACATATTTTGTGTGAGAGGCTATTTTGAAGGTAAAGAGCAGAAAAGGAAAGAATTTTTCATTTGAAGAAAGTAATATCATTCAGTGCTTAGCAGCAAAAAAAAAATAAAATTATTTCTGGCTTTTCCCTTGCCTGTCATTTTCCTGTGCATGTCAGGTTGTGTGCAAGCCTCCATAAATCAGCTCTAATAAAGTCCAACTCATAGAAATGATATCAGGTTATTTAAGCATGCCCGGAAAGAAGACACGGGAGTGACAAATAATACTTTTACAAGGTAACACCTGCACATAGGCTTTTAATTGGTGCATTTAACTTGTGTTTTTATTTAAAAGACAGATTCATAAGTGCCTTTTCATTGTCCCCCCATCAAGGCATACATAAAAAGAGAGAAATGCCTATGTTTGGTTAAGACATATAATTTGCTCTGCTCCTTAATCAAGTACTAAAGTAAAGCATTATTTCTTACAATTCAGTGCATATTAATTTTTGCTAAAAAACTCATCTCCTAAGTTTTAGTCCTGCATATATCTGCTGGAAAAACGCATTAGCCCACTGCTTAATAAAAGGGAACTATTTTAACCTTTTGTAAAGTTAAACCCATTTTCCAATGGTTAATATTTAACATGGAATGAGCGCTGAACAAACGGAGATTTTACCCCAGGCGCCGTTAGCCAAGTGTTTAAAAATCACCTTTTCTGCATGAAAGGATGATTCCAAGTGACTAAACCCCAGACATTCAGCTGGTTAAGTAAATTCTCCCATCTCTCTTTGCTGAGCAAAGACTAAAACCTGCTCACCCTGGAGCCCCTGTAACAGCAGGCTGCTCACGGGGCTGGGCTGCTCAACTGGGGCTTTTCCCACTCATCCCAAACCACCCCTTTATGCTCTCACTGAGACCATTTTTATTGGAACTGAAAGAAAATACCTCTCCAGAACGACTTGACTGTTTATTTTGTTGCAGCAAACTATGCTCCAGTCTCCACAGGCAACCAAAGCTGGGCCCTGCATGGAATTCCCAACACTGTAAATATTCATTGCCAGGTAAGATTAATTTCTTGCTCTGCACACAGAGTCCTTCAAAGCACATTCAAGCGCCACGCAGCTAAAAAAAATTAATTTCTCTTTATTCTTCCTCTTTTGCTTTGGATTTATAATTTTTTTTTCCTCTTCACTAAATATAAGACAATTTTTAATTGAACTATCTCAGCATGGTGGGTTTTTTTCTGTATCACCACAGCCCTGCAAGTGGTTGGCTTGTGAAAAATTGTCCTATATTGATCTAACCTGAGTTTGCACTGACTCCCTCTGTATCATGAACCAGACTGGCACTGTACCCTGAAGAGACGTGTCCTCTAAATGTGTTCTCGCTGTTGATTTTTTAAGATTCTATCCTGTACAGAGGGCTTGGTAACATGTCCTCAAATCCCATCTAGCTCAGACAGCCTCACAAACTTTGACAGTTTTAGGAAAGAGCCCCAACTTTTCACTGTCTATCCATCTCTTCATTAAAAGAAAACTCTTCAGCTACATCTCCTTTATTTTATAAATGTTTTTTGATTCATAGCAACTTGTATCAGTAATGTGAATAAACAGCATTTGGAAAATGCAACTATTTGAGTTTAAAAAATGCGTTTTTGCAGCATTATAAACTTCCTTAATTTTGCGTCGCCTGTAACCGAAGGGCCAGGAAATTGGGCTGTAGGCTGAATTCCTTGAGTTCACAGCCCCGTTTGTGGCTCTGTCCTGATGTAGCAGCTGACCAGGAAAAACAGTTTCCTCTGTCCCCAACTCTGCTTTCCCAGTTCTGAAACCCTGAGCCAGCAAAAAGCTCTAATTAAAGCTTCAGGAAAAGTACCAGTAACCGCAGGCCAACCTACCTGCACACCTTACACTATAGACAGCCTGTGACTCACGGTCGAGACGTTATGATTTTATGCATGAAAAGCAATAGTTGCTCTAATTATGCCCTAATTAGTTCGCTATTGACTGCAAAGGGAAATGCATGTGCTCCTCTGACAGGTGTGTGAAACACAAAAGAGAAGGGTACAAGTATAATGCTGTCAGATGTTCCCAGACATGCTAACCAATATATCATTCCAATAAATTTCGGTTTTGAGATGAATATAAAAGCTGAACGCATTCTATAGAATAGCTCTAGACAAACTGCCAGGAAGAAGAAGAAGATCTTGAATTCACAGTGTTTAATATATGATCACATCTCCAAGTACAGTAACTCAGAAGTGGGAGGGTACTGAGGGAATGTTAAATGTAGGGCATTATATATTAATATAATTTCTTTCTTTCCCCAAGATAAAGAATATTTTTGCTCACACAGCCTTAATTTAGATGGCCTGTCAAGTCCTCCTTTCTGCAGTGTCACGATGAAAGACACTGATGTGGGCCAGCAGAGGCAGTGCAGGGACTTTTCAACTATTACTGTATAAATGCTAATGAATCTCCTCCAATGAAAGGCCCCAGCCAGCTTCCTCAGCAAGACCCTCCTTACAGCACCCATAAATTATCCAGTTGTTTGCTTGTGCTGAATCTCAGAACATTTTGGGATCTGCTGAAATCAACACAAGAAGGTCTCACACTGATTTCAGAGGGTGCTGTAGCAGTCCTTAACAGCTGGATCATCCTGCCATGAGTCCATGCTGGTCCTGTAATAAGGCCCATGGGCTCTACACCAGTCCAGGTCTGGTGCAGAGCCTGAGCAATGGCAGAAGATCTGTGGTGAAACAGAGATGGGAGTTCAGCTTGGACTGTGCACACCCAGCCTAACACAGCTGCAGGGCCATCCCCAGAGTTAGGGCAAGAGCTGGATGTTGGGAGGCAACAAAATTCCTGGGATGCTGCTGCTGATTTTACCTGTTGGAGCCCCACAAAGCAAGGCAATCCCAAATGGCTTTGGGCACAGTCTGTATGGGCTCTGCCGTGGGGCAACCACTCTCTGGGAGGGGACTGAGCATCACCAGGTCACCAGAAATCTTTCAGTTTCCATACAAGCAAATAAAACAGCTTTCCCTGGTGCTCCTGCCAGGTGAGAGCCCGTGTTCCATTCTCCCGTGGGACAGGAATGCCGGGGCCCTGCCTCCTCTGGGGACTCATAATCCAATTTTGCCTACAGTGTTGAGAAAACCTGAGCCTGTGCTGATACACTGAAAACTCTGCCTTCACTTGTCATTACACAACTGTATTATCAGAGCGTGCTACAATCACACCTTTATTTTTCAGGGCAGGCACATCTTGCTGTTTTTCCTGTCAAATTACAGGAGACATTTGCTGGTCTGACCATCCTCATTAAGCAGCTCCTTTATAGCCCTGCATTGCCACGGTACAAAGCGGTTTTAAGCTCTTACAAATAAAACAGTTTATCATAATTAACTGCACGATGGGATAGAGCTCCCTAAAGACAACTATAAATATTGCTTCCTTGCTCCTGACAGCCTGGCAATGAGGATTTGCCACGAGGTGAAAGAAGCATCTATATTTTACTACCTCAAGCAGCAGAGTGGGCTAACCAGAGCAGTAATTGCAATGATCATAGTCTTTACCACTCTTGACTGTGCAGAGAAATATGCTGTGACATCACTCGAGAGTGGTCTTTGCTGAGCAGGATCAGTGGGGATGCAGCCAGGACTGGAATGTTAACGACTTGCAGTAAAACCAGCTGATTTATTTTCTCATCCATCACCATCTCCACAGATAGCAGAAAGGCACTGAAAGAACGTCCATTGAAAGACTGGCTTTAATTAACTCTCACCCTCACTAGGCACAGGGAGGGCTGTGCCTGGCTCGGGCTGCTCTGGACGTGCTTTGCCACCCCTGCAAAGTGGTTGGATGGAGCAGCGAGCACGTCTCAGGTGGCTCCCGCAGACCAGCGTCTCCCAGCTGGGAGAGCCACTAGAAGGAATCAGAAGGGTCAGGAAGCTTTGAAGTTTTTACTGTAATCTAAATCAAAGGAAATCATGTTCATCCAACTCCCTTTACATCCTTCTATCTCAAGGTCAAGTATTTTCTGTAAACCTTCTCGGGCACACACAGAGAAAACGACGCAAGCTGAGCCTTGCCACAGAGCCACTTCAGCTCTCCCAGGGTAAACGTAAAGAGCGCAATGAAAAATGCAAGGAGGGAAATGGACAGTCCGTGGGACCTGGGCTGCTCAATCAATATGTAGCACAATAACCATTTTCAGAGTGGAAAAATTTAAACCAGGTATCTCTGGCTGTCAGCACCTTCCTTTGCAAATGAAACTCTGATGCCTCGCTCCTACAGGATCTGGACGCAATGAAAATGTCATCTGGTGTGCTCAGACTGAGAGACAGTTCCTCGAGTGGTAACTTTGAAAGAATAAGAAATCTCACGATGCAGAGTTGTGAACTCAGCCCCAGACAATCAGGAAAATGGACTGACTGACAGCAAAAGACACAGCGGGCTAAGCACGGTCACAAACCACAGTTGTGTTCTGCCTCCAAGACAGAAAGTACTAAAAACCAAATAAAATCTTAAGAACAGAAAGTCATCGGCTCGAGATACATCACGTGTTCACTGATTCAGATCCTTTCCTTATTTTTATGCCACAACCCTTAATCCCTGGTGTCAAGAATCTCATCTAATTCTTTCAGCTTCTTGACTATATTCTCTCACATTGTTACGCGGGGGTGCAGGCTCATTACTTGCTACATGAACCTGCTCTGCAGAGTTTGTATTTGACTCCTGATTTTGTAAGCCTTCAGATTAAGTCCTCTTATTGTTAGGCTCTTTTGGATCAACTTTATCAAAATTTTTATTTCTTCCTTGAGTTATTACTTTATTAAATTTAAATCTTTAATAAAGTCTCCTTTCCCCCATGACAATAAACTTAGCATGAATAAACTTTTCTCACAACTTTTGCAATTTTCCAAGCCGTTATTTTCTCACTCAAATCTGAAAGGTTTCTACATAAGGTGCATTATTTCTTTAGTGTTCAAAAGAAAGAATAAACCCCCCCCTACATTAAATGTATGAGTTGAGGGTGAAATTCCTACCTGCAGCATGCCATGTTCTTGGATTGACACATGTCTGGTCAGTCACTGGAATGAATGCCTGTGCTAAGTCAGGGGTACAGGCAGTGTCATTCCAATTCCCATTGATTCTATACCCTTGTATAAGCTAAACTCAGCTCCTCAGTAATGTTCTTCTCGTGTGTGCTTATTGCAGAGCCCCGTCACCAACTCCAAACTTCTGCTAATTGATGATGGCTTGGTTTTGATTGTGAGGGAACAGAGCCAAGTAACACCCTGAGATCTTTGCCTTCCCTGCTGGATCATGAACTAGGGCTTTGTTTGTTTATGCCTCTTCTTTAACAACATCTACTTACACAACATCCCCGCTCAGCTGCTGTGTCTGGAGCAGCAGTTCCTGATCAATCCGGGGGAGCAGGCAAAGACATCCTTCTGCAACTGGCAGGCTGCACTTCTTCAGGAGCATAAAATCCATGTAAGGTCAGGCAAGCAACACTTGTGGTGCTGCAGACTCCATTATTCTTTGGCTGGTTTCCCATCAGCCTTGCAAGTCAACCTCTGAGGGATGAGCTAATTGGAAAACAGCCCATGAAATTATCGGGACTGGTGCCTCACACCTCTGTATTGCTCCTTCAGACCCTCTCCAGAGGACATTGTCTGGATCTTGTGCTTTGTCACTGGGAACTCGAGGCTCGGTGCCTTTAATCAGGGATGTGCTGAAGCACCTGGGTTTAATGGAGATGCCGAGGAGAGCTCTCTCCATCCCACTCCTCTGTTCCCAGTGTCATTCCAGGGAGTGGCTGCAGGGCACAGAGCATGGAGCAGCTCATCCCCTGAAGGGCTGGGGTTTGATCCGTGTCCCTGTTGTGCTGTACCACGTGCCAACCCTTCAAACTCCCCATTTAGCTGGGCCACACAGAGAGCTGCTGTGATAGAATGTGGCACGACACCGAATAATCAAATTAATAACCTAATAACGTGACACCTGGTGTCTCCACAATTACGGTGGCCACTGCTCACGAGTTTGGCTGCTGGAAAAGGGAGGGATAATGAATTATTCATCAGCTGCTCCGATCATCACAAAATTCATACCTCCTCTGTCTTCAATAAACCTTTGCACTCTTATTTATAAGCAACCTTTTACTTTGCAATGATGGATGCTAAGTACCTGTTAAATATCTCTGCCATTTCCTGAATAAATGAGAGATCCTGAAATTACTTACTAATAGATTTGCATTATAGTAATTTTTTAATGTTAGAATTAAACTACCAAAAAAAAAAAAAAAAAGAAAAAGGAGAGAATATAATCAAGGTCAACCAAGAGGCCCTGATCAGTGTGAAATGAATGCCTTGATAAAGAAGAATAACGATTTGTTGACATCAATATTTCTTACAAGTCAGTAATGGTATTATTTCATTCTAAATAAGAATGAAAAATGCAATGGCTCTTAGCCACAGATTAGATGAAATGTTGGTGCCATCTGCTTTAAACTTCTGTAACTATTATTTGGTTATTTGAACTAATACATCAAACTGAGATCTAATCAGTAACTGTTGCATATACAGCTCCCACAGTGAATTTTCAGGAACAGTTTTGCTCTGTGCATTAACCCAAAATATACTAATAAAAAGTCTGAGTATCGGAATATTGCATGGAGAGTCTCATAAAAGTTGGAGAAAATTTCATTCCAGCTCACTGTAGCTGTTTCTATGCTAATCTTTGATGCTATTGTGCCTCTTCCTGTGTACTGTAAGCACATGCACATTGCAGCGGAGACCTTGGGTAACAACAGGGATTGAACCATTCCCTGCTGTGCTGAAAACCTGTCTTGGCCTTTTGAAAATCATATTCCTCCTGCCCTCGGTCTGCAGAGATCACAGACAAGCCAGTTACAATGCATTAGAAAATGCACTTTTTCAGCTTCTTTCTGGCTTCTTTAAATTCCACATTTAAGCAGCTACTTAAGCCTCACTGTTTTCAAAGTTACTGCCTGTCTAGAGCCTCCTCTATCTTGCTGTGAATATTTCATTCTTTGATATTTTGTTCGACTCAATACTCTAATTTTTAGCACCAAGTTTCTAAGTATTTGTCCAATTTTACTGGTCATGACCTTTCTGTGTCTAACCTGCTAAAATAAACCTTCAGTCCAAGTCACAGAAACGTAAGATAATATTTTTATTGAGTTCACTAAGCTTTGGATTAGGGTTATGTGTAAAATAATTTAAGGTTGAAATAATTTAAGTGTCTTAACAAGTCATAACTTTCAACCCATATGAACTTTGATCAATTCGGGCCTGACTGTAAGAAGTTCTGAGCAATTCTTGCCTACTTCAAAATCAATAAGAGGCACAGCAGCTCTCGATCTCTCTTTATTTGATCCACAAGTAAGAGCTTAAGAATTTGACCCCATAAGGCAAAATTTTTCTACATAATCAATGTGCGAGGCCACAGCCATATCCCAGTCAGCTCCGCTGCCCTAAACCCTGCTTAAAAATTGTATCAGTGTCTGTGTTGTAGATAACCTCGGGCTCTGTGGAATTTCAGGAAAACAGCTGGGATTATCAAGCCTATAGCAATGGTTTTCAGAAATGATACAATGGAGTCTTTCATAAATAGAAACTTTCTGCAGTTCTGAACTATGAATTACTGTGGGATAACATCTTCCCAAAGACAAAACCTCTCAGCTCTGTGTGTTTGGGGCTTCTTTATTCCAGTACCAGAATCAATAATGTCCTATCAAGCCTAGGAGAAAATGAAGGGAATTTCCAGGACCCACAGCTGAACTCTCTTCAGGATGACTTAGTCTTCGATACGACAAAGTAATAAGGTTCTCTACATTGATGCAAATGCATTCCTAAAGGTCACCTTAAGTTTAAAGAAAGCCTTGTGAGGAAAATCTGATTTCTCAGTGCTAATTCAATAGCACAATGTGTTAGCACTTTCACAATGTGCTAGCACTTTTCAGGAGACTTTGCCACTGGCACTTGCTATTTTTATCTACCCACCAGGCAGCTCAGCAAAACCCAAGAAACAATTTAACTTTGTTCATTCTTCCCCCTTGTGTATATAATGATACAGGAAGAAGAAATAAGGTGAAAACATAAAATGATCATTAAAAATGAATGAGAAGAGTGTGGATAGAAGACTTTTGGGTAAATGGACTGTATCCTCATCGACACGTGGCTTTTTTTGTTTTTGCTTTGCTGTAGGTTAAACAGAATATTAACTATTTGCTCTGATTAAAGTGCATCGTGTTGTTGCACTGAAGGAACAACGGGGGAATAAATTCTGAGCAGGAGATCAATACTGTCACTGCTGCTTCTTCCTGGCTCCAGGGGAAGGGAATTTTGTACCTTTTGTTCTGCAAGCCACTTCCACTCTGTGCTCAGCTGTTACCTGGCACTTTAGGTGGAGCTATGACTCTCTATTCCTTCACTGCCTGCCTGCTCCTCACCCTCCGTGGAAACCGGACAAGAGGACAGTGTGGGGGTTGCAATATTTTCCCATATATGCAAATGTTCAATGATTTATCAGTCTGATCTGAATCCAGTGCATGGAAAGATTCCTGTTTTGCCACTGACTTCTAAATTACATGTTCCAGTGGTAACATTGGTGGTACTGGGGTGGTAATCCTCTATAGTGGAACTTCACCTGCAGAGCAGTTCTGCTGCCATCTTTGGGAGCACCGAGGTCTTTTAAACGGTTTGCTGCACTGCACACTGAGGTTATAAAAACTAATCTAAAAAGGAACAGAGGTCTGGGATAGCCATCCCCCACTACACTAATTAACAGCCTAAAGGCTTTCCTCCTTGAAGGAGGAATAAGGACATCCACAGCAAGGCTTAGTGTGCAATATTTTGTTCACACCTGAGCTCATTTCACAGCTTTCTCACACAGGTAAGCAGAATCCACTCTGATAAATGTAACTAAACAGCCTTTCCATAGCTTTGCCATATAGGGGGAGTTAAGAAAACCTTTATCTGCTGAAATTCGAGTAGTTACACTTAACATAGGAGACTCTTGGTGAAGTGTTAGATCAATCTGCACCCCAAGCACTCTGAAAGAGACGGTCACCAAAGAGGGGCTGTTTGGATTTCTTGTTGTTTGCTGTGAGACCCTTGACTGCAACTGCTGCAGCTTTCCTGAGCTGATGCACACAGGAGTCCAGGCACAAACTGAAAGCCAGGGAGCATTTCTGGTTCAATCTGTTCTACAACTGCACGATCATATTTAACACTTAGCCAGCATTTAGTTCTACAAAGTGACCTTGCTGCAGCAGTTTCAGAGGTGTTCAGACAACACTGATATTACACTGTGAAATTATAATTCATGGAATACGCTGGTAGCTTGCTTTCAAAGGCACTCACAAGAGCACTGAGACAATAGAGCAGCACCACAGAAAACAAACAAAACCCACATTTAAGGCTGTTGAACTGTAGAGTTTTAAAACTGCCTTAAGTCCAGGATGATACTGAAACAACAGATGGTTTGACAAACATTTTCCAGAAGTGCAGTTAGCTGACAGGGCACGATTCTCCTTCCTCCACAATGTTACTGAGTTCTTATCAACATGAAAACAACAGAGCTCACAGTGACACTCCCCAAGGAGAGCCCTGAACAATGCACAGGATTATAGCAACACCGTAAGAATCTGCCACAAGCCTCCCTTCTGCCACTGCAGTGGGGTCCACTGCCTGCCCTGCAGACCCTGTGCCCTTAGGCCATCTCAAAGCATCCCAATCTGTTCATGGCCAACAGGCTGGAAGCTACCAGAAGGTTCTGTGTGGCAGAATTTATGCCAGGCAGGGATATCAATGGGAATTTTTGGGGATGCAGCAGCAGGATGCAGACCATTACTACTTGAGTCAATAAGCAGATGGCAGCAATAGCTTGTCTCAGAAATAAGTGACCGGAGCTGCTCAGCGCTGAGCCTCTCGCTGCATTATTCCACGAGGAAGAAAGCACCCTACTTTTTACACATTTGTTATCCTTATTTTTCAGAGAACAGCAAGAAGGTGCGTGGGAGGGAAGAATACATTGTTGCTTAGCAATGAGATGCTCATAGCACGGTTGGGTTTTTTTAAAGCTTTTGCTAAATATACACACACAAAACTAAGATAAAACCGCCCTGAGTACAATGGGGAAGCAAAATTGCATTCCTAAGAATGAAATTACTGAGGCCAAAGAGTCCATTTCTCTCTGTATCAGATACACAACCTTCTTAATACAGATACACTTAAATGTACAACCACCCCCCCAGCAATTTACCTTGAAGCACCAATGAAGTTTTGGTTCCAGTTTGTATTTCTTTTTGCAAAAGTTTTTTTGAACCTTGAAGTCCACAGAATTAAAAAAACCCTCTAAGTTTATGACTTGTAATATGTTTCGTAAGTTTCTTTTCTGCTATGATTCACTAATATTCATGCTGATGAAAGAAAATCTTATCTACTTTTTCTGCCTAATTAAAATGTGAAGAATGCACAAAAAAGTGAAGAAATAATCAAGCATATTTTTCTAGTTCTTTTCTGCTGGAATAACATTTTGAGAAGAGGTCCTTCTTGTTTTTATGCTATTAATAATCCTCCATTTGCAAAATCATCAATGTCTGCACAATTATTAAACTGTAATTTCAATTACTGGAGTATGAACAAGTGGGATGAAAGCATGAGTTATGAGGGAGAAACACTGCTTTTTCTTCAACATTTCACTATTAAATCAGGAAACTAACAATCTGTGAGTGGTAAATGGACTTATTTCTAAACAGAACATTGGGTAAAATTAGATTACACAGGCAAGTAATTTGTGAAGCTAAGCAGATTTGAAGTGCTATCAGCTGGGTGGACAAGATGCACAGCTGGTGTTCTTGTGGGAGACTCTGAGCCCTGGCAAAGAAGAGAAACTCAACTGAACACACAGCATTCCAAGTATTTTGACTGCTCCTGTGCTGTGATTTTCCCCAACACCTTCTGGCCTCTCTGATGGGAAGATGGGATGAACTTTCTCACTCAGAGTAGCAAAAGGCTTCGGTACAGGAGCCTTCCCTTGGGCACTTCAATGTCTCTTCTGCAAACAACAACGAAGAGGTGAGACCATCTAAAACACAATGGTGCCTTTGGAGCTGGCTTGCCATGGAATTTGAGGGTTTTCTGAAAAAATGTCAGAAGCCTGCCTTTTGGGACAAATAGAGGAAAAGCTCTGGAAACAGTTAAACCACACCACTCAGATCCCCCTGGTTCTCTTCAGAGCTGTCTGTGGACTGGAAAGAGCAGAACTGTGAGAAAATGCAATTAAATAATGCTGAAGTGTTAAAGGAAACATGGATTTCATGGCATTTGGAAAGCACAAGCCACGGCATCTGTGAGACTCCTGCTGCACCTCTCTGCCGACAGAAAAACTTTTGTCTGAGGCCTGTTAAGGGAGAGAATTACAAAGAACTGTAGAAGCTCAGGATAAAATAAGAAGTGATAAAAATTTCGATTGTCTTATATAACCAAATTTTATTTTGTGAATATATCAAATATATTCAAGCTCCTGCACACTGTCTGTTGCTGCAGCTTTTCCTGCATTTGTTGCAGCAACTTCTGAAAGAGAGAGGACGAATTTTACTTTGGGGTGTGATGAGCTATTACTGCCATAGTCAACCTTTCTTCAAGGCAAACCTTGGTTTGAAGCTATGTATTGTCATTTATTCCTGGTATGGTTAAAAAAAATACAGTTACAAATAGCCTGAGCGATTTTTGTACCAACTTCCATTTCTAAAATATCAAGAACTTGATAAAGTTATGAGAGGGAAACTACTGTGAATTTATTTTAAAAGGAGACATCACTATTTTTAATCCATCATCCTAACCACAAAACTTTGCATCTTTGGAAATGAAAACTGCAGCTTTGCAAAACTGAGCTTACAACTTCCAGCCTTCTAAATTCTGCTGCTTCTCCTTGCAGCGTTAATAACCACAGAGAAGACAGATAATTAAACCATAGAAATCACTGCATTTCCACCTCCCATCCCTTCTTGGTTAAAAATGTAAGAAAAACATAGCAAATGAGATTTTGTCTCAAGTGTTTTTCCCCTGCTATTAAAGATGCTTCTCTGAAAGGAGCACTTGCTGTTTTTCTGCTATTAATAATCCTCGATTGGTGACATCAGCCCATCCCCACAGCAACACGCTGTGTTCAGCTCCTGCCTTGGATCCTCCGGCTGCTTCTAACCAGAAGATGGACAAAAACCATGGAAAGTCACGGAAAGGCCTTTCTACGTAGGCTGGAAATTTGGCAGGTGGCTGTTTTTCCTCAGTAGGTCACTCTCTCATTAAGAAGGGGAATGTTCACCTATTTAACGCAGCAAATCCGCACCAAAGCTTTGTAAATTTGGGCCCATTTGCCCTCAGATAAGCAGAGGTGAGTTGGACCATCCCTGTAAGTAATTAGGTGATGCTATGAATAGTCTGGTAATGGCAATGGAGGAGATTGATGCACCTGATGGAAATTTGGAGAGCTTCTCGCTGCAGACCTACTGTGCTCTGCACAAAACGAAAAAGAAAGGAGGAATGAGAAACAACAACCCCCTATGTGATATTTAGACTATTTTAGTGCTGCCACTGTTTAAATCTCTGAAATACTGCGTTCAGGAGTTCTCATTAACATGGATTTTAATGGGAGATATTTGTCTGAGCAGCTAAGTCGTTTATGCTTACATAAGGCTGCCATTTACAACAAGAAGTATAATAGCATCTTTGAGCTTTTTAATTAAAAATTAATTAGGAGATTTAAGAACAAACTCATTGGGGGTTACTGTACAATAACATGTTTACAAAATTAGGTCTGGGCTTTTTGTTTTTGTTAAGTGTTTCAATCAATTCTGTGTCTATTAAATATAATTACGTATGATGCTTCCTCAAAATTATAATGTAGCATTTAAAGAGCAGCTGGGAAAAGTCTGTAATTTTAACTTCAGAACTAGGGTAACCATTAAAATGCAAATAGGTGCAAACAGCAGTTTGTTGATGAAGAGACCCCTCAGCATAAACATTTTATCCATTAATCTTGAGATTACAAAGATTCCTTCTGTTTTATTACTACTTATTACTTTTGCCAGTCAGGTTTCCTAGAAGATGTCAGGTTCCCTCAAGAATAATTCACTGTTAGGAATAAAAGCCTGTTCTTACTGAGCAGGATAACACAGATATAAACATTCACTTCTGTACATATACCTATGCTAAAAATATATTATGTGGAAATGTCTACAGTGAATTAAGAGAGAAAAAGAAAGAAGAAAAAGCTTTTGTTCCCTTTTCTAATAGAGTTATCAGTTTGAAAAAGAAGCTGTGTTCCACTTCTAAGCCAGCTTAGGGAAGTAGCTTAAATGGATCAGACTTCAATCTTCTCCCCTGATTTAGAAAGGCATTCAACCATTTGCTTAATTTCACTTTGAACAAGGGAAAGAAAGAGTGAGCTCAGGTTTCAGAGATGTATTTCTGGCCTAGGGATTTATTAATGTTAAATTTATTTATTCCTAAGCTTTAAACAGAGTTATTCTAATTTGCCGCTGCTTCTCTAAGAAGACAATTTGATCCACTGTTCTTCAAGGAAACTATATGGATGAGGAAGTAAGTAAGGTATATCTGATTGAAATAACTTATTTCACAAATTTAGGTAAATTCAGTTTAACAGCAGTTTATCCAACAGAACTTAATCAGTGCAGCATTTTGAATAAGATTGCAGTTATGGATGTCAGGCTGTGCTGGTAGAGAGAGGTGTTCTAAAAGGTGAAGTGTGCACAGGTAAACTCCAAACCTGGCCCCATGACAGCTCAGTGGAATGTACCAGCAGAAAGTGCCACATGAATCAAACTGTGAACGACAGCAGCACAAGCAGCAGTGGCTGTGACAGTGGTGTGGGCAAGCAGAGCTTCACCCACACTGCAGCTTTACAGCTTCCCCTCCCCACAGGATGGGAGAACGTGCCATTATGTGGTTCCAGTCACGGGGATTCCTCTGCCAGACATCTCCCCTGCCGTGCAAGCAGCCCTTGTTGTTCAGAGAGGATCCCTCACCTTGTGTTTGGTTGTTTTCATTGCCAGCACCACGGTCTCCTACCCCCTCACACCCATTTCTGGGTGTTCTGTTGAAACCATGATAAAGGATTCTACCCCATTGTTACCAAAACCCCCAAACCTCTGCTCTTACAGGGGACTGAAGAAAGAGTCCCAAGCACTGCCTATAAAGAGATGATGGTATTACTCTGTATTGCTGCAATCCACGTCACACAACGGCTTCCACAGTGGTAAAGAACAGGCCACTCTCTTCATCCTCACTGCCCCGAGCATGCACCGATCAACCAATCCCTCCAAACAGTTCTTTCCTGCTTTTGTTTTATGGAAACGTTTTCTCCAATTATTTATTTTCTTTTTGTTGTGAATAGTAGGTAGGGTTCAACAAATACTGCATCCCACTGCCGTCTCACACCAAGCTACTCGTTTTCTGAGAGGTCATTTCTTTGCAGGAACTTCTCAGACTTGGGATATGAAAAAACTGAGTGAGGGCTGGGCAGTGAACAAAGGAATTAATTACTCAACTAACCACAAAAGGCTCCACGTCTTTGTGACTCAGCTGAACAATTCATTAACAGACAGATGCTTATATTAGTGGTCTCTGGGGGATGATGAATCATTATTACACTTGTAATGACAATGGTTGGCTGAAGGCAACCAGCCTTAACATTTCCCCAGTTCTGGGTTCAGAAAAATGTCCCCCAAAAGGATGAGGAAAGAAAACAGATTTTAAAGTAGAAATTCAAATTTAGGCTAACACGAGACAAACTTGTTCAGGGAGAGAATGAATTTTCCTGAAATTCAAACCCATGATTTCAAAGTGAAGATCAGGAGGCTGCCTGATTACAGGGGATGAGTACCCAGAGTGCCAGAGGGCTTTAAATGATCAGGAGAAATTATCTCAAACTGAAGTTGGCTGCTGATACAAAGGAGAAAAGACATGGAACTGTGGAGATCAGGAGAGATTGCTGAGGATGGGAAGAAAGCAAGAAGTACAAGGAGAAGGATCACAGGAACTACTGACCAGTCATCCTCACCTCACCAAGGAGACAGGCACAACTGAAATGCAGGGAATTTCATTTAAACAAAACAAAACCTTTTTTTTCCCTAGAGAGGTTTTAGAGTCTCCATCCTGGATCTTGAATCTCTGGATGGACACAGTCCTGAGTGACCTTAACTGACCCTGCTTTGAGCAGGATGGTCGCATGAGATGCTTTCTAGAAAGAAGTTAGATTTGTAACGGGACATACATTGCAGCTGTCTATTAGACTTTTTTATTTATGAGCTCTTCACACACTTATGAAAAGATTGCTTTCCCCTCTGACTTTAGTATGGAAGGTAGTTCCATATAATCAGCACTTTCACTACAGTAACTATTACTGAATGAAATATTGTTGCCCAAGTATGAGCCTTCTGTCTGTCTTCAGCTGAAAATCAAACTATTTCAAGAGCTTTATTGAACTTTAAATGAGGCAGAAATGAAAGGACTATTTAAAAAAAATAATTAGAAGAAGATGAGGATAAATCTAATTTTTTAAAGTTTCTTTAATAATATTACATTTTGCCATTTTTACCAATTTTGCTCTCTAGATAGAAAAGACCTGTCAACATTTTCAGAACATCTGTAAAGACAACAGATGAAAATCTGGCATTGTCCACATGTGAAAATTATATTTTTGTTCTAATCGACAGTAATTTTCATGTGGCTGTCACCTTCTCACTACACTAACTTTTGAAATTAGAATGCATGGTTGTGCCTTTAAAATAGCTGTGAGACATTAGTGTGAAAGGTTTACAAAACCTTCACCAAGATGCAGAACAGGGAAGGTGAGAAGAGCAGAGAGGAGGCAGAGGTGATGTGCAGGCCCCTGTGCTGTGTGAAGCAAGGATTTTTTTATTCACAGTTTAAGCAGGGGATGGAGCTTGTTAAACACTCGATTTTCATTGCAATATCTTGAAATCAAGGCTGGGCTTCTCAAGGGTACTGAGTGACTTTGCTGTATAGTCAACTTAATTTGTCACACTTAAATAGCTACCATAATAAATAGTTTAACTATAATTTGTTTAACCACAGAACAACAAGGAAAAAGCAAAGTTTAATAGTTTTGTTACCAAAAGGTACTGAACCGTACAACCTGTCATGGGAAAGTGGCCTTCTAGAACAAATCACTGCCTGCAGAAAACTCTGTGCTGAGCTATCAATACTTCATCCCCTTTGCCCGCACATTTAATTCCCACAACACCACTTCTGTGTGTGTCATCCTTAAAGATTTTAACAAGTTTACAGATGTGTAAGTACCAAAAATGCATTGCACTTGAGCAATATTCGATGCACATTTCTGTTCATGCAGTTCTGCCATGCACAAAACACATTGTGGGCTTGAAAAAGATTAAAGATTGCAGTTGTATACGAGTCCATCAGAAAGGGTCCAAAAAAGTTTTAAAACCCTAATAAGCAACAAGATCTCAGCCTGCTTTCCAGCCATAAGAGCAGTGCAGTCACCAAGCCATTCCTCTCAGATGTGCTGCCCAGTTCTTTCACTTGGACACTCATCCCCTGCTTCTCACCCATCGCTGCACTTGCAGACACAAGGTGAAACATTTCACCTCTTGTGTGAACCTCTGCCTTCTGATACTGTGAAGTACCTGAATTAAAGAAGCCCCTTCACACACCTCCCTCCAGGTACCAACATCAATCCTTACTTTGGGCAGATTTGGGACAGACCTACCTGGTGCTGGTTGTGTCTGCACGGCACCAAACCCACAAAGGACGAAGTTGGTGGCCCAAAGTTCAAAGCTCCTGCTTGTTGAGCTGGAAGGACTCGCTGTGTGGAGCTGGGAGGAATGACTGATGCTTCATCTGCATCCAATTTCACAGCTCCTGCAGAGAAAACCAGTAAGGTTGAAAACCAGTAATAAAAACATGAATGACACAAAACCACCTAATTACCTAATTTTGACCCATTGAAGCTGTTATGAGTAAGTTCAAGGGACTGGGATATCTTGTAATAATGGTATTTTGTGGTGTGAAACTTGCAACTAAAGACTATGACAAAGTCATATTGAAAACCAGTAGATTATTCAAAATTACAGCAAGTAGCTTTGAGGAAGAACCACACAAGTCAGAGAGATTACTTGTCTTGTAATCCTTTGTTTCTGCAAGAAACAAATATTATGATACATCAGTGTTTCGTCAATATTCTTAATATGTGTTCACATCCATTGTAAAGGAACAATTTTAACAAGATTTAGCTTTTGAATTCACAATAAGTTTCCACTTTCAGACCTGATGCAGCCTAAGTGTCTGGAAGACTTAGTTTTAGGAGATGTCTGATTACTGAATTTCTTTTTTTTTTGCTTCCTCTATAATAAAAAAAGCTACATACACCATTGAAATGCATAATTTATGGGAGCACATAAAAAGAACACATTCTCCTAGCAAGTCACTGAAATTTAGTTTAGTGATGGAGGACTAGGTCGAGGAATACTTTTAAAAGCCATATTTCCATTTTTCAAGATTTAAACATCCGTTTCTTTCTGGAAGCAAACAGCACAAAGCTGTGTTTTCACATCCTATATAGAGCTGGAGAGAATTCACACAACCGTTCATGTTGTGACTGGGATAACTTTGTGTGGTGAACTTGTGGATGCAAAGTTTCCGTGGTGTTCAGCGAGAAGTTATCTGGTAAGATATTTTCTGTGAGAAGCATTAGACTGATTGCATTATTCACCAGAACTTACAGATAACTTAAAGAGTCTGGCTGCACCTCCTTCTGCCTTCCCAGCAGGCAGCTGTAGACAGCAAGAACATCTCACTCCTCTTGCTTTTTCACTTACTTTTGTTTGGATTCGTATACGTGAGATAAAAACACGCGTAGCATGTAATCATTTATGAGCCTCATCAGGGCTTGGAATGAAGTCCTACAGAGAGCTGAAAACTGAAGCTCAGTCTGAAAACTCAGCCCTTGATTCTCTGTAGAAACACTTCTGCAAACCAAAACCACTGAAGACAAAAATAGGAACTTCACTGAAGAGCCGTAAACACAGACAAAAGCTTTCAATGACTATTCAGAGATTCATTCGGCAGTCAGTGCTCTGTCTGTGCAGAGCATTTACTCCAGAAATGGCTGTAAGAGTGCCAGGAGATGGGAGCATTCAGGAAAATGTGACTGCACTTGGAAGATTTTGATGTTTTGTTCCCAAAAGTGTCATGTGAGGTGTGGTGGTTTCCAAGTTCACCTGTTGCAGTCTCTAAAACTTCGCTGTTTGATCCTTTGCCTTTTCTCTTTGCAGAGAAATAACGTTAACAAGCAAATAATTATATTTCCAGCATGCCAGAAGTGATGTACTCTGCTGTCTGCTTTAGCAAGGTCAGATATTATATCAACAGAATCAAATTAAGATGTGATTTTGGAGTGGCTTAGACACCAAATCAAATTCACTTAGATGAGTTTCGGATTTTTTAATAAACCTTTCAAAATAAGTTGAGGAATTAATGGAAGGAAATAATTCAGATGAAGAACGGCTCTCCTACTAGTGGGGTTTGTAAGGGTTTTTAGAATTCCTTTTGCCATTGGAGCCCTACACATATTTTTTCCTATGATTCAGGCTGGAGAAGATCATTCTCAGACTTCCTGCAAACAATGCTCATGCCTTCAGAGAAGTCATCAAGAATTCAGATCTAGAATAGCATTTTTGACAGGTGCTAATATTACTGTTTTTCTGGGCTGAAGAACTATGAAAATAGGGAACAGTTTTATGATTTCCTGGTGCCTGATAGTTCTTATTAATCTCACATCACTTTCCTGCCAGCACGTGGGCTGGTAGGAACTAAAGCAGTCTCATAACTGTGCTGGAATGTGTTGGGTTGTAGGAAGCCACAGAAGGTCCAGAGGAGGGAGATGTTCCAACCCAGTGGCTCCTCCAGCAGATCTCCACTTGGGCTGTGCATGCACAGAGGGCTAAGAAAGGCACACCAGGGAATTCAGAGAAGCACCTGCTGGTTTCTCTCTCACTGTTACTGCCCCACTAAGATCAATGAACAGTGCAGGAGTTCCCCTTTGCACCTTTTCCCTCCAGGTCCCTTTCTGCTGATGGCCAGGACGCTGAGATTTCCAAAGAGATGCTTCACTACCCCAAAGGACATCCTGGCTCAGCTGCTCCAGTGTCCCCTGGAAAAGCCACTGCCCAGGTCCTTGGCACAGCACCTTTTGAGAAGGGTTCACAGCACAAATAAAGCCATGAAATGGTTCAGCCCCAGGACACCCTCCAGAACTTTCCAAGCAGCCATGAGGGCATTTTGTGCCAATCTGCCCTGTGGAGATGTTTATAAAAGGCGCTTTTTTTGCAGAGGACAATATAATGGCTCCTTCAGGAGCCAAAAATGAATAAGATTAGTCACAGCATGGAGCCTTAAGAGTATAAAAGCTGGCATATATTAATACATTATGATGAATTACCATGGGGGAAAAGCAGAGAATATCCAAGCGTGTTTTGGTTTATGTTAGGTTTTGGTGAAATAATTCTGTAAGCATTAATAAAATCACCTATTTGTTTACAGTGGACTAAATTCTGGGGTTTGAGGGTCGTACTTTTGGTTTGTTTTCTTTTGCTTTTTATTTTAATAAATTTTTAGAAAGCTATGATTTTGCTCATTTTTGACCCTGGACATCATCAATCAGAGAATAACTAAGAAACAAGAGAGAAAAAGTATCATTTATGTCAACCACTATTAGGCTGCTTTATTGAAAGTAATTGCAATGAAAGTAAACAAAGAAAATAATAATTTGTTTGCCAAAAAAGCTTCTGGCAGTGGCCTACTTGAGAATTAAGAGATTAACGGTGAGTAAAAATTTAAAAAAAGCTGTGTATATTGGTCTAGTAATTTTCACTTGGGGTTTTTATATGCCATTTGCAGAGGAAAAATGTTTACTTTAGCTTAAAACTCACTGTCACTGGGATGGAACTTTTTTCTCAAGGAGATTTATGCATGAAATTCAAACATAGTTAAAAATTTGCTTTTATGGTTTATGTAAGCCATGTGCAGAAACCTACATTTTCAGGTGTTAACTTATTCATAGATATTTTTAGCTTTTCATTGGATGTAAGGGAACATTTTCAAAGCTACAAGTGAGGTTTGTTTTAAAATCCACCCAAGAAGTATCACTATGTACTTTTTTGGGGTTGATGAAAAAGAGACGTGCCAGTAGCTTTGTGCAAAAGCATTTTAGGTTGAAATATTGCACAGAATTTCCAAAAGCCAGGAAGGTTTTACTTCTTTATATGTGACAGAGAATCTACCCTTGAAGATGCAATACAAGGGGAAAGGAAAAGCAACTTCCTACCCAGGAAATGAGAATAAAACCTTGCAAGATGCTACCTAAAAATGCCACAGACGTAAGGCAAGTGGCAAAGGTGAGGCGTCTTCCCTTTCCTCTGCAGAGCCATCCTGTAGCAGTAGAATTCATATTTTTGAGGCTGATAGATCCTGCACACATTGCTGAGTGTCTAAAGGAAGAAATGGAGAATCTCATCAGGCAGTAGGGTTTTCTTTTAGGGTCTTCCTTTCCCAAGCCCAGGTGTGGAAAGCACCTCTGCTCACAACGGGTCAGAACAGGAGATTTCTCAAGGAGGGAGCCCAGCCTGGCAGTCAGAGAACAAACTTCTCTATGGCTGCTTCCTCCTTTTATTAGAGTGGAGAAAAATGACAAGAAAATGGGACGTGAAGGAACTGCAAAACATTAACAGGCATTGTCCTTTCTCACAGAGGAGGGAGAGCACACACAGCATTTCCAAGAGACTCTTGCACAGAGTATTTTTGAAAAATAACAGCCAGAGACAGAGAATTTGTAACCTCCCTGCTGAGGCCACTGCTTATCTTTTCTCACCACTGAAAAAGTTCTTCCTAATGCCTGCTCCGTGCTACAATTTAAGCCCATTATTTCTTGCCATTTCCAACATAACTTGGGAAAACAATTTACTTATCTCCTGTTTGCATCATGTTAAGGTTAAAACTTCACTTTCTGGACTAAACCTCTCCGTTTTTCCTGTACACTTCTGGTTTTCCTCGCTCCTCTCTGGCCTGTCTACCTTTTGAAGCAAGGTGGCCAAGATAAACACATTACCCCAGGTGAGGCTTTATCAAACTAAAAGCTGCTGAAGTGCTGTATCAATGTATGAAATCAGTTGGGTTTTCCATCAAAGCACATGTGGGAGCATACAAACATTTTTTTCCCCTCTCTGTAAGCAGAGGCTTGAGGATGGAGCAGACAAGGGCAAAACCCACATTTCTCCACAGCAGAAGAGGATTTCTCTGCACCAGAAGCACAGAGTGGGCTGGAGCACTTTCTGTCTCTATAATTTTTGTTAAAAAAGCAGCAAACCAGCAAAATGCAGCCTCCACAGCCACAAAGATCCTTCATTCACTTCCTGCTAAAGGTTTACCTGGCAGCAGCTGAGCAATTAAGAACAAGGACTGCAGGTGACACAGTCTTCCTCTAGACAAAAATTAATTCATACTAAAATGAAGCATTTCTTTGGGACAAAGTTACGTGAATTAGGTGCCAGTTTAGCCACCGTGCTGTACAGAAACAGAAAAGCAAACAATGCCCCATAATTTCACTCTCAGTAATAAAAAGTCAGCTAGCCTTTACTTTTCCTATAGCTACAATTAAGTTGATAACAGTCAGGGTGAAAGATATCTATCCCTCTATTGCTACAAATTAAACAAAAATCACTTACAGAAAATCGTGAATAGAGCCCTGGAGAGCCAAAGAGCAGCTTAGCACATTTCAGAAAGTAATTTTCTGCAAGAATATTGCATGGGATAATAAAACCGCAGATAAGAACCTCATTTTAGTGCGTATCTTTTGCCTCTGCCGTGTTGTTACCTCAGGATTATGGTAGTGTTTTGGGAAGATAGGAGACAAAAAAGAAACCCCAAAGAAGATATGTGTCCTCATTACTCAGCCATTGTGATGAGAGGCGACATAAAAACGCCTCTCCACAGTGAATGAGGTACCTGGTGGAACCCTTGTGCCAGGTGGTGTCAGCTCCAGTCACCCGGAGGCTCCGGCTGGAAAAATTAAACAACTTTGGCACGAGCCCCCACCCAGTGAACCTGAGAGAACTAAATTACCTCCCCCAGGTACCCTTGACAAGGAATAGTTCTGAAAGCTCCAGCTTTACAGATTTAAAAAAAATCATGCTGTATTGAGAACACATGAAATTTCGCATAAACTACAGATAAAAATTAGCAATTTCCTCTAGGGAAGGCCAGCATTCCTTTGAGGATCCTGCCAGCAATTTTAGCCTCTGCTCTTCTCACACACTGGAGGTGACAATGAAGTGACATTTATAACACCAGTCCTGCATGGTTTGCCCTCCAGAACTGCTGGTTACCTGCACTGCTCGAAGTCTGTGGTGCCTCAGCAGTGCTCCTGTGGGGCTGGAGCAGCTCTGTAAGTGTGGCCTGCAGTGAGCCCACAACATCCCTGAAGAGTCCACAAAGTCCTTGCAGAGCAAAGGCTGCCATGAGAGGAGGCAGCTTTGACCTCCTCCTGCCCCAGCTGGAGAGGGCTGTGCTTGATTCACTCGGGTGGAGGCTCACAGCAAAGCTTCCACTGTGTCAGGTGCTTCACATTCACAACCTCCCCACCCAAGAGACTCCAAGATCAAGGTGCACACATGAGGGCAGTCAGAAGAGGATGGGAGAGAAGATACAACGTCTGTCTCAAAACCACAATAGAGGAAAGGAAGAGCAGCTTCCCCTGCTCTTTCTCCACCTGCCCTCTGGTTTTTGCTGCAGCTGCAGTGCCATGCACAGCGTGGGTGATGCACAACCACCCTGAGCCTAAGCTGTGCTGGAACACTCTTTGCTCTCCCTCATCCTTCCAACTTCTCTTTCCATCTCAATGAATTCATGCAGCCTGTTCCCAGGACAGGACTGGCAAATAAATCCCTTGAACACAGAGATTGCTGACAGTCTCAGGCCAATATTATTTTAACCTTTTTACTGTGCATTTCCATAATGGCACTGGGCAAATTGGCAGCAGCAAAGCAGCAGAACGCTTCTCCCCTGAAAAGCTGACAGGAATTTATCTCACAAAACCCACTACCTTTCTTCCTGGTGACTTGAGTCTTGGTTCAGTTGTTACAGTTAATGATCTATTTAAGCTGTAGTGAAATACAGGGTGGAGATAAAGAATACGTGTCCGAAGTGATACAGAGAAAAGGGACTGTTTGCTCTCAGTTCCTGCCCAGAGTGCCCCAGCAGTAAGGAGTTTCCTTATTTTCTTCCTTTTTGGCTCTGTCACTGGTGCGTGTAAAGCTCCTACATGGAGGGGCAGGAGAGCTGTGCTGTGCCAAATCGTGCACAATATTTAGGAGGTGAATAGGGGTAAGAAAACTTGTCCTGGACAAGAATTCAGGTTTTCATTTTAGGCAATGAAAAGAATTCACATTCAATGAGAAGTAAGATTCTTTTAATGAACAAAGGGTTATGTTACAGATATAAGAACACTTTTTAGAAAAAGCCTGAAAATAATATCCCATACATTAGTAGACATCTGCTGTAATTTTTGTTAAATTAAACACATGCTGGATTCGACTGACTTGATCCCCTGTTTGCTTTGAGAGCTGCTCCACTGATAAGAAAAACAGTCACTTTTTGCATGTCTTCTGTCTTTTATCATGGGAGTAACTTATTATGTCAGGTTACATTGTAACACATCTATTGTGTGAGCCTGTGCAACAGATTGCAGCTTAATAAGCTAAGTCAGGAAATTCAAGATATATGTAAGGTCTTTTGTGATTTGGCAATGTCTTATCTGTCAAGCTGCTGGATATCTGAGCTGGAATGGAAATGACAGGGAAAAGAGGAGGGTAGGACCAAGATATGGGCTCCATAATGCTGATTTAGTAAATATCAACCTGCAGATTGCTCAGGCAAAGGCAGTGGGAGTGCAGGTTAAGTCTGCCAAAGCACAGAAGAAAACCTGTGCTGCTCCTGTTGCTGTCAGGAGCTGACAGACAGCATCGGGGGCTGTGTCTGGAATCAAGGTACACACACGCAGGGAGCAGAAAGAAAAGGGGACCTGACCTGCCGTTTCCTCCCCCTTTTCTCCCACCCTGCTGAAGTATCCCACTCAGTGCTCCTTGCAGAACAGGAGTTTTAGGGATGGGATGTTCACATGTGTCCGTGCAGCGGGAGGCTCACAGCCCGCCCAGGCAGAGCAGAAAACTTCCCAGAATGGGTGTTTTGTTCTGTGGCAGAGATGGAGCCTCTGAGGAAACTAAAACGCCGTGGTCTCTCCCTGCCTGAGACACGGCGAGCTGTTCTAACCACCCAGCAGTGGGCAGATCTATCATCCCAGCTATTTAATGTCATTTATAGCTCCAAAGTACAACACTGATAGAACGTGCCAGCCTTGGCAGGAGAAATGTCTGAGCACTGACATTTCCCCTCTCCTGCTTCATCTGCAGGCCCTGTCCCTGCTGCCAGCTCTTGTGTGGGGAGGTGCTGGCGACGATACCTGAGGGTACCTTTGGGTCAGCATCCTCCTAAAGTACAGATCTGCCTCAATTTTATGACCTGGCTCAGGGCAGAAGAGATGCAAGGAAGGAATGTGGTGAATAAACTGTCAGATGCATCAGGAGGACTACAAAAAACCCCCTTAAACCATGCTGTAAACTCTTGAGAAGGAAAATATTGGTGATATATTAGAAGGTTTTCAATGGCTTGTGACTGGGTGCATGCAGCTTGTTGAGGTAGCAGATTTCTGTAGTCAAAGCTGTGAATGGCACTCCTGCTTTTCCAACACTGTCCTGGAAACTGGGAGTAATAGGCTTAATGCAAATGAGACTTGGATGATCATGTTCCTGCAGGAATCTATTATGGGAGGACAGATTGCTGAAGAAGAGTTTTATAACTGATCCAGTGAGGATCTGCAGAATACCTATTTAAAGAAGGTTGCACCATTAGCAGAGAGAAATCTTACATGAAAAATGTGTTTGCAGTTACTAAAAAACCTTAAAAATTAATTCTCAACAAAAGGGTATCAAGAAACCAACACCACAGGACCTTCTAAGGAGAGCAAATTTGCCTTTTGTTCTCTGGGGGACTTTTACAAAACAGACCTGGGAGCTGCTGATTAACTGAATTAATAGTACACAGCTATCCTGCCTATGAAATCCTCATCACTGTGTGTCCACTGATAGATATCAAAAGAAGGACACACACACTGAACATCTTTCTGGTACTCTCTGAGCTTGATTCCATAGGTTTCCTAGAATTCTTTATTCTCTATTGGTCTCGCACCATTTTAAAACACGACGTCTCTGTTTCTCACAGTTTAGGAATATTTTTCCTACCGTGGACTAATTCTTTGTTTATATTTATAAAAATGATGTATTCTTTGTGTGATACATCCTCATAATTAAATAAATAAGTCAACTCTAGCACGTAGAACTGTCTTAATGGAAATGTTTACTACACATGAGAAAACGCTTCCAGAATATGCTCTAATGATACCCTGAACAGCATTTTACTTTCAATCTGAGAAACGCAGTTGTTCCTGGTATAAATTCAAATTAAGATTAGTGACCAGAATTGCCAATAAAATAAATGAATAATTGGGGAGTATTTAGATCTATCAGCGGAGTGCATGCTGCACTGAAACAGCATTATATCCTTGCAGGTATAGAATTTTAAATCAAAGTAACATTATTATCAGTGTCTGGCTTCATGCACTTTGCTTCACAGACACTATTATGCATTGAGCAGCAATTAGTGAGTCACCAGGGATACTTTCCTAGACTCTTCAGGTCAGAAAAGCTAATTAACCTTCCTCCTGTATTCTGAACAGACTTACAATAATCAGTGCCAAATCTTATCCTTCTTTTTTCTTTTTTTTTTTTTTCCTTTTTTTTAAACAACTTTTAAAATATTGGTGGCAAATTAGGAAAAATGTAAAGAAGCTCTCCTGATAAAACCAGAAAATCCACTGAAGAGGTCAAAGAGCTGAGGATGTGATCCAGGTTTGTTTGTTTATCGCAGCAATTCTTTGTTTAATGGATTTCTTACAAAGCTCTGTGAGGGCAATTTAATTACCTGCCCATTTTCACTGCAGGTAACTGCAGGGGTGAATGGCATGTGAGAGCTGCTCTGGCCTGGGGTGCAAATGCAGGTACCTCGGGCAGGGGTAACCAGTGACCCCCAGTGACAGAGGCACTGCAGGATGGCACCGTGCCCAGTGTCCTGGGGGCAGTGGGATGACCCCTCTGGAGGGATCTGACCCCAGGCAGGGCTGTCCTGCTGGACCTGCTGGTTTACAGCAGACTTTTGGGAGGGATTTATCAACAGGTCGATTGTAGTGCCTGTGCCACCAAAAGGTGGCCAGAAGGTCACTTTAAAGCCATGGAAATACTGGTTATGTGCATTGGAGTCGAGCGGGACAAACACAATTTTTAATGAGTTTGGTTCTAGATTTGGTACCTCATGAGAGGAAAGAATGTGTTTGCTTAGAAATGAGCATTCCAGAGAAGCAAACTGACAGCCTAACCCTTCCCCATGTCTGATTCCTCATGGCCTCTTCCCTTGCAGCTTGTTCTGAAAATAATGACACATTTATTTCTGCTGTTCTGGCCTCCCTGCAGATCATTCAGTTAACCCACAACCAAGATACAATGATTTTCCTGATGCAAGAAAGGGAAAACCTCATGAATTTCAAAAGCAATGCTATGGCCCCCTAAAAACAGACCAGCAAATGGATCTCATTCTGACCATAATTCCAGCACCTTTTGCACAAACCGCTCCTCGCATTTAATTTATTTTTGAAAAAGCAGAAGGAAAATTCAAAGCAAATCTGGCAACCATTGTCATCTTGGCAAGGCACCTCTGTGACAGTGGCCTCCATCCAGCTGAGTCCATGAATGAAGGGAAGGAGTTGCAGTTTTCCCTTGTTTCCCAGGATGTGAGAGGCCCACGTAGGACTCTGCTACATTTCACTGCAATTACAGCAATCAAACCTCAGCCACAGGGCGCATTCAGAAGGGTGAAGTACTTTGCACATCCCTTGAGCAGGTCAGAGGATGTTGTCAAGAATTCGACAAAAACAGGAAGGAAGAAGTGGTGTGCACGAGGTTAGAACAGTTTTTCTGCAGCATTTAAATATAGGAAAAAAATCTTCAGATCTTGGTGTCAGGTGTACTTAGGGAAAAAATTCAATTTAATGTTTCCAGTGTTTTGCCATGCATTGAGTAGTGTAAGTCTCAGGACTTGAACTCTACTAGAGCAGTGTGGCATATCTGTAAAACTAATGTTTCAAACTGCTGTGTGATAAATTAAAATAATTCCACTCGTCATACTGCAAAAAAACTAGCTGCTCAGAAGCCTTTGAAAAAGTACTTTCAAGATAAAATATGTGCTTGTTGTTTCTGTGTCTTTTTAAAAAGATGTTGTATCTTCTTCACAGCTTCAGTGGTAAAAAAACATTTCATGTAAAATGTGTTTTTCTCTGACATTTAGATGTCTTGCAAAGTGGTTTATTATAGATCTTCTGGACGTTTGGATATTTAATTAAATGTCAGAAACATATTCTCTGTCCTCATGTGAATGAATATCAGGAGTTTATTTATTCATAGTCTATTTGTTATTCTTTTTCTGTTTCTCACACAAAATCATCAGTTGGAAAGTCAGGCATCAGGGACACTTAAAATTTTTAGGGGTCATAAATCTAATTAACCTCAGCAACTGTGCTTAAAATGGTGAATAATCTCAGACAAGTTCTTACAGGAATCTACAGAACCACTCAGACTTGGAGATACGTTTGCAGCTGTTTTTTCAAGTGACCTTTAATGTAATTCTCAAAACATCCACGGAAGGCATGGTGTGAGAAGCTGGGAGCACAGAAACCAGGCTTACATGGAATTCACTGCTGAGCAAACCCATCTAGGAGCTCACACTGCAGGCCCAGCACTGATTTGGGTTCATTTCCAGGAATAATCCTGTTAAAGGTGTGGACCAATGCTGCCAGCCCTGCTAAGAGGAAGGAATGGAATACACCTGAGACCCATCAGAGAGAGCTGTAGTGAAGTCAGATCTTTGTGGTGGTTGTTTTTTTTTTTTTTTAAATGAATGAATGGAGAAGAAGCAATAAGCTGTAGAATACTGGAAATTAATAATCTGGAAAGAATTCAATTTTTTTCAGGTTAGGTAGATATGAAGCAAATTTTCTGACTGTCTTTAACTTGGATAAATCCTAAATTCTCCTACTTTGCAGGGTGTAGAGTGGGAAAGCATTCCTTGTTTTCTGTTTTCATCACAATTGATCATTCTGTAAGGATGACAAGGGAGAATATCTGTATTTTTTGCCTACCAGCATCAAGAGTGGCCTCTGGTTAGTGCTGCCTGGTACCACGCTGTGGGGGAAGAACACCTATCTCACACCTGAGAGGCTGAAAAACATGAAATATTGAACAAAGCGAACTGTAAGACACCATGTGATTGCAAATTTCCCAGTAGAACAGTGAAAGAGTGCTTCTTCTAATTTAAAGGGAAAATGTGGAGGTGGAAAATTGAGCAAAGTAGATAAATGGTTTTGATTCAGGAGAAAGGGGTAGAACCATTGATGAGCTCTTGGTTTTGTTTCTAAATACCTGGCATTGGATCAAGGTAACACATTCTCATGCATGAAAATGAGTAACATTGCACGGGAGTGTTACAGCTCGGGCCCCGAGGGGTGTTTATTCCCCGTTCACTCAGGGAAAATGCTCAGGGATTTGTTGTTTAACAGCTCCTGGTGTGAGCGTGGTCCTGCAGGAATGAGTCCCCTCAGACACGACCCGAACTTCAGAGCCATCAGTTCTGTACCTCATGAAAAGGAGCTTTTCTGCTCACAGACCTTTTGCCTCACCATGTGCTGGGAAATGGGATTAACCCTAAGGAGAGAAACACATCAATTTCTGGGCTGAAAAGCTGTTCTGATGGAACTGTCCACGGGCAGAGATTTACACAATTTACATCAAAAAGGATAAAAATATCAGCTGGTATCTCTGCATTGATTGCTCTGGATCAAGTAGAAGGATGGTTAAAAAATACTGTCAATAACACAAAACTGCTGTCAGAGGTCCTGAAAAGAAAACCCAGATTGTTTCCAAAAATGTCAAAACCCAAGAGGTTCTTTAGATTATCTGCTCAACATTGCACTGTGTTTGCTACACTCTTGATAGAAATTTTCACCAAAAAAGATTTCCATATTAATCCTCCTTTTTGCCATCTATAATGAAACAAAATTCATTTTAATTTATGCAGCTACACACTAAAAAAAAAGCATCCAAAGTCTGCCTGGAAGAGTTGACTAACTTTTGCATTAGTTTGTCGCAGCAGATTCAGTGAGCACAGCAGAATACTTAATTGTATTGAACATTCAAATCTTGTATACGTTACACTATAATCTGCATTGTATTTTAAGTGAAGATAATCCTTCACCATTTTTTTATTTGTGAGGAGTTTTTTTTGTTCTCTGTGGTGCAGCAATAGTTCAAGACTGACAATTTTTAGTACTTGTTATTGTTATTAAGTATTGAACAAAACCCAACAGAGCTAGATGATGTTGGGTATAATTTTATTTTTTTTTTTCCACAGCAGCAGAAGAAACTATGAAAAGGAAAATTCTAATCAAGCATCTACTTGAGGCACTGGAGTGTGTATTTGTGAGGAGATTCAGCTGCAGGAGACAGAAATGTAGTGCCTGAATTCTGTTCAGAGGGGAATTATCTATTTTGTGTGCTTTGAGTTTCCTTTATCTTTCCAGGAGTAGCTAAACCTGGGAAGTTTTAGGCATGTAGGACCTGTGATCTGAGTAGAGCTGAGGATCAAAGGCTGAATCAAAAAAGCTTTCTGCAAATTTTCCTTCAAGTCTTCTTGAAGCTGGATCTGTTACAACCTTGCATGTGGGCATCAGATTGCTGCCATTGCGCTGCCTTTCGCTGCATATTTCAGATAAAAATGTTCATCATTAAACAATTAGCAAAAGCTGTAATATTGGGTGCTACTGAGCAATTCTGTTCACTTTTCTCAACTAATTTCTGATGTGGAGAGATCAAAAAATCCATCTTTTTTATGAAATAAGGAACATAGAATTAGATAATACTGGTATGAGTGTTTGATAAATCAGAACTAATGCACACATTTCTGTCACTGTGTCCTTTCTGAAAGCATCAGCTGATCTTTGCCACTCCACCAGTGCTGGTGCAGGTTGCTCTGGCAACAGGACGCACAGGCAACAAGATTCCACTGGAGGCAAAAAGTTTAAGAGGGAAATTTTCCCTCTGATATTTATAGCTGAAAAGTTGAGCACGTACTTAACTTTAAGCATCTCAGTAGTCACCATTGATTTTTAGCTCTCCCTTCTCACGAACCTGGTCATTTACTTTGACTACAACAGAATAAAAATTACCAATAAGAAAAATTTATTCCTCTGACTCCAAAGAGAGTCCATCTGCTCAGGTTAAATGTCCGGTGAGGGAGGAAAACTGCTGGTGGAATTTTTTATGGAGTAGTGCTCGGGCCCATTTTATTTAACATTTTAATTACCGAGCTGACACAAAAGTTTGGGACAATGCTTGTGACATTTGGTTCTGAAACATAGTTGGGAGACATCGTCAATGTAAAGGAAGAGTGGAATACCCTACAGGACAATTTGGATGACATTTAGAACCGGAGTAATGGAAATAGGATGAAATGTAAGAGCACAAAATGCACAACCATTCGCTCAGGAATGAGTAACAAGAATTTCTGGTGCAACCAGGGAGCTCATTAGCTTGGAAATGACAGAGGGTGAGAAGGACCTGGCTCCATTACCTGATCACAGAATGACTGTGAACCACCACTATGACTGAGACCATGAAATGGCAAAGGTTATGTCAAGACATAGCAGGAAAAAATCCCCGCTGGAGTTTGAAAATGGAACTTTTTATGAATAAAATATTAACCGTAGTGAGGAAATCTACCAGAACCTGCTCTTTTGTCCACACTTTTTCGTTATTTTTCATCACTTAAAGATACTTTTCTTTTTCATAGGCGCAGACATTTATAAAGGCATTAGACTAGAGTAAAGCTACGAAAAAGTTAGCGAAGAAGTTTTACACATGGAACTCAGAGCAATGGAAAAAATGAAATAAATGCTGGTTACCATTGACCCTGGCAGCCCATTCTCAGGGCTGATATGGTGTGAGAGAGCATCAAGTCAGTCCTTCCTTAAATCACAGCCGGTTGTTCGAAAACAAGACGAGGAGTACAGGGCAAGACACGGCAAGTTACACATTCCAACACCTTCCCTGCCTTCCAGAAGGAGCAAAGGTGATACTAATGCATGGCTGGGCCTTGAGTTCCTTGGTTAAATCTCTTTGTCAGAGCCCTCCTGCACCCTCTGCACACCCATCACTCCACACTTCCAACAGGACTTGCATTTTGAGGACAGCATTTTCAAAGCAGATTTCATCACCGCAGGAAAAGCGATTCTGGAGTTGGTCCAGCCTTGCCAGAAAAAGCTGTATTCCCACATGTTTCCCAGTGACATACTGAGCATAAATATGAAGTGCTGAGTACATGAGCCAAGCAAATCATTACACCTCTGCAAATGAGAGCTGCCTCTGAGAACTGCGTTTTCCAGCCATGGGCTTTCAATTCTTGACTGTTTCAGGTTTTTATTGACACAGAACAATGATGAACTAGAGATCGACTTAGAGCTTTGTTCTGTGCAACGCTGATGCACTTTGAAACACAGCAAGGTAGCGACACAGCCCTGATGATTATTCATTCTTAGTTTTCAGTCATAGCATTAATTTCTTTGACCCCTGTTGTCCGTGTGGTGAACTAAATAAAAAGCAACCATAAGAGCTGAAAACTGCAGACTTTAGGACATATCCTGGGAAAATAAGGCCACAATGAAAATAATGAGGGGAGAGCTAAAAGGTTTAATGATACAGATTATGGTTTAGGCTTCTGGAACATTAGAAGATTTCCCTACATATGAATGCATGCAGCACTTAATGAGAGAAATGCCAGTAGATGGCACTCAGAAGTGTGCTGCATGCTTCAATTCTGTCACATCAATAAGAGCTGCTATTGCTGCTCATGGCCAATCTCTTCTTTATGCATTTCTTAGCATCAGTGTTAATAAAGGATTTGCTATTTAGGTTCCTTACATACAGCCAGAGAGCAATCAAGCATTCAGAGTGTGCTACTCAGTACCTCTATCACGGCATTACAGTTCATAATAGAAATATTTATGGCTGCATATGCAAACAAATTATCTATATTCTCTTTACTCTGTTCCCTCAGTTCTGACCTAGTGGCCTAACCAGTTAATGTGATTTGCCACTTCACCAGGCTTGGTTAATCTTGATGGATGTGTTATGGTTACACCAAGTGTAACATAAACCAAATTACCAAAATCTTCAGATCTCCTTCAGTAACTCAGTTTTCTGCAAGAAGGCATTTTTATCCCCTTTGTACATGCCATTTTTCTCAACCTCTCTCCTTTTTTTTTTTAAATAAATAACATGGGCAATGCAGCAAATGTTGACTTTGATCATTAAATTGCTTTACATGCTCATTCCCACGTATTAAGTAGCAAGATTCAAGATTGGAAACGACTTAAAATAATGTAGAGTCACATCTAGGGGTGGACAATCCCATTATTTCTAACCATGATTAGGGTTACAAAGGGAGATCCAGCTGCCAGGTAACTCGAGCCATGGAAATCTTTACAGGGCACTGCAATAACTCTGCCACGGGATTCAGAGAAGAGACACTGCAAAAAGTGCAGCCCCAGGGTTCTACTCCCATGGCTGTTACTGCATTGGAAGAGGAGTAAGGGATGAAATCGTCCTTCAGAAAAATAAACCATGTAGAATACCAACTTAAATAAAGTCTTTTTGGGACACCACCACCGCCACCATGACCTCCAACACAAAAATCCGCTGCAGGATAAAAAGATAAATGTTGAAGAAAAATAAAAATAATGCAGTAATAGATATTAAACAGGTGAGAATGCCTACATGCTAAACTGAAGAAGGATTTAAAGCTTACATATTGTTCTCCTAAAAGCTGCTTGGAATGCTAACTAAATACTTTATCACAATGACGCCTATAAAAATGTTCTACCACTTAAAAAATGCAGCATGAAAATAATTTTGCTTCCTTTTCACGCACGGGGGTGTAATACAATAGGCAAAGGAGAGCCACAATATGTTCTGAATTTTGTTGAAGAGGATCTGGGTTTTCAAAAGCTGGATTCAGTGCTCTGTGTGTAATGGGATCCTGCATTTCCCGGGGCTTCACCTTGTCCCAGAATTGCAAAGGTTAAAGCTGCACCCAGATCGTTGTGTAGATTGCTGACAAAATACATCAGATCCAGCTTTAATCGAGGAGAGCCGGAGCAGAGCAGCTCAAATATTTGGGAAGTAAATAAATAAATATCCAGGGTGTTCTGTGCTGAAGCCCACATCGTCCTCAGCAGTGAATAAGGACAAGCATGGACCTTTCTTGTATATGCTACACACAAACCCCATACCCCCAACACTAAGAGATAAGTGAAAAAAAGCCATTCTTAGGGTATCTGGTGAGTCCACATCAAATGCAGTCTTATAAACCATGCAGAACCCAGCTGCAATGGAGGTTTAAAAATCATGTGTTGAACAGGTATTTGAATTTAGAGGTCCCAGTAATGGCTTTCACCTTTACATTCATGTAATTATGAGATGTCTTTATTGATCTGGATGATCAGTCCACAAACCACCTCCTCCTGCCATCACAGGAAGGAATCCAAAGGATGGGTGGGTACAACACAAGAGCTTTGTGCCTGTGCTGCTGCCCTGGTGGAGCACCGTGTCCTTGCCTTGGAGAACAGAGGTTTGGGAATTCCAGCACCAGTGCCGTGGTGCTGAGGGAACAGCTCCATCCCACCTCACCCTGTTTTCCCTGACTGCTTCCAAAAGAGCTCTGTTCTGCACAGGGCTGCGTGCTCTGATTCCATTTGTCCTTAGACAGGTGATGCTCCTGAGCCCTCAGAGACTGTAGGATCATGCGGTCAGATGGATGAGATTTGAGAATATTGGTCAATTGCTCTTCTTTTAGCCTCATTCTTGCATAAAAATCAAAGCAATTTTGCATAACTGTTTTCAGCCACAGTTTGCTTTCTGCAGGTTTCAGTCAAGTAAAATAGACAGCTTCTCCTCCCTCAGTTAACAAAGGAGTAAAGACAAAATAACTTCTATTCCACAACCGAACAAACCCGTGAGCTGCTCTCAGTCCAGCTCTTAATGTGACTTTGAGGATCATTTGTATTGTGCTGTGGTAGGATGCTGTTTCCTGATCTTGAATTGGGACCTCCCTTTGCTCCTAGTGTGCAGACACTGCAAAAAAGACTTTGTCTTTACTCCAGATGATGCCAGCATAAATTAACCTTCCATAAAAGCCCTTTTCCTGTAATTTTATGAGCTTCAGCTCTGCTTACTCTCTTCATCATGATCACCCCAGGGTATCTAGAATGGAGAAATGACATCAATATACCAGATTATATTTTGGAAGAATGTACCGAGAGGTTGCACTGAGGTTGAGGATACAAAAGAAAGAGTGTGAGAGATATCTTTAAATTTTAGAGACAAGAACTGGTTGTATTTGTACACAAATACTGGAATAAATGTGAGTGAATATCTCAAGTACTCCATCCTAGTAATTTTAACTCAGAGAAATTGACTGGAAAATCAACTCGTGTACTAAATTGGGTTAGCAGATGATAACAATGCAGATTTTAAATGTGTTTCATCATTCTGAACATGTCTAGGTTACAGCAATTCTGGTTTTGCTGTAATTATAAATCTGCATTTTACCGTGCTGCATTCTGGATTCTGCACTCAGAATTCAATCGTCCTGGGAGCTCTGTCCATGGAAGTTTCTGTGCAAATCTCTTTTCCCTCCTCCTGATTACTGCTGAGAGTGCTAAAGTTGGGGGTTGAAGTTCTGCCTTCCCCGCAGCCTATGAGGTAACGGTGTGAATACTCAGAGAGCATTAGATCCTGCAAGACAAAATTTAATCCCAAATCCAAAATTTAGTCCAAATCACGGACTTAGTTTTACCAGACGAGATTTAAGCCCCCAAAAGCTGGGGTGCATGACAGAAATGCACACAAATGAATAGAACCACATAATATAAAAGAACTATTACTGAATGAAACATATTTTTTTATGACTAGCTCCTTATTTCAGCAACTTTTTCTTTCAAGTATCCCTTCTATAGTGGAATAATTTTGCATTCAGCAGTAACGTTCATGAATTCACTTGGTATTCATGTAGATGTCACATGTATTTGCACTGATTTTCCACCACTGTTTAGGATTAGTTAATGGGCACTTAAAATAGAGTGTTATCCCTATGGGAGTAAAATAATTTCAGTCTTGGTGCACATATTTCCAATTCAAAATATAAATGATGAAATTATATTGAGAACAGCTCAGGCAGTAGTTGGCTTCTCAAACAACCTACCAACAGCCTGTTTAAAAAAATATGGGGAGGGCAAGTGGGAAGATAGCCTTTTTTCCCTGAGAAAAAAGGACTTAGGAATAAAATAATTGCTCAGTCTCTAAGTATGGGGAGACAGATGCTGCTGTAAATCTGGCTGGCTGCGCTGTGGCCAACGAGGCTCTGTTAATTTACAGCTATTGGTGAGGAGATGTTTGCTCAGTCACTTTCTGATGGCTGGTCTACGAGCAATTCTATTTTATAGAGGGTTCAGTCACTTCCCTTGTTTTCTACCTTTCCCATTGGTGTGCATTACGGTGGTAGCAAATATATACTTTACAGCCAAGGAAAATGCTCTCTCTTGTGATTCACTGATTACTTCCTATAATCTGAATTCCAGTGCGATGAAGAATTCTTTTCAGGCAATGCAAAATAACTAAGGAACACAATTTTGTCTCCCACCTTTTCTTAATGAATACTGTACATGACTAATAACTACCTCAAGATTTTTACTCTTCTATTGAACAATACAACAGAAACTTCATACAAGGAATGAAACAATTCTAATGTTCTTTTGTAAAAGATTTTAAAGCTAGCTGCTTTAAGCACTGCAGATGCAGTCTTTAAATAGGTTGTCATTAGTTTCGTGAAGTACCATTTGAGACATCAATAGGAATTCTGGAATAACCTTTTAAATTTATGGATCAAATTCCCTGGTGAGTAGTCCAGCACTCATTATATTCAGGCTTCAAGGGGGAAGATGGTGTAACCACAGCTCTCCTGGGCACTGAGACCTGCCTGGAGGTGCTTCCATGTGTTGCTGTGGGCTCAGGAATGGTGGGTGTCTTGCCAAGCTCAGGGAATGCTCCAGAAAAAGGGATCAGCTTCTACTCAGTTCCTCTTCCCAGCACAGGGAAAGGAACGATGCCATTATTAAACTCAAGTTGCCCATGGCACAACAGGGCATCCCCAGAACTCTGCTGCACCCTGGCTGTTCCCTGAGTACCCTCCCTTTGACCAGATTCTGGGTTTAGTTTCTGCATCAGGAGTCACTGCTGACGTGAATAAGGACAGGGGGAATATAAGCATTTATTAGTGCTTTGTGCTGAATTTCAAACGATCCCAAGGAATCTGGCTGCTAGATGCCCATTAAAATTAATAGGAATTGGCATCCAGCACGTCCCTGTGGTTTTGATATCTCAGCTGTAACATTCTGTTTGTTTGTTGGTTGTTTGAAGTGCGCAGACCCTGAGCTGCAGACGCTGCTGAGATCTGACATTGTTTTCACTGAGACACGAGAACTGTTTCTGTATTTGCACTGATCTTTTCTTTATTATCACCCTGCACACCTTCGGTCAATTCTACCACGAGAGTTCATTTCAGACCACGGATCTTTTAAGCCGAGTCTGTTTTCTTTCTCTTAATAGAGCAGCCTGGGGATGTCATTGTCCCAGTGTTTTGTTACTTGGGTCCTGTCATCACTTTAAATGTTTGATAGATGAAGCTATGGAGAATTGAAATATTATTTATATTCACACCCCTGAGAGTTGCAAACTGTAAATTGAGACAGGAAGCTATGAAAGCTCTCCCAAGAGGCAAAATCACTTCTTTTTACTGCTGATTATAAAGAAGATTGGCTGGCAGATGTTAATATTGGCAGTTACTCTCTGACAAATTTTCTCTAGGTACGGCTAATCAATTTTTGCTGCATGGAATGAGAAATGGAGCTTGAATATTCAGATGTCTAGACATGTAAATATATTACCTTTATAAATAGGTTTAAATGATTAATTGCTATGAAAAAAATAAACATGAAAAATGGATAAACTAGAAGTGTAGGGTGAAGATTCATAGATTATTTAGATGATGGATAACAAAATTTGTCTATACATTAGGAGGACAAAATGATCTGGGCAGACATCATACATGTATTTATAGACAGCACCGGTCTTTCTGAAAAACCTCTCTGAACTTAAAAACTCTTTATCCCTTAAGACAGTTTAAGGGCTGTTGTTTGAAACAGACCTGTTCTAGACAGAGATGTTATCAATGGAATAAGGCTAATGCAATTTGATCCACTAACACTGCAGAAATAGATGCTTTCTCTGCGCAGGGTCCTGCAAACACTTCAGGTAATTTAATAGACCCCAATGGGATGCTCTGAAGGCGAAGGTTTTGGGGAGTGACAGAAGTCATCCCGTAATTGCAACACGATTATTTCATTCATAAGCGCTCTTACTTCATGGCGATTAAGTACAGATCTCTGGAGGAAAAAGATGGAATTTCCTCCCTGGAGATGAGCTGTGACCATTCCCTGGGGTGTTATCAGCTCCTGTGCTCTGCCCATGGGAGCAGCTTCCAGCTCTGCGATGCATCCCCAGCCAAGCTGCCCCGATAGTTTCACACACCAAATCACAGCAGCTCCTGTAAGCGCCTCTGACAACCCCTGGCGAGCTGCCACGGAGCAGTCGTATGATCCAGGTACCACAGGAGATACTCCCTGCTTTCCCAGCATATCTGCTCACTTAGCTATGGTAATATGATTAACCTGATTATTTCTGAATCAGTCCGCTGTGGCAAATGATGAAGTGCCATATGGCTTTCGGAGAATGAAAGCAACGTGTCTGTGTGGTGCAAGAAATTTTTCTGGATGGGTGAGTGAATTATGTATTATGATTCATAGTTAAATACCAACCTAAAAGAAAATTCTTTCTACGGAGACTATTTAGACTGTTTCTATATTTTATAAAAGGCAATGGATCAAAGAAGAAGTCTAAAGCAGCAATGTGTACCTAATGACCTGTTCCAAGGAGTAAATTATGGCTGGAATTGTGAGGGTATTAAACTTAGTAGAGCAGAGCTTAAGCAACAGGGATGGAAATTTTCAAAATATAGTTCATTCTTTTACAGTGACACAATAGCAAAATAAAGGAACATCTGACAATATGATTTATTGAAGAAACTAAACAAAATATGTTGGAGTTACTGCGTCCCAAAGTCATTTAGCTGTTCTATTACTTTTAATGAATAGCCAAGATCAGGGAATATATTCAGTGAGATAAGGCTCAGTGCATTTCTGATAAGGGGAGAAAGGTAAAAAAAGAAAACCTGCATCAATTTTTCATTCAGAGGTTTATTTACTGGAGGTTTATATATATAAAATCCCAAACAAGCACCAAAATGAAACATCCTATTTTCTCTCTGTTCCTTTTATCCATTTAGAACCGAGCCTTGACTAGAGAAATATATTTGTGTGATAATGTTTCAGGAAAAGGTCAGATAAAAATCAGATGAGGGTTTCAGAAATTCACAGGTGTTTGTGATACATTTCTCTGTTCTCAACGGGACGTGAGGCTAAGACAAATCACGGCCTCTGCTTGTAGCAAGCAGCTGAGAAAGACATTTTACAACAGCTTTACCGGAGCAATGACCTATGGGTTAATCAGGAAAGGACCATCCGGTTTTTTGGGCTAAGCCTTCAGTGCCTGAGCAAGCCTGACTAAGTGGTCTTGCTGCCCTCAGGCTGTGCTGTAGATAAAGACCATGACAACGTTCACAATCTGGGCTTATTCTGCCAATTTAAACCCTTGCAGCTTTCCCAGAGTTAATGAGGGTGAGGACATGACATGACTCATTCCCAGTGATGAAGGACTCTGCAACTTTTTGTCACCCTACTTGAGAGTGGAAAATTCCTTCCCTTATGGCATATTTCCTTCTTTCCCTGCTCCCAGGGAAATATTTGTTGCAGGTGCTAGGGAGAGCATCAGAAACGAAGCATTCCTGTGGCTCTCAGGTGCACAGGTGTATTGGATGTTTCATAAGCTGACTCAGGAACTACTAATGATAAAGTTTTTGGTGGAAAAATACAGCTGCTAGCACTCATTTGGGTCTCATAAAAATATGTATGTGTGAATAAACACAGTACACTAATAACTGCTTCAAAACTATTCACAGCTAAGGAACAGCACATTGATGAGTAACTTAATAAACTATGACATACTATTAATTTGATGACTAAAATCAGCACTGATCACAATTTTAGGAAGGCGTAATGGTTCTCCATCAGACTGAAACCACCCGGTCCCTCAGGTACTTTTATGTTACCAAAAGATGGTCTTTGCACAAAGAGTGATGGGTTTGGGAACAGCAGTGACAGCATGCTTGAGCTCTTTAGGTGGAATCGGAGTAGATGGAAGCTACGAGGAACACTTAGAAAAGGGCACTATAGAAACTTCACTCATTTCCACAGGGATCACAATCCAGGCATGCAAGGAGACAAGACACTTATGGGAAATTCTGCTAAAAATCTCTTAAAGCTGGCGTTGTTGGTGAAACAAAGGGAGAATATGATGAGACCATGAAGATCTGAATAGACTTTATTAATAATCCATTTAAAGCCTCATAAATACATAAAGAGCTCTGTAAGATCTAGATCAATAGACTCCTTCCTCCAAAGAGATCATTCAAGTACCTCAATTCTTCTCCCAACTGCAGCAAATGGCAAAGTTCTCTTGAGTTCGTGCCCACTCTGAGACATGAAAGCCAAAGCAAGATACAGTGTTTTAGAAGAAGAAAATCCTTTCTTACGCAGAAAAAAAAAAAAAAAAAAAAAGAGGGGAAAAAAAGAATTCTTGGAAGTCAGAATACTTCAAAAAATATCCGACCCAAGACAAGAGAGCCCGAAGAAGACTTTCTGAATCACAGGTTGACATGAAAGACAGATCCAAGGGATAGTGTGAAAGAGTTTAGGAAGTTACACAGTTTAGAAATTCCAAGCTCTCTGATGCCTGCAAAGTTCACTGTTAAAATCTTGGCTAACATTTGTACTGGCAGGTTTTTTTCGTGTCACTGTGAGACCCAAGGTCACACGTTGGCCAGTGTGATGCAGGATCTGACTGTATTAATACTGTCTACTTAGAGCAGTTCATCTCCTTCAGCCCTCCAGCCCCCAGGGACGAGGCACTGTGATTATTCCAGCGTAGCTGAGACCCTGGGGCTGTATTTTGCTATCGATCCAGAGCTCTCACTGTCATTAATGGAAGCTTCTGCTCATCATGGATGGACTACAGCGCTTGTCTTTGGAAAATCTTGCCAATGACTGTAAAACCTTTTAAAAACTACAATAAAATAACTATAAATAACATATTTAAGGAGCTATAAAATAAGGAAACCGAATAAATATGCGGGTGAATCTTCGATCATTTATATTCCTGTGTCATGGACTACCTGTAACTTCACAATTAATCTTAATTCTGCATGGAGAATTGACAATGTCAAACAGCTGAAGTCAGTTAAATGGAAGGTATTCTGTCTGTTTAGGAAAAGGCTGGTGAAGACAGTGAGGAAGAAAAGGTGTAAAAGATGTGCAATGGATGTGCAACTAGCTGTGGTAATGGCCTTGTAACGCTGCAAGGCAGGGGCTTGAAGGGTCCTTCACTCTTCAGTCACTGAAAGTTCAGTGCCTGTCCTCTTGCCCTCAGAAGCCAGGGGTTCAATGGACGACAATTTTGGGATCGAGGTATTTGTCTGAGTCTGTTCTGTCTGAGTGTGACTCTGTGACACTGACCAGGTGACTCCACGTCTCAGTGAAGAGCCTCCCTGGTCTGGGGCCAGCTGGGGAACACACAAACTGAGAACTCAGTGAACAAGAGACACGCAGTTTCTTGTCATCTTTCCTTTAAAAAAGGCTGATTTGACTCTAAAAACTGGTGGTATCTTTGGGAAAATTTGGGGTATTTTTGCAAGTTACCCAGGTGGGTCCATTGCTCTGACCGATGCTGCGATTCTTCAACTTTTGGCCCCTGCAATGTCCTTTCAGCTCATCTGTCTTTGTACAACTGCCTGAACTGTTGCCACCAGTTAATGATAGCTAATAGGTCCCTGACTACTGAGAACACTTGAAGCCAGTAATTGCAGCCTGTTCACACTCCTCTGCCCTGTAGGAGCAGAGCTGCTGCTGACTCTGCTGAGTAACACTTTATGACCCCTTTTAGAGACTTGGGAAGGCTGTGATTGAGTATCTGAGAAAACATTGATCCAGTATTTATAAAAAGGTATTTGGTAGGAGTTTGTAAAACATGATTTGTGTCCATTTATACGCCTGCATAGTATGTAGGCTTACCAAGCTTCTACAGCTTTATTTTTAAGGAAAAGTCTGGTCTATCTAAGCCATGACTCTTTTCCTTCCTCTCTGAATGCGTCAAAACCAAGCAGTGGTGTCAAATAACATCACGGAAGAAGGAGAGAAGAGGAAGCTCTGGTTTTTTCTTGTTGCTTCTTTGAAGCCAGGTCCTGAACACTGTGGTACTGCTGTATTGCTTAGCAAAGAGCTTTCCTCCTGCCCTGGATTTACTTTTGCGTGGTGAGATGGTGTTCAAGGAAGGGAGCAGACTGTGCAGTTTCAGTAGCTCTGCTCCCTCAAAATGGTAGTCAGCTTGGCTGGAGCAGTCAGCAACACCAAAATGTTACTGGCAGAGCTTATTTCTCCTGCCACAGCAAACTAGAGATTCAGGGAATGGTGGAAGCACAAAGGTTGAGGCTGGAAGGGACTATGGAGGTTGCCAGGTCCAACACCTCTGCTCCATGGATGGAGACTCCCTTTGCCATGGGACAGAGTCTGGCTCTGTCCTCTTTGCACCATGCTTTCAGGTGTTTAAATGCATTAATCAAGACCTCTCTTCCCCAAGCTGCTTCTACTTCGGGCTCACTGATGACAGAGGACTTTATTTCACTGGGGTTTATATATTCCATCTCCTTTCTCAGGTCAGAAAGAAACCTCTCAATTTTACCTTTGGTGTCTTAAGTGTGCAGAATATTGCTCATTATGTATCTGAAATACACAAAATAGAATTGTTCCCTAATTTCTCTGTTGGTTTGAAGGTCAGGGAACTTGTTGAAAAAGGAATTCATACACAAATTCTCCCTCTGTTCTTGGATTTACAAAACTTTCCTGTTTGCCCAGCACAAGGACAGACAAAGTTTTTTCCCTAACTTCCCTTCTAGAACAAGGAACATGCTAAAGAGACCAGGATGTGCTGACTTTACCCCACTGCTGGTTTTCTTCCCTTGCCCTGCCATCACTTATCCTCTCTGGAACTTCAGAGCAGCATTGCCCAGCTTTATCCTCCAAATTTTATATCCTGCTTCCATTCTCAGCTGCACCATTATTAACTCCATGTTTTAAGAACTCTGTACAAATTATAACATGTTGCCTTTGTTTTCCCTCTCTCTGGAGATAAGAACTTGGTGGGCATAAGGAGAAACCGCCAATATACATTTATTTTACATAGGCATGGTCAGGTTAATGAAAGCAGCAGGTGTCCCTTTTCCAATTACCCAAACATGTTCTGCCACAGAGGGCTTTACTTCCCAACAACAGGCAGAGAATTAGGAGTCCTGAGGCTTTTGACAACCTTTCACTGCACGCTCTTTTTCCCCTCCATGTAATTACATGCTCCAGCAGCCCCAGTCGCAGTGGCTGTGAAGGGAAGCTGTTTCCTTCAGGGTTGTTTTCTCCTGCCTCTGGGTTCCAATGAGAAGAGGCAAAAGAACAAAACAGTTTTTCTCCTGTGGTACATCCCTGGTTTCCACCTTGCTCATAAACTCTGGTGTCCAGCAGTACAACTGTTCTCAGAGGAAACAAATTCTTTCTCACCTTATGCACAGGGAATTTTTTAAACCCTGGATACAAAACCTTCAGGAGTCTACAGGCACTACTGAGTTACTACTCTGTAAGTGCTCTTTGTAGAAGAAGAAAGTTCACAAAAGTCACTTCCAGTTAGCCAGAAGAGCTAACAAGTGACTCAAAGATATTCACAATAAAAAAGTGATCTACACCGAGGATACATTCCTTACTGCCTCAGTGCACATGTTTCATCTTCTTGATTTCCAGATATAGAACTTGGGGTAATTCTGTGTACAGACTGGGCTGCTACTGATTTAAACCATTTTGGCAGATGTATGCTGACTTGTAGAGATGTAAACTTCAGAGAGTTGTTCATAGGTGAAAAGGCTTTTAGGAGGTCAGGATGTTCTTGGAAAGGTCTACAAAAATAGATGAAAATTGGAAATAATTTTCCAGGAAGGCTGAATGGAAAGGTGCCTCAAGGTGAGCAGGCTGAGGATACTTCTGTCCAGAGGGCAAAGCTATCCCCGTACATGAGCCTGTTTTTAACACAGAGACAACTTTATTAAGAAATCACTAACAAGTTAATTACCACTCGATCACCTCTGCTTGGCACTCATAGTAACGATGATCAAAACTTGCTTTAGTCTGAGCTACACAAGCTCTCCAAAAGTAACTCTTAATGCAGGGGTTCTGTAAGTTTTGGTGAGATTGGGCACCACTCAGGGAGCAGCTGCACCACCCCACCTTGCAGCATCACCAAAGCAACAATTTCACCCTTCTCCAGAAATGACCCTGCTGTGGCTGGCTGAGAGCTGAGTGCATAACTGAGCCATTCGGAGTCCATCCAGGGGAGGCCAGAGGCCCACACACACAAACCACTTTCCTGCCTTCTCTTTAACTCTGCTGGGGCTCCTAAGGGCCCAGCTGGGACATGAGGGATTGTGAGAACCCAGCCTGAAGCCTTCTCCAAAATTCAGTGTTTCTCGACAGGTATCACAGGCAAGAACAATGTCCACAAGGCACAGCACAAACCAGCTGCTGTTGAAATATTTGATGTGTGAAGCTCCCTGGAAGTGTGTTTCTAGAGTGAGGAAGAAAAAAAAGCATCCTCTGGATTTATTATTTCTATTCCTTAAAAAAAAAGAAAGGAAAAAGTGAGTAATGGGTACCCCCAAAATCCCCATCAGTGTAGTAAAATGAAGCATGAAATGGTGTTCAGAGATGAAATCCATCTCATCAGAGGCTTTTGATGGACATGAATTAACTGTTTAAGTTAAAAAGGATAAAACTGTGGAAGTAGTTTGTATCATTGCCTTGCTCACTATGTTTACCATTAAGTATTTTTCTATTTTTTTTTTTTAAATTCTCTGAGGATCTGGGTCACCACAAAGCAAGAATGAAATGCCTCATTACCAATTTATTTGTTTCAAAGAACAGACAGACATCACTGAATAGTTTGTTTTACTTTCAAGAAGCCTAGTGACAAATCAGAAGCATGTCTTTCCAAATCACCAGGAGCTGAACTTTCTCTGGAAAATTCATATTTTGCATTGGGAGGTTATTTTGAGATCAAATTTTCCAAAATAGCTGTATCAACCTTCTTGGCCTTCACTCCTTTGCACACTTGTGTTGCTGAATAGGTGCCACAGAACCCATTAGCACCTAAAGTGTCAGGATTCTTCCCCTCACATTCCACATTTATCCAAATCCTTGGTTTTGCTAACACGCTTCTACACCCAGCATCTATTCTGGGGAAACTGTTTCTTTCCTACTACTATTAATAACCTTTCTATGCTACTTATTCTATAAATATCTGCGATGTTATAAGTAGAGTGTAAAAACTACTCTCGGAACACGCCAATTTAGAGCTATTAAAGTGTCTCCATAATTCCATGGAGCTGAGTGTGGCTCTGGCTGGTGCTGTGAGCAGAGAGCGAGGCAGTGGCAGCACAAGGGCAGAGAAAACATCTTTCCTTTGCAGGAGCTGAATTCCCTTTTTGTGGATCGACGGAACCTGACCTGGACACCTTCTCAATCCTTACGAGCAGTTTACCTGCGGCTGCTGCTGAGCATCAGCACCAGCAGCACCTGGCTGTAGCCCTGTGCTCTCACTGGGTTGGTACCCAGGGCTGCCAGGAGCTTGCAAATCGACTGCAGAGCCTCTGGTGCTCTGCTCTCTCCTCCCAGCAGAGCTCCCACACTGTGGCACTGCTCTCCGGCTGTGTCTCACTGAGAGGGAACAATCCCTGCTAGCTCCAGGCTGGCCTCAATAAATGGGCACCATGGTCTGGGGGGAGGTGAGCTCTGGACAGAGCTGCAAATGGGGCTCAGCTGCTGCAGAGGGGAAGAAGTGCAGCAAAGTCCTGCCTCGTTCCCTGCAGCAAGGGGAAAGACATGGAGAGTGTTTCCTGGGGGAATTTGTGTGCCTCCAATGCCTGCTGCTGTCTTCTGCTCTCTTCAGGTCAGCAACTGAAATCATCTTTACATCTTCAACTTATTTCAGCCAAAAACTACCAAATTCTGCTCTACAATGCATTTCCTTTTACTTTAACAAGCCTTTTGATTAGTATTTTGCAATTAATTCCAAGCATGTACTAAAACCTCAAGGAAGGTTAGTTTCACATCATTTAGCCCACAGAGAAGGCACAATACAAATATTTTACACAGCTCTCCTCCCAGTCCTTACTGCTAGATTTTTATAAATGCAACATGTAGGATTTTTCTACGGAACCTGTGAGAACAGACAGACAAGATGAATCACAAGTATTTTCCTGGGATATTAAAATGTGTGTATCTTTCTGAAACTCATTTAATAAATGATGTGAAAAACATCAGCTTGACTTGCTAAATGCAAATGAAAGTGGGTCTCAAGTTGTCTCTTATCTAACAGTTGCTTATTTCAATGATGTGCAAATGAGTAGTTCCCATATACAAAAATTATGGATTGGCAGAAGAACTTAATAAATCAAACTACTCCAGTAAGATGTCTAGGTAGTGTCATCTGTGATGAAACTGTTTTACCCTTTTTAGTAAAGATCTTATGCTAATGAAATGGTAACTAAATTTGAGAGGTTTAGATCCTTACCACAAACAGATCCCACACCTTGGATGGAATCAAATTCATCCACTCAGTAATCCCAATGTAAAGCAGCTGGAGAATCAATCCTATCAATGTATTTCAAAATCCCTTTCTAGTTTATTCCCATATATTAAAGTCTACATCCTACCGTGAGGAGGAGGCATTTTCAGAGAGAAAAATCTTCAGTGGTTAAAGAATTATTTACTTTGCAGTACAAATTCTCCAGATTCACTTGTCACTGAAGGTGACAATCAGGGATTGGTGCCTGGTAAAGCCAAATATGAGCATGCCAGGAATGCCACGCAGGTTCTATTGGGGAAGCCACAATGGGAATTCTTTTTTTAGTAAGAAGTTGGGTAGGAGTGAAGCACTCTGTTTTACTTTGCTTGAAAACCAAAACATCAGCACTTTCCAATGAGCAAGGCTTTTATCTGGACATTCTTTATTTCAGCCCAGGAGGAACATAAAATTCCTGATTTCAAGTTCCACAATGTAATCTTGTCTACAATAAAATCTTCATTAGGGCAGTGTAGGTCCATGGCAGAAACAGAAACACACAGTTCCCCAGGCAAGCTGTTTGCCACAGCATCCACCACTCCGTGGTGAAGGATGTGTGACAGAGGGTCATCCAGAATCTCCCTCCATTTCTGTGCAGCGATTTTTCCACAGGGTTGATTGTGATCTCTTACTTTTTTTTAGGAAGAAAACCCCTCTCGGAAATACTGCCTGCTGTGGGAGCTCACATCACCTTGTCACTGCATTCATCACCATCATCATATTCTACTAAAAGATTGGCAAATTTGTTCAGCTGTGTAAGACAGATGTTATGGCATTTGACAGATGATTTCAGCACTGAGATGAATTTTTTTTGGGTGTGCTGTATACTTTGGCACTCCATTATGCAGCACAAGAATGAATTTTCTCATTGTTATCAGCCAAACAAGCCTTGAAAAGTGGGAATCATCAGGGAAGAATTATTCCTAAAGCCTGAAAACGGATTTTCCAAACACTGTGGTTTCAGTTCTAATTCCCTATTCATGATATGGCTTTGGTCACTGATTGGCCACGTTCCTGTTCTGATTGGCTGGAAGTGCGTTTGAGATGATGTCTTTCCCTCTCTAACTCTCAGGAGAAGATGGTGTTTGGGGAGGATGTCTCCTAGTTCACCAACTCATTTCCATAATGGGATTAGGATGCCTAATGCAGCTAATGAGGAGCAAGGAGAGAAGCAGAACAATAGAGAGAGAAAAGCTTGTAAAGGATTCCTGCTCACAAAGAAATACCTTTTCACTGTCTCTTCTGTCTGAGACCTGAGAAACCCAGCTTTTAATTAACTAAAACAGTTTTTATGATTAAAATCTCAGCAATAGAGCCTCAGAATCTGCGGGTTGATCCAGTGGTCGGGGTGAGAGCTCTGAGACCTCAGAATTCCAGCTTTGTTCCAATGTAGGTTTTTTGTACCTCAGTTACCTCTGCACTGCATTCAGCACTGCTCCCCTGCCTCACCAGGGGTTTGAGATGGTGAATACATCCAACATTAAGCGCTGCACAGACACTGTGATGAGCTGCATGGGCAAAAGGTGGCAAAAGGACTGAAAATCTTCCCAGCAATCATGGGAGAAAAGCTGATTTGATGGTGCCTGTAAATTTGATAATCACTCTGGTGTGAAAACTGGAATATCTGGCAGTGAGAAATGACTGTCAGCTTTAGGAACTTGAAATTTGGCATTCATAAGCTTTTCGTGGCTTCACAAAAACTGCTGGAGTGGGGAGAGGCAACTCCCCTCCTCACGTTTTAGCTTTTGCTGAGGAAAATGAAGGTGAAAAACAAGGTGGTCTTGTTTGAGGTTGGAAGACGGAGGGTGAACTCAGTGTTAGGACACCAGCTTTGGGGAAAACAGGAAGTGTGTGAAAGAAAGGTCCATGTAGCTGAGCCACTTCATCACAGAAATGACATCTCTTAATGATACAGTCGTGATTAGAAACCTCATTAATTTTTACTGAGAAGTAACATTTTTCAGAAGCAGGATGTGTTTGGAGGTAGGCAGCACCTATAACATCTTCTCTTTGACATATTTCTGTATAGAAGGTTGTCACATCGATGGCAGATGTTCAGCCTGCTCGTTTGTACCTTGCATTTTCCAATGCAGGGTGCTCTGGCTTAAGTGATTCTTCAGTTGTTTTCGAGACGGAGTGTTTTGTTTTGTTTGGTGTTTTCAGTGTTCCAGTAATTAACAAATGTGGCAGAACGTTTGTCTTAATTGCACAATGAAAGACCCTCAACAACAGTAATTACTCTAGAAAAGTCCCATAAAAAAATCTACTTGGCTTGTGAAAAAGCATTCTCCAATAAAAAACTGATGGGAAAAAAAAGTAAAGAAAGCCCCTGTCCTTATCAGAAAACTTCTCTGTGTACACAACCAGCCCTGTCAGAGCAGACAAATAAGAAATGTTCATGAGAAAGTGTGGGTGGAAGGTTAAAACCTGAATCGTAATTGGGATTCATTTAAAAAAAGCTTCACGGGATGTTCCCAAATCACAGTTTTGTAGCCAGGAAATGAGTGTGCAGATGGAGAAAATAAGAAAACTGATCACAAACTACGTTCCAAAAATGCAACTTTGCCTCAGACATATCCGGAAGTCAAAAATTATCCCAAAAATTTGTAGCTGCTTTAAGGAATGACGCATATCACAGAGTCACTAAGGCCTCGGCCCAGAAGCCTGATCTGTGCTGGGGAGCCCCCGTGCTCTCCCTTATTTTGGTGAATTTTTTATCAAGAAAAATTCTATAATTGAAAAGATGAAATAAAATAATTTGTCCTGTTTACAGAAGAATTAAGGGACGTTTTAAAATGGATTAGCTCCAAGTCCATCAGGCCTCTGTGGCCTTCATATTCTCAGGTAAAAGGATTTCTTTGGCCCTGGAAAACCTTGTTATTGATTAGGTAGCTGCAAGGACTGTAACCTGAGCTGTGTCAGAAGTATTTTCCAGAATGCTGTTTCTCATGATTAGATGTGATTTCAAAACAATTATTTAACATAATTTGTACATAGACCTATGAAGCAATTGTACCTGATTATGATAATACCTAACTATAGGTTATCAAGTGCCATGAATCATGATTAAGATGTTTGACACGCAGAATTCAAGGCTCATAACAGACTTCATCTGTGGTACACCTGTTTATTGAGTCAATTTTCCACTTTCTGAAGGCGCTGTATATTCTGTACCGAGCTTGTGTACAGAGGGTGGAGATGGAATGAACAAACGGTATTTTGAGCATGAATTATATGTGTGGGTAATTTATTCAAAGTCTTTCACTCCTATAATTTTAGCTGAAAGCCTCAGAAAGCTTCTGCCAAAGTTTTTTTTCTGTTGGCTCGAAGGAGATACCCAGGAATATTCTCTGGGAGGGGGAGAGGTGCAGTCACTAAGCACTCACAGCTTTCAGCATCCTGTGAAAAATGTACCTGCAAATTGTTTCCTACTGACTGTGCCATGCACTGGTAGAACTCAGTCGAGGTGCCGTCAAAATTCATGGAACAATTCCATCCAGTGCCCTGCAGATCAGACTGACAAGGTGGGTAAAGCCCAACTGAAATATGTAGGGCTAACAGCTACAATTTTGCATTTTTTAATATTTTAAAAAATGAAAATGTTGACCTGCTTGCCATGATTTTATCTCGATGTCTGGTTTTAGCAACACAACGGTAATTACATTTTCTCTTTCTCTCAGAGACTGAGTTGTTTCTATTAAACAGTCCAAATTAACAGGTTACTCTGCCTTAACTAGCCAGGATTGGCTTCTTTTGAATGTCGTGTAAACAATGTAATTAACAAACCCAATATCCAAGCCCTACTGAATTGTGTTTAGCATTGGGTATTACTATATGAGGGCACGCTGAGTTCACCTGCTTCCAGTCACTAAGTACACACAAAACCAGAAAGCTTAATACATGTACCAGAGATCAGCTGGTTGAAGAGGATGGTTACAGGTGCAGACAAAGGAAGTGTTTGCCTGGATCACGCTGGCACTGGGTTTATGTGGACCAGGGATGCGGAACGCTCAGCAAAAGTCAGAGACCTTGAAGGACTAAGAGAGAAGCAATAACACAAAATCACTCCACACTGGTTGGAGTGGTTGGACCACGGTTGTGTGCCTTGTACCAGGAAAAGCCCAGGAAACAGCATCGTCAGAGATGTTGGGATGCAGCAACAAACGTGGCAACGGCCAAGAAATAGAAGGGATGCTGGATGCTGGGAAGCTGCACGGCAGCCTCTTGCCAACAGCTGCATTAGAAACACAAATTTCACAGCAAATCCCGCTTGCAGCAGGACAGATCCCAGAGTGCCACAGCCTATAAGGCACAAGAAGATGAAGTTTGCAATCGTGTTGGTTTATTCAGTTTGGGATTTGCAGCGAAATGGAAAACTGCATCAGATGCTGTCACGTTAATGTGAGTTTTTTCTTCTCTGTAATGAACTATTAGAATTTGTCTTTTAAATAGACCTGCTCTTATCAAGTGTGCACATCTGTGTTGGTTTGCAGTTGATTGCTGGCCCTTTATTAGTTCCTTCATTGTAAAGTTCTGTTCTTCACAAGCTAATCCCCAGAATGACAATATTCCAGGAGTAATGTCTATTCAGTGAGTGTGGATGTTGACTCACACTCTCCTCATGAGCCCTACTTTAAGCATTTGTAGGCCTTAATGATCCATATGGTGCTGTAAAGTTGTAGGCAGTAGGATAAAATACCCTATTTTTACCAATAACTTTGGCTGAAAAGAAAACTGATTTCCAAGGGAGACAGGTGAGGAAAATGGGTAAATGTTTTAAAAAGTGTTTGTCACATTGTTGAGAAACAGCAGCTATCACAAACCCAGCTTTGGGCCACAGAGCTGTACTTAAAATTTGTTTATGTTCCTACCACACCTCAAAACTGGCTGCAAGAGACAACCACCTATTTCAGTGTGCAGAAATCACAATTTTAGCTCCATCCAGCAATAAAGACGGTTCTCCTGCCTCTGTTCCACACCTCACAACTATTCACAGCCTTAGCCAAACTCCAAACCAAGAACTATTCACACATTAAGTCTTGCATTATTTTCCAGGCATAACTCACAGTTTTGAAGGAGACGGAAGTAAAATTTCAGCACCTTAAGCTATGAAAGCGAAGCATTTCAATATTAGAGAAAAATATCCCCAGAACACAGGCTGTAAACTGATATTTTGTGGTGAAAGTTAACACCTGCCCACGTTATATACCCAGACATTTGTTCTGCTTTGTGGCACGCACGATCATCTAAACAGCAATACTGAGTGTTCCTCTCCTACTTTGTAACTCTTGCATCCCCGCTATCACAGATTCCATCTCCGTGAGAGAAAACTCTGCCAAATTCCTATCGTTGCTTCCATGCTGCTGCATTGACAGCCTGACTGTAAATACTGCCTGGTGCAAGCCTGGAAGGATCAAAGTCTGCTGCTGTCAGCGATGATGCTTGCACCAACTTCAGTGGGTCAGGACTTCAGAGAGGAAACCCAAAATATTTGAAGGTACAACTCAGACTGGGAGTCCTTCTCCACAACCCATGGGGGAGCAGGACTCAGATCTCCAGCAAGTTGAGCACTTCAGCTGAAATGGAGCGTTGAACAACAACCCAGAGTTATGTAAATCTCTCACCACAAAGTCAGACACCAAGTGAAGTCTGGCTGATTTCTGAAGATTAAAATTAAAGTAGGTTAGATTGATTTAAATATCTTGTCATGATGGCTCTTCAGAAACATCAAATTCTTGAAAAGTTGACAGAGGATAGGAATAAAACACAATTCTATAGCTATTTTAGCTGTTGTAAGCATGTCCTGAAGTATAGTTTCCTTAAAAAAAATCTGTTTTAATATTTATAGAGATGTGTATTCAGCACTGTAATCCCTTCCTAGACCATCAGCAAATTATTCATACTTAAAAGCCTTGCAGCTTTTTCATGGCNTTTTTTTTTTTTTTTTGCTGTGACAGAAGGAATTAATCATGGCTCTAATGGCTCTCTGGCAAGTGCTACTTAAAAGCAACAAATGCATTCGAAAAATCATTAGGTTTGCCTGTCCAGTTTAGAGTTAAAAAAAAAAAAAGGAGTAAAAAAAGCTCTCGTATCCTAAAGTGTTTGGGGAGCTGCAAAACAAAAACATGAAAAAAAGAAAGAAAGGAACTAAATTGTCCCTTACAAAATATTCTAAGCAACTTGTGCAGTCTCTTTAGGAGTGGCAGGTTCTGCTGCAGTGCCAGAAAAGTTGCCTGCTTGGGGAACAGGCTGACAGCGAGGTCTCAAAACAGGGTTAAACTGTCCCTGCCTAAATACCAGCAATATTTGCCTTTCCAGTGCTTTGGCTTCTGGTCTGTAAAATGGGACTGGTGATATTTTCTGTACGAGATGTGCTGATAAAAATCTCTGTATGAGGGGCAAACTTCAGTGGTTTTGCTTGTGTTTTTTAGTGTTCATTTGCTTGTATTGCAAAAACCAATAATAAATGTCCATGTTCACGTGCTTTTCATGTAACTCTGTACCTAAACTCCTTCAGTATTCACCAGCATTATTGCAGGCAAAAGTCTTTAAATAAAGCTCCTTTTCTTAAAGTCTAATTCTGATGTTCCTAAATAATTCTATTCCAATAAAAAGAATACGAAGTACCAGATTTTATTTGATTAATGTGGTTCTCAGAAGCCTTTACACTAACATGCCACATGAGGGAAGTGTAGATACTCTAGACTTCTCCCTCTGAAAATAAGCACCCAATTTTATTTTTATCTTGTTAATGGATTATGAATGACATGTAATTATTTTCCCTCTGAAAATCATGTTAATTTTCAAGAGAAAAGGCCCAGCGATAGAATTAGCTATTGAAATGTGATAATGTAACACTGTTTATTGGTAAAACAGAACAAGATTTCCTAATCCTCTGTAAATCATTTCCATCAATCCAATCCTAGGTGACACCGCTGCATTAATGAGGGTGTGCTCTGTCCCCCAGGCACAACGTGCACACCAGAGCACCGAGGTTTTTGGGTGGGCAGCTTGAATCCGAGTGATTCACAAATAAGTCATTTCAGATGAGGCCTTCGGCTTGGAGACTGGCTCAGGAGTGTGACAACCACCACCCAAAACAGGTTTTGTCTCTTACAGTCTGGACCTGCCACTGAAAGACTCTGGCTCAACAGAACAGCGACGTGCAAGGCACGGTTCAATCTCCCTGCATCGCAAATCCGCACACACCAGGCCATAATAATAATAATAATAATGATCATAAACATCATCATCCCTGTGCAAACCCCACTGTGCTTCTGAATGTTCCAGTTTCTTGCATATGAGCACAAGGACCTGCCCAGCCCCTCACCAGGAGATGATGATAGAACATTAAAACCTTTCTATCTTCAGTTTCCCTTGTTCACTGCCCCCTTGGTGCTGCGGAAATCTCCGCTGATCTTCGTTCAATGTTTCGGATAATGCACTGAAGATACATTTTGGAAACTATTCCTTACAAATGATTACATGCACTAACATTTCACAATAGCACAAATAGTTAGAAAACTAATTTCCTGTGAAGTGCAGTATGTTTTCTTTATTAATAATGCTGCTCCAAGTTGTATATGTTACAATTCTTTCTTAAGTCGTGATTCAGACTAGTATTCTGTTTCTTTATTTTTAGATTTCAATAAACTTGACATTATTGAAGAGGATTCATAAATTTTACTGAAATTCAATTACTATAACAATTGGTTCTTGCACAGTGTCCTGACTGAGCCACTGGTAGAAGTATGAGGATTATATATTCTCACCTCATTTCACAGGCAATAATGAAAGAGGATGAGACTCAATTCCTTCTATCTAGGTCTTTATTTAAAGAAATAACTAGGGCTTGTGAAGATTTTCTTTCCACTCATAGTTGTTTCTCTGTTTTTAGAACACTGAAAACAATTAAAAGAATTGATTGTTTAATTAGGAAAAGGAATCTCAAAAGCAATTTGTTCCCATAGAAATTCTAGCTTATTTTAAAAACCTTGAAAAAAAAAAATTGGAAATAGATGATCCACATGTGATGATCCACCTTTCAGAGGTAGGAAACATCTTTAAAAATAATTGCTTTATGCTAAATCTAAAAATTAATATCCTCCAAATCCTTCTCTTTGATCCCTTGAGGTCCGAGCAGGACAAGCCTCCTCACAGTCCCATGGGACTGCCAGCACTGCTCCCTGCAAAGGACCAATTTGTCTGCAAACCCAGGAATCAGTCACTGAGGTGCTCCCAGGTTCGAATGCTCAGTCAATTAACGTGTGCTGAATAAAGGTGAGGTTTGAACCTCGGCAACAGCAGAGCCTTGTTAGCACCTAACCTGGGACTGGTGAGAGGGCTGGGGACAGAGCCAGAACAGGGCCCTGTCCTCCACACTGCTCACAGCTCTCCTTGCTTTTCCTCTTGATAACTTGTCTCTTACTTATTCGTTCAGAGCAGACACTGATAATACATGTTAGTTCAGTCTAGGAGGATTATTTCAAAGAAAACTGTTACTCAGTACACAGAAAAATATGCCCTGAGCACATTAGGAACAAGGAAACAAGTTAAAAAATAATAAAATAATGTCTCGTTACAGTTCATCCTTAGTTATAGAAAATTCAGGTCATTGTAAGGTAACTCTATAGAGAACAGCAGCTAAATTTGCTGATTATGACCCATTTTGTCAAGGAAGAATGACAGTCTCAGCTTTTTATCAGAAATAACTGTGGACACCCTTAAGAAAATCCTAAACCAAAATCTTTTGGGGTTATCTTAAACTGACATTCATCTTTACTTATTCTTACCGTGCAGACTAAATAAATTTGAGCAAAACTCTAACATTACTAAGTGAGAGAACATTGCCTTTTCTCAGCTATTGAATTAAATATTAATTTACTGTTCTTATTTTTGACATTAGATTTCATTTTCCAGGACATGTGGGTCAGAGGACGATTGTATTAATCTGTCTGTCCCTGAATGATAACTTGCCATTATAATCACAGGGCACAGTAGAGCTCAGGATTTGAAAAAAAAAAAAATCATTGTATTTATTATTAGGACACCCAGTATAAATTTTTTTTTAGAAGAACTTAAAAATCTATGAGTCTCTCTCCGGTAGCAAAACTCTAAGGGAAGTTCATCTTTAACAACACATCTGTGTGAGACATCATTTTCTGTTTTATTAAATAACATCTATTAACTCAGCTTTATTTTATTTGATATGGCAAAGAATGTCTGACCTTTCAAAGCTTTTCATTTGCTGCAGTTTAAGAGAAACATTAGAAATGCCATAAGATACTGCTGCACGGGAAACACCAAGGATTCAAAGAAATTAAACTTGGATGTGAATACAAAAGACAACTCCAAATGTCCCCGCTCCTTGCCGCTGTACTCGTTTCCTATCAGAGAGCTGACATTCAGAACATTCAAGAAATATGACTGCCCTTTCAGACTTCAAATTCGGATTTATTTCCTTCCCATGCGATGTTTATTTGACCCTGTATTAATGTCAGACAGAAAAATCATGTTGTGATGAAAATGAAATATGTTGTTTGACTTTTTGATTCACACATACAGCACAAATGTCATTAGAAGGAAATGATACTCCAGGTTTGCTGATATTCTACAGCTGTTCTAAAGCTTCTGGGAGTCCTTTGGAATCTGAAGTTTAGTAGCTATACCAGTTTGGAGGAGATACTCAGGGAGGCAATTGTTAACAAACTATGATAAAATACATAATAATAAATTTATTTCCTTCAAAGATCTCCAAATGTTTTAGGACAGAAGGTGCTGTTTAATGCCTGCTGGGAAAGATCCCATCAGATGCACACAGGGGGTCAAGTGTGGCTTATTCTGGACTCTTTGGCTGAAATTCCTAGGGATTTTTAATCCAATTTATTATTAGAATTCCAGCTTCAGATATTCAATGCTCTAAATGCTCTGCTGTTATGGAGCTGGATTTTTCACTTCCTACTAACCCAGGGAGAAGTATTTCAGTGAAAATACTTATTGCAAGCATCACCCTGACTCAGAAGACTTTCGGTTATTCATTCATTATTGCTTAATAATTTATGATACAACATTCCATTGGCATTTCTCACTATATTAACGTTCTCATCCCAAATACATGTACTGAAACTTCTGTTAAGGCTACTACATTGTCACATAACTGTTAACCACCAGCAACTAAATTCCGGTAGAATAAATAAAAATACAATTTTCCCAAGTGCCATAGAAGAAAAAAAATCCTCCCAGAAACTAGATTAAGTGTTGAATTTGCCAGTTTCATCACTGTGGGAAATAAAATGCTATTCCAGCATTCCTGCTGGTATAGGAAGTCTACATTTAGATGGCTGGAGCATAATATTCCAACTCATTTGGAATTTATAATTTCTCCATGAATGACAATATGTTGGATTTCTTTCTGCATGTAACCTGAATTTTGAACAGTTTTAAATGCAGGATGTGCCACTTCAAAATAATTTCTTGCTGCTGCATCTGTTGGTTTGTCAGGTGATTCTTACTCCCTCTCTTTGCCAGGTATTTCAGCTGCCCACAAATAACAAAAACCACCACAGAAAACATTTGAGATGCATAGCACAAGAGCTATTAATTGAAATCTCTTATTTTGATATTATTTAGTGGATAATTTGCAAATGAAAGCTGATATGAATTGTAGATGTTTAAAACCCGTTACTTATTGCACTCTACAGTGCAGGCAGTGCTCAGATGTTGTGTGAGCCATTCTTTCCTTACTTGAAATTAACGATTCTGACAATTCATTAAATTACAATAAATTATTATGACAAACTTACAAAAATTAGTATATACCCCACTGTAATGTCAAAGAGTGCATAAAAATCAACAGCAAATGACACAAGTCATTGGTTCTGCTGCTGGAAGGGCACCAGCACTTCCCTGAGCACTTGGTGCCCCACTCTGAGGAGTTTTGGGAAAGCCACGCAGCAGCTGCCGCTCTGTGTTCTGCTGCTCGTTCACGATTCCTCCCAGCAAACACATCAGTTATTTATAGGTGAGGGTGTGCGTGGCACACACAAACTCCTGCCTGACACCTGGCAACAAAACTCAGCAGAGGAGACCCCTGTCAGGGAGCTCGCGCACGGCTCAGGCCTCAGAACAAAGCTGTGCCACGCAGCTTCCCCGAACCTCTTCTCAGCTCATTACTTATTCCTACGTGTTAAGCAACACTTAAAGGTTCTGATTTTTTGGAGTTAAATAGGCTTCCTTTGCTCTTCATCTGTCCTCACAACACATCAGATATTGGTTCAGGCTGCTGGACATTGCACACAGATGATATAGTGCAAAAACACAAAAGGCAGGTGAGGCACAGAGCTGAGATCTGCCCTGGTCCCCGGGTCTGGCAAAACCAGCAACTCCACCCTGCCCATTTATTTCAGCTGAGTCCCACCTTCTCAGTGCTCCTGAGATAGGTTAGAAAACTCAAAATTGTCCACCAAACTCAGGGCCAATACCTGCTTCAGATCTCCCCAGGCAGACATGCCCGGGGAGCTGTTTCCTTTGACATCCAGAAAGGTCCGTGGCAGAACTCTGTGATTTGGCATCTCAGCTAAGATACCTGGTCTGTTATAGTTGGCTTTGCTAATCCCATGATGTAGAAATAACATCTATGCAAAAACACATTCCTGAGACTAAAAAACTCATTCAACTGGAAACCTCCAGGAATGTTGTGGGAAAGAGATTAAGCTTTCAAGTTTGCTTCAGTCCTGAGTTCTAGTGCTAGTCTCTTCATCTTCAGGCATTCTGATTTACAACTAATAATTACTCCATCATTAATTTTGAACTGAGAGAATAAAGAAAAGGTAATTAAAAAATCTCTGGAGAAGAATAAAATAAAGAGACAGAGTGACGTTAACTGAGTGGGAGGCAGAGATACTGAGCTACTGCAAATTAATATATCCTGAGCAACTGTCTGCTCTCCCTTCCTGGTCTGCAGCTAATAGACAGTTAATCTTCCATAGAGAAAGTTCATTTTCCTTCTGCAAGGAACAATTCACTTTGTTTATAGCAACTTCTCCAGCCAACCTTTTCTTCCATCCTTTTATAAAATGACTCCAACCTAGCTGATTTTCCAGTCTCATGTTCATAGTTAAAACACTACAGAAGGCTGCACCAGGGCTATGAAAACTGCAGAAAACCTTCCAAGAGCTTCAAAATATATCCAGATAGAGAGAAAATCCACCTTAAAACTTTAGGTACACAACTTTAGCTTGGCTATCTAAAATACCATGCTGACAAGCTTCCGTTAAAGTGGGTCCAAAATGATGAATTCTTCATTCTTTCCCCATAAAGGATGGATAGAATAGAAAGGACTTCAGAAAAAACGCCCAAACAACCAGCAGATAAAGGAACCTGAGACTGCAAATACATTATTTCTCATTGTTAACCACCTTTGCCCCAAAAGAGAAGTTCAAAATGAAATGTAGATTAAAAAGAGTAACAGATAAATTATTAAAATGGATATCTTTGAAAGAAGGGAACCTCTAACCTTAAGAGCTCCAGGATCAGTTAGAATGGCTCGAGGACCTTAGAACAATGACATCAATTTAATTATAAATAGAAAAAGAAAGCCCTTTTGTCTCTGTCTTTACTTACAGAGATGCTTCCAAAGTTACTCTTTGAGGCACTAAGTGCAATGTTTATTTAAGAAACAGGACAATGATCACGCAGTGAGAGAAATACCGTACAAAGAACTAACAGGATGGGATATCGTAACCAACCACAGCATTCTTGGCTGGTTCTTTAAACACAAGAAATCATTCCCTGAAGCCAAATTAGGCGCAGTCTGCTGTTCAGCTGGGGGTGCTGAGGGAGGCAGACTGAAGCCTGGGGCCAGCCTTGGCTTCGGAGTGTTTGTGAGAGCAGTCTTCAGGAGGAGAAGGTGAGTCGGAGGGAAACGAGCAACAGCAAACGGAAAAAAGCCCAACTCCCGCACGACACGGTTCTGGAGGGGGGAATTCTCACACAAGACAGGGCTCTTAGAGCAGGAATGAGTCCTCCTATCCAGACTAATCTTTCCTTGGCACTTCTGCCCTGTTAGAGCTGGCGTTTCACCTTGAGCAGGAACAACGCCATGGAAACAGATGGGAACAGCACAGCCACGCAAAAGCTATGTCTGAGCATCAACTGTTTGCTGGAGACAAGATCCCCAGCCAGCGCTGTCAAACGCTGGGACTCAGAATCTCTCTGTGATGGAGCAAAAACAGCCTCCAGCCACGAGCCACTTCGGCAGAGTGTGACTCCAGTGACTCAGATTAAGTGGCACGGAGGCACTGCTGATGAAGGGAGCCCAGCGCCTTCCCTCAGTTCCCACTGTGAAAAATTTCCTTCAAATAAGCTCAGACCTGCATTGCACAGAGAAAGAAAGAGGAATTTTCTTGTTCTTGGAAAAGGAGGGAAGAATTTCAACGGGATGAAAACCTTACCCTCCTCCAAACTATTCCTTCATCTCTGCCCTCACCTTGTGCCCTCTCAGAAAGAACCCACCAAAAACCAACCAAACAAAAAATCCAAGCAAATGAAATTAGATGAATGGACAAACAAATGGGACAAAACTTTCTAGACTGGTGCAATAAGGAAACCAAGGGATACAAAACACCAAAAGTAAAAAGGATTTTAAGTTTTTTGCTGCCAGAGCTATACAAAATTAGATCCAACTCAATCTTATTGATGGACAAGAAATTCCCCAGTGTTACATGATCTGGTTTAATTCAGCTATGAAAGACAAATGCACACCCTTGCAGTGCAATACTGCTACATTCCCTGTGACACAAGTTACTAATATTCCAGAAGTTCTTGAATTATTTCTGCAGAAAACCAGTTACAAACCAATACTCATGGCAGGTGCTGCTCTCTGGTTTTGTGCAGGAGAGGTTAAGAGCAGTTTTAAAGAGGAAGAAACTGAGGAACAGTTTCCAACCAACAAATATTTGGCAGGTTTGGAATTAAACCTGTTCCTTTGAACTCCAGGGGAGCGCTCAGACTCCCAAACTGTACAGCCTCATCTTTTCATTGATAAGAATATGGCTCTTAGACCCAACGAGAGTTAAGACATCCAGGGAGCCTTTAGGGGAGTGAATTTTCCTACAGCATCTTACAGGAAAGCAGCCAGCAAAGAAAGTTTATATCCACTGCAGTCCCATGGAAGTTGCTGGCTGGTTTTGTGCATAAACTGGAGAATGTGATATCTTTACAGAATTAGGGCCTTGGTTTGCACATCATCTTCCCAAATGCCAGTGGGAATCATGCAGTCCTTGACAGGGTGATGACTGAATAATTTCTACTCTACTTATTGCTTAGGCAACACATTTCAAAAGATAACCTTATTGGACAACCTGACAACATATTTTTATCACAAAATGCAAAACCAAGTTTAGGTGAAACTTTGATTCGTTTTAAACCAAAACCTGCAGCAGCCTTTCAGCTTTCTATCAAGAGTTATTTTGACCAAAAGAATCTCCTCCCTCCTCAAAATGCATAACATTGAAATTATTCTGATTCCACATCTTTACATCACAGTATGAATCCGCCATTTGCAAAATACATTTCCTTATGACTTTGATATTTTTATATTTTAAAACTCATCATTTCGGTAACCCATATCTCATTTGATCTTTTTTCTCATTGGGTTTAGATCAAAAATCCAATTATTTTGCTGAACAACTTAATCATAAAACGGGTTGGTTTGGAAGGGACCTTGAAGATCATCTAGTTCCAACTCCCCTAGCATGGACAGGGAAACAGACTTTCTACAAAAAGTGCAAGCAAAAATGTGTAACTTTATTGGAAAGAAAAGATAAAAAGGGACTGAAAATAACTGACCACCAGAAGAGTCGTCCAAAATTAAAATAGCTGCATGTTTTGCAAAGATCATCACATGACAAAACACCTATGAAGAGACAGGATGAACAGATAAACTTTAAGAAGCAGCAGTGATGGTGTGAAAGATACCGTTGACCTTAACGCCAGAATTACAAGATTAACTAATCCTTTACCATCCATTTTCCAGTCAAGCTTGACAACTTGGAGATAAAATATACTGTGAAATGTACCTGTAAAAACCCTCAAACTTCACAAATAATTGTACCTGAGACCAGAGGCATTAGATGACCCAAATACCCACCCATATTCTTCATGTAACTCATCACACTGTCACCAAGGTGGCTTTTGCTTAGGATCTGCTTCTCCATGAAAAAATAGCAGGAGCTAATTCAGGCTGGAAAAAGGCCACAGGGTGGACAGGAGAAAGGGCTTTGAACAGTTTGCAGTCACAGTGAAGATTTTTCTGGTCGATTGGAAAATATAAGTAATAGCCAAAGAGTGTAGCTCTTGGCTATCAGTAATAGCTCCAGGATTTCTTAACAATCCTAAGTTTGAATTCCTTTCATCCATCCCTAATCAGTAACTGGTACAGTCCTCTTTGAGCAAGGAACTCCTGTCTGATTGGGGGTGCTGGGACCTGTGTGCACACCTTGGAAAAGCTGTGCCAACGGACAGCAGATTTAATTCACCCTTTGCTGTGAGACCACCCCGAGAACGGCCCCAGGAAGGATAATGCATCCCTCAGACACAAGTTCTCCCTACTGCTCGATGAGGACACACCATCTTACCCTGTGTGCTGTGAGATTTGTCACTGACAGCAGTGCAGGGGAAGTGGTAATGAAGCCATCTGTCCTTGAGAAACACAAAGCTCCCAGGTTTACCAAAACCTGGAGGTAAAAGCAAATGCAGCATTTTCCCAACACAAATATACTGTTTTATTTATTTTCATTCTATTTACACAAACACAGCAAATCCACTGAAACACAAGTGGCTCCCAACTATGTACCTTCAGTTCATGTTTATCCCCATTTTTCTAGATTCTCTTGGCAGTTTTAGCTCCCTATTACTCCACTTACTGGTCAAAAACTGGTGCAGCAAAGCAGTAAATCGGAGCCAAAAATTTAATTTAAAATTCCATGTTGATCCAACTTTAAAAGAGCATGTTTCATCATTCAGGGCATGGATGATAAAGTCCATTCACCTGTTCCCCTTCCCATCCCTTGAGTTATCTTTAGCAGCCTGTGAGTCAAAAGTGTAACTGCAGCTCCTGCTGACGTACCCAGGTGAGCTTTCAGCGAGCTTTGATGTGCCCATGTGGGATGCAGCACCACACTTGGACAGCAATTCTCCATGTCTGGGAAGGAAAGTGTTAAATCTGAAATTCTCTTGACATAAAAGGGATATTGAGATGAAAGAATAATCAATCTTTCATAAATAATATACATGGGTGGATACATTATATATTCAAAGCTACAGTCAAATGGTTGGGGAGAATGATAATTTATTCTGTTGAATTTCTTCAGAATGAATCCTGGAACAGATCAAACAAAAAAGTTATAAAATAGGAATTACAGGTAATGAAGGGCTCCTTGTTGCACAGGAGATCTGCTAGCTCTTATACATAATTAAAATATATGAGGGTCAGGACTAAGCTTAAAGGTGATTATGTCAGGAATCATTTTGTTATTCTTTTATTAAACAATACTAGACCTATATTTATTTTACCAATACATATATATACAATATGAAATGACTGGGATTGAAATGCATATTTTAAATTAACGTGTTTTGATTAAACACAGAAGTAGCAGAGAACTTTAATATTTGTACCTTGTATCTGTAGCAGGCTTGCTCTAGATATCTAAATTATTTGCCTTATTGCAAATTCATTCCAGGAAGCAACACTTCCAAGAGGAATCTTTTGGGGAATGATAGATACCATCGAGTTTCCTTTTTTGGCAAAGTTTTTTAGCCATCGTGTCTCGGCATGCTGAGAACATGATTAAGCTGCTTGGCTGAATAACGCTCACTGCACTTCCAAAATCTACCGTGCCACGGATATTTTTATTATTTGACTCCCTGTTTATAACACTTGATGAAGGACAACAGTGCTGTGGTCCATGTCTGTGCCACAAACACCACATAAACCAACACACACATCTTTAACATTGTCCATAATATATATTTGGAGCTACAAGCACGCTCGTGGGACGGTGAATAATTGTGTGTTACTCGGCCAAAAGGAAAGCATGGGTTCATATATTTTTTTTAGAACACCCGTTCATCTCCTTTAGCTATAATTAATAAACAGCTGAGAAGTTTTAAAACCTGACAGGAGTTTTGAAACCTGACAGAGACAAGTAACTGCTGACAGTATAAACCTAATTTCCATGTGAAAGCAAAAGAAAAAGACCCAAAAATGAAGGCAACGCTGGAAGAAACTTTTTAAAAAAAACTCTTTTTTTTTTTGTCAGAACAGTAAAAACAAAATGTCTTGAGAAAAGCAGGATCTAGGAAAGACAGCAGTAGGAACGAAGCTAGGGAGGGTGGATGATAGGAGATGGACAAAAGAGACTGGGGGGAACCTGAGTTCACATCCTCTTATGAACAGCAACTGTCAGGGAAGAGCGGTGATTACTGAGCACAAGTGCTGCAGACAGAGGCACAAAGGCTGACAATCCTTATCTGGTGGCAGATGTTCAATGGCTTTTGAGAGAACAGAGCTGTGATGATTTGTCCCATTCAATTTTGAAGAGAAAACAAAAGGAAGAAAAAAGTTTCTAATATGCCTCCTCTTATGCTTTCAACCTAGATTATAGTCTCTTCAAAGGCTGGTGCACACTCAGCTTCCCAAATAGTTTTAAAGGAAATATATAAACTGAATTTTTAAGATTTTTCTGCTTCAGTGTGACAGACTGTCAGAAAATTAAAGTAGCAAATTCAAGAAGGGTTTAGTCTTTGTTTTCTGGTTCTTTTCTTCTTGGCATTCACTCAGAAAAGCATAAACAATTCTCTTTGTACTGGCCACGTAAGGATTTTTTTCTGGGGGAGAAAAAAAAAAAGCAACATCCAGGGAGATAAGGAGCTCTTGGATCCTTTTCCAGCATGAAAAAGAAATTGATTTGAGAAAGGGAATCTGTGAGATAGTAACCACCTTTCCAAGTTTAATTGAATTAAATTTCATCTACAAACATTTTATTCTCCAATGCAAATTCAGGGAAGGACCCGTCTGCATTTCAGATCTGGGTCATGTTCTTTTGAGTCACCTGTTTCTGTGGGAACAAAGACAAGGGAAGGGAACACAGGTGGCTGCACCTTCGGAGGTTTTAAATTATTCCTGAAGTTTTGGGTGCTCCTGGATTTCTGATAGGAAAGTCTTGACTGTCAGCACACTGCTGACTGTCAGCACCCCTTCAGGGAAACAGCCCAGGAGCAGAGGAACGGAGGGGTGGAGTGACTGAGAGAGCAAAAGTGGGAGGTAATGAAGGTGTAAGGAATGGAAATGAAAGATAAATGTTACCGTTTATTCATAATTACAACAGGGTTACCAAAAATAGATTCTACAGGAGTCAACTGACTTTTAATATAAGAGTTACAAGAAAATTGCAAGTTTTAATGGTGTGTTCAAACATCTGAAGGATCTCTATTTTCCATCTGTTTTTTCAATATAGAAAAAACTTGTAGATTATCTAATTAAAATACGAAACTTAACTTACTGTTCATGGGCAAAATAGTTTCATTTACTTCATAGCTGAAAGTTAACAAAAAAGGTTATAAGAAAATCTTACTTGACGTACAACTGGTTATGTACCACGTTTGAATTCTGATAAACCACATTTATATGACAATGAGTTCCATTTTAATGTTCTCTCATGCTCTACCCAAGAAGCCAGATTTAATATACAGTAATTTGCCCAATAGTAAATAAAAAATTATTCCAAAGCATTTTCTAGTACTTCTACTTTGATCGCATTCACGGATCCACCTTCCAACCCTTTAGAGCACAATAATTCCAAGTGATTTTCAGCTTTCTTCTGCACACCTGTATTTAAGAACTGTGGCTGAATGATGTCATGGGTTCTCAATATCATTTTTGTTATTAAGAAGATAAGAGGGAAAGAGGTGATCTGAAAATTTATCAGAACTTCTGGGTCTAATCGCAACAGTTCTTTGACGTGTCCATTAATGTGACCACTTACACTATAAAAAAATATTTCATGGATCAAATTAAGATCTGAAGAGAACATTGCACGTTTCACGAGGTAAATAATCACATCAATAAAAGTTCCATTCAAAGAACCAGGGGTACCACGATCTCCCTTAGAGTGGCAGCACCCCTGCAATTGCAATCTCAGCCCACGAAACATCAGAGTCTCAGGGAATCCACAGCACAAACCCCAAATGCCACCCTGTCAGATAAAGCAGGAACACAGAATGAAGAGAACAACCACGGAAAGTATATTCTTGACATATCCTTTAAGTAGAAATGTTCCAAAAGATTTTCATGAGCTGCTCTTTAAAGGTCACATTACATTGCTGCTGTTTATTTCCTCATCAGTTAATCAGGTGCTGTTTCTTTTTGTAAGGTCGCCAAATCCTAGTAATTGAGTTTTAGACTTTTTAAAAATGTTCTGAGCCTGAGCAGAGTATGAGCATTTCTTTTTCAGATCACAGATTACTAAAAAGTAGAAGTAGCTACTGTGTTAACAGGATTCTACTTATCTGGGCTCTCATCCTGAAAATCCATAAACACGTCTGTAATTCATACATTTGAGTAAAATTGTGCTTGATGCCAGACATTCAAACCCTCAGTACTGCAAACAAATGCGAGAAGGACTCACAGGGAAGATGTCTGGGAGACTGTTCATAAATGCCTCTCAAAAAAGAAAAAAAGGATCTATCTCAGAATGAAAAGAAATAGATATTGATAAAAGTGAAGACTGTTGTGTTTTGGTGCTTTTCAGGCACCTTTTTTCAAAGGGTCAAGACACCCAAATCCACCAGACTTTACACCCTTTACATCCTTGTAAAATTATGGTCCCTCTTCTTTCTGAACCAAACCTCACTAGCCCCAAACTGGAGGCTAAATAGAAAAAAATCCCACCAGAAACCTACAGCACCTGACACAGCATCAGGGAAAACATCCCCAGGCATGGTCCTGCCTCTGCCACCACTCCAAGAATTCCGATCCTTTTTTGTTTCTTTCAGATTTCTAGAAATTGAGAGGAATACCACAAAAATACAGAAATTCGTGATCCATGGATTTAAAATAGCATTTGGAGAACTAAAAAAAAAGGCAATTAAAGGTAAATTTGTCCATCGTTTACCATAAATTCATTTAGGCCTGAAAAAAATCCAAAAATCTCCTCGTGCTGCACTGATTTTTCTTGCACAACACTCACTTTATTTTGACAGGTTCTGTCTTTCAGACTAATGACTACTGGCATCAAACCCATTTAGTTTTCCTCAATTCACTTCTGAATTGATTCTTTTACATTTTATTTCTGACTTTTTCCTCACTTTTATATTCTGCCTAGATTTTGATAAAATTCTAGCTCACTAGAGGTTTTTTTTTGAGAATTTTTCCACATTCTCTTTCAAAATAGACTTCAGAAGTGGGAAGAGATATTTTAGACTATTTTTTGCTGCCCATTACTGCCTGGTTTAATTCTTCTGTCTTCTGAATTTTTATGAATGGTGCTGATTCAGAGTTCTCAGTGACAAATGAATCTGACCACTGGATTCTGAGAGAACACAACGCCCCTGTGGCACCGTGATGCAGCCATCCCTTACTTTATTTGTGACTACCATGATGTTAACCCTCAATTTACTCCAAATTTATATCACAAGAAAAGAATCAGAGCCCACAGGCTTGAAACTCAGTTTAAAACCCCATCTGTTTATTCTGTTGCTAAATAGGTAGGACCTATAACCAGGTTAGAGGAAAACACCTGTGAATTCTGGGGCTTCCTCAGCTCTGCTGCCACTTTCCCCCGTTGCCTCCTCCCCTGTCTCCCCACATTTATCGAGTTGTTGTTTCCCCTCATCCCCTGTCAGGTAAAACTACAGCATTAATAGGAAGTGGAGCAATGAAAGGCTTCCTTCATTTTTTTTTCCCCCCCTCTAGACTCTCTTGCAAAGGCACTAAAATGGTCTCAGAACACTACAAAGACTCAAACCCCAAAGTGACCACAGCCATGGCTCTGAGGAAGGCTCAGCTGTAGATGCTGCCCAAGAGGACCATGCTGCATCAGTGGCAGCTACAATAACTATTTTAATTTAAAAAGTACATCTTTGAACAAAATTGATTAAATGCACGAACTCTTGCAGGAATGAAAAGGGACATTAAAAAGTAGAGGTTAATGAGAGTAATTTTGAATTTTTAGAACATCTGTTCAATGTTAAATGCATGCATCTTTGGGTAAGCTTTAAAAGATCTCCATTCCTCTGTGATGTCTTCACCAATTCTTAGTTCATCCTGTCACCGGGCAGAGGAGCAGAGAAACCACAGTGATCATTTGGTTTGATCTTCTCAATCAGTAGGAGGAAATGTCTGTTTACAAGGGGCATGACCATGCTCAGATACTTACAGAAGGAGGGAATCCAAGAAATCTGCTGCCTGTGTACACAATGGCTGAGGAAGGGTTTGATGCTCATTAAATTACAATATTCATTTCCAGAGTAGTATTTTCCTGTTAACATTTAAGAATTATTTGGAAGATTTAATACAGTTGGGGTTTTTTTGCAGTAGGAATGGGGGTGCACTAAGATATAAAATATAACCCTTTATTCAGAATTATTAATTAAAAGATAACTTCCCTTAGGGCTCCATTATCTCACAGGTTTTGAATTTGGATACTGGTGTATAAAAGCTGAATTCTTCTATTTTCTAGCCCTTGTTTTTAGGGGAAATTCTTATAATCAATATTTCATGTTCAAGAGTTTGAAGCCAAGAAATATTGACTGGCACAGAGACATCTTTTCTGTATTAGTGCTGATTTCCTGATTTTGAAAAGTTTCTGCTTCTGTAACTTTATCTTTAGCAACTCAAATTTCCCCATATTCCTTCAACCAAAATGACTGAGGTATTACATGAGCAGAGAGGCAAAAATGTTTTTAATGATAGAATATTCTTTTCCTGTGAGACATTTTCTTAATTACCATGATTGGTCAGTATGGTTATTCCATACATTTATCTCATATATATTTCAAACATCAATGCCCCAACAAGCTGAGAACCACACATATGTACTGTAGAGTTAGTACGTTCCTTGAATATTGCTTATGTTTAAAATTAAGATGCAAAATGAGCTCACAGAAAAACATAAATCTTAAATTATCTGTGGCCATGAGGTCTGATTTTCCCATGTTTTTAGAACATGAGACCAGGGATGAATGCAAGATGTGTCTGTTGAAGTCCTATTGAAAGTTCATGCATGCTGTGTGTTTAAAGTTTGTCTTTTGGTATATTTAAATATCCCATCAACAGACACCGTTCATTTCACTTGGACACAATGAAAATTTCTCTTACCAAAATAGCCCTAGGCAGTCACAGACTAGTCCAGAATAAACCCAGTATATTTATATATTTCTTCACTAAATCAGTTGCCAGCACTGCTGTCACATTAATGGCAAGCGAGAGATGAGACTGGGGCCACTTTTCCTTCTGTGGCTCCAACCTAGAGGTTTTATAAAGCTTTTTCACCTCCTTAAATCCACCAAAGTATTGACCAGAGCTCAGGAGTTCTAAGCTCCAATCCACTGCCCTTTACAAACTCTGTTCTACCACTGATTTCGGTTCACATTTTATTAAGTTTCCCTCAATATAATTCACACACACACACGCACTTAGGCACATAAAACAGTGCTTAAAAGTAGCATTTACAGAATTTTATAGCAATTCATAGCAGGCTAATGAATTCAGCCATCTTTGGGCAGGAAGCACTGCCAGCCACAAAGTTTTTATGTGACTATCTTTGCTGCTTCAAGATAACTAGAAGGCATTTTTTAGCTAAATGATTCTGTGGTGCTCTCATTGATGATGTATAACTCCATTTACAGTTGTAATCTGGGTAACAAAATGAATAATCCATCATTGTACTATGAATAGTAAATTAACCCAGATAAAAGTGTTGAACATCCAATCAGAATCATTAAGTAAGCAGAAGACTAAGATTGGTGAGGACACATTGGAAGCAATTATAACTAATGAATACATTAACTTCAGGCTTGAGAACAGCACGGCTGATATTCCAGTCCATCAAAATAAAATTAGATTGGGGGCGAGCAGACGCAATATGGAACAGTCTCTGAAAATAAACAATTATCCAGGAATGTAATTATTTTGAAGAGAAAGCTTCCGAGCAGTGATGTATTTTACATCACAGAAGACCTGCTGCATCTGCTGAAGGTGGTGCTGTGTAAACAACAGAATAAAGACGTGTGCTTAAAACTGTGCTGCGACAAAACCACATCAGAACCACCAGGGGTGGGGGGAGAAGCAAAGACAAAGTAAGTTACAAATGCTTCTGCATATAAACCCCAAATCATTGATTAGCTGCTGTGAGGATCATGGGCTATGCATTATGCTAATTACATTTGCTAACCTGCGAGGTGGAAATATAACAACACACGGATTGTAAAGTCTTGGCGGAGTCAAACTGGCTGTCAAACCCCAAAAACATTTGAATGCTTTTGCCTGTACACTTAATATATTGTGAAAGAGGATCACTGAGCCTATATTAGGAAAAGAAGCTAATCTTGCACAAACCTTTAGAGTGTGAGGTACTGCTTTGTTGTCCTACAAACAGTGCTTCTGGTGATACCAACATTTCTGTACTCACTGAGCCTTCCACTACAGTCTCAAGTCCAGTGTAACTACTTTTGTTCCATGAGGAAAAAAAAAATCATCTTTGAGACTGCACATGCAGCTCTTCTACTTAGTCCAACAAGTTGTGAGATCTCTGCAGACCCAGTGGGAAACACTATTTTGCATCCACGATACTTCAATATTCATGGAAATCCTTAAATAAGCTCCAAATCTGATCCAACTCTTGTGCCACAATTCCCTGGCAGACCCCTCTCCTGCTGACTGCACTCTGGAGGCTGGGGAGGGTTGAACCAGTCCCCCAAGCATTGCATGAAATCATCCCTCCATCCAATTAATTCCCTGGTCCTTCCACCCAAGTGCAGGCAACAGTTGATTTACATTAAAATCACTGCACTAGGTTCTAAAGTAATTTTACAATAACAATATTAATTTTCCCAGCATTTCAGAAATGAGATGATGTTTACTTGTTTACTATTTTAGTCACTGTGAGACACCTCAAAGATGGAAGAAACTCAGGGCAAGAAATAAAGCAAAAACTCCCACTGAAAGAGACACAGGCTGTATCTTCATGCTTACAGTAACTTAGCTATAAATTAATTTAGTTTCATTTTTAAATACTTTATATTTGTGGCAGGTGTTGAAAGTTAGACTTTAAGGTGTTCACAGGGAAATCTGGAGTCTTGCTATTTTCATCACAAAATTACACGTGCAGCAGTTTGGAAGCTGGAGGTGCTCTCAGTGACCACTTCAGCAAGGCTGGGCTGAAGTCACTGATGTTGTGTCACGTGTCAGACACAACTCATTCTCAGTTTCCAGTTCTTCCAGAATCAAAGAAACCCTCTCACAATCCAACACCAGATTTTGACAGGTTTAGAATTTGGCAGCCCTCAGACATCAATCCACTCGTGCAAGCAGATCTAAAAATACAGCTCATACCTAGGGCCTAAATAAAGTGGAAATTTCAGAAACATTTGGCATCTGATGCCTTTCATCTCATTCATGTGGCCATAAACAATTAACTATTAACTTTTTAGTTGCGGAATGCTGCACAATACAGCAGTATTCCATCTTTTCAAGGCTTTTTTTTTCCCCGAATTCCAACTGAGTTTTACATCAGAGCCAAGCTGGAATTACCTTAATTAAGCATAACAGTGAAAGATTGATTTTACTTAGCTGAAATAACTTGACAACGTCTTTCTTGTAACTGGTTACCTGTCAGTATTTAATGGGCTGGTAATTACTCATTTTATCTTAAGGCAAACACTACTAATAAAGTTTTAAAAACATTGCTCTTGCAGAGCTATTTTTTTCATTGTGGGCCTAATACACAAGTAATTATGTCATAAAACTGGAAAAAACTCTCAACTTGATACATTAGCTTATTCTGGGTTTGACAATATGATTAAAATTGCTTTGAATCTTTCTCCCCCAACAATTTACTCTGAAGTAAAAGTGCTGAGCATTGCTATTTATAATCTGAGGTTTCAGTGAACAAAATTGAACTGTTTATAATATGCAAGGTGGTGAAAATGTCTGAAATGAGACAGAGGTAAAAAGCTTTACTGATTTGACAATGATTGCAATGCAGCTGGAGACTTGCAGGCTTTAGACCTCCTGCAAAAGCAGGGATCAAAATCTTTAGGAGTTCAGTCTCCAAATCTAACACTTGAATCTTCTGACCTTTTTGTTTGTTAAAGGATTTTATGGATGATCTCCCGCATCCAAAAAGAAAAAAAAAAAAACAAAATCCCAAAAGCAAACACAATATCTTAGCAGATTCAATCACAGGTGTAAATAGAGCTGTGGTTGGTTCAATTGCACGTTTGGTTTGTGTTTTGCTCTTTGAGGCAATTAAAACTGGTCCCTTCTACCTGGTTGTTACACCCTATAGTGATGACTTTCAGTTTTAGTGACTACAAAAACCTGGGCTTTATGGTCCTTTCTAACCTCATGGCTATAATACAGAAAAAAAAAAAATCAGCCTTTTGTACCACATCAGACAGGAACACTGACACAAATCACTTTTCACTTTGTTCCATCAATCCAAATATGAAATATCTTGACTTTTAGATGAATATTTCAGTTTGTACAACTATTGCAAAATTCTTGACTTGTAAATCCTATAGATCTGGTATGAAGGTCACTGAGAGGGAATGAATGCAAGACATTAAGCTGTCATTTTTATAGTCACTTTCCTGTTCATTATCATGTTTAAAATAAACAACCCATTGGTTATTTTCCTTATTCTCAGCTGACACAAATTCCTTTTTTAAAGCCTAGTCTATGCACATTTTCATTGTTTTGGAATAGTAAGCATTTTCTTCCTCTCATTATTGATTAAGAACTTCAGATTTACTGGTTTTGGAAGGCTATTCTTGGTATATTTTAGCCTTCCTAAAGTTTGATGAACTCAGAGTCTGATGAACTCAGTGACAGACCCACTAAAGTCCAGCTACCTGGGCCTTTTCTTTTTAAATATCTTTCCCATCCAAAGGGAGAAAATGAAATGTATTTTTATAGCAGACATCACATCAAATTAAGAAACCCACAGTGTCCCAGAAAAGGGTAAGAAAGCTCAACACTGAGCCCGTGCATCACTCACAAACTGCTCCACTGCTACCAAGGAACACATTTCCTCTTGACAACTGGAATTAGCTCTGGTGATGTGTGAGGAGGAAGCCTTACATCACTGAGAGAGCAGAGTAGTGTGAATCTCCTCATATTTCCATGCCTCTAAGCCAGGGCTTTCTGCTTCCACTGCCTGCATCCATGGTAGTTATTATTGCAGCCTTTAAATGCCATTATTTCTGCTATGCCACCTATTCACTGTTTGCGGTAGAAAAGAATCATCCAGGCAAGGACGTGGCCCACCAAGGAGCCGGCCAGAACCCACTTAAATAAAAATAGAGATGGGCACAGCGGAAGATTTCTATAGTGAGAGAAAACATCCACTTCAGCCCAACACTTGTTAGGCTTTGCTGAGGGGTAACTCTCTGTTCAAGGCCGTGTTCTGCTGTTAAAGTGGAGGACACAATAGACTGGAACTATTCACAGAGACACTGTGATGGCATTAAACTGGTGAAAAACACCCATAAAAAAAACCCTTTTCTCTTGTGAAGTGAAAATGAGGAGAAGAAAACAATGAATCTTTGTATTGTTTTGAAACAAAATGATCAGATATCCTCATTTTCAGCAGTGGCTGAGCCACAGCAGATTTATGCAGGGAAAGTAAATGCAATGAAGGAAACCGAGGCTCTTCTAAATTCTCATTAAGGAGACCTTTCTCCCCAGTTCAAAATAATGAATGATTATTTTCATTTCCCCTCCTGCAAATTACAAAAATACTAAAATCCCACTGGATTACTGCTACTGAGACTGTTCTTTTTTTTACATATTTACTTGTTCTGCAAACACAGGCGGAACATCCACCTGGCTGTGAGGCAGCACCCAGCAGAACAGAGCCATAGTAGAGACTGGGTGAGCTCAGGGGATGCTGTGTTTAGGGTTGCAACTCCTAAGTTTGGGCAGCAACGTCGTCCCCACTGTGGTTGGTAAAATATACAATAGCCTTGCCAGCTGCCACAGCATCTGGTTCAGTTACTTTTCTCCAGACAGAAGCCTGAGTTCTACACCAAAATATATGAGGAACACTTCAGACACCCTTGCTTGCCTTCCACAGATCTCTGTGGAAAGAATCAGTCACTAAAACATCCTTTTTCTTTCCCTAACGCAGCTCACTGGCTCTATGCGTGCACACAACCATGGCCAGTAGTGGCTCTGCTAAACTTAGCCCATGGGTAGAAAGGCATCATTTCGCCTTAATTCGAGGACAAACACAACTTATTTCTCATTCCTTTCACTGCAGTGGTGGTGATGTCCTCAGACCTGGGATTTGGATATTCTTGCACAAGATCAGTTACCAGTGCACTGTGCAAATCTGCCCCAGGGAGCCACAAACCATAATTATCCTTTGCGTGATTAACGCACTGAAACTTCTCACTCTAAGGAAAGACAGTAGCAGCAGTTAACATCCTTAAATCTTTGCAGGAAAACTTACTCTTTATAATTTCATATTTCTTGTAACCTCCAGGTATTGTAAAAAGGGTAAGTTTTTTTTCCTAGAATTTAGTTCTCTATTGTAAAGAAAAAAATTCGATGGCAATTTTATGCAGAGTTTGAGAAAATGTGAGATAATTTGTTTTTAAGATCTCCAATCAGAAGTTTTCACTACTTTAAACTCACACCTCTCTCTTTCAAATATGTAATTGGGATGAGGTTTTGCCACTTTTCTTTTTCAATAGCACACGTTTTAACTGAAATTTATTTCTTCTTCAAAAGCAAATGTAATTATACAGTTTCAGTTCCTGTGTAGTTCTACAAAACAAAGATAAGGCTTCTCTAAAGCTCTTCTCATGTGTGAAACAGGCACTGAAAACCTTTCATGAAAGGCACACCCAGATCTTCACACCCAGCTTGCTTACATGAAAGTCTGGATAAAATTATATCTTAATTTCAGTCAGCAGGTTTGAGATCTGCCCCTAAATATCACATCCAGAGTGCTTTGGACTGTGCTGGATCAGGAACACTTAGTTTAAAGCTCTACCGACATCAATGAAAATTCTTAATTTTTCACAACTTAAAAGGAGCCATTTTCAATGGACAGGAGCTCGCTTGGACAATCACAGCATGGATTGCATAGCTCTACTCATGTACCATTTTGAAAGATTTCCTTGACCTACCACAATTAAAAAGTTGCCACTTGCCAAACATCATGTAGATGTTCTGCTTGGAAGGGTGATTTGAAGCACACTTGACTCTTGCTGTAGAAAATAAAATGAAAAATCCACATAGAAATAACCCCATGTCTACATTTTATTCCAATCAGCCAAAAAACAATCAGAGAAAAACGTATTTGTCTTTTCTATACTTCTAATCATAAAAACAACCTTCATTTGAGGCCTGTAATTAACCTTTTTGTATTATTGCAATTCGCTGAAAATCAGAAAAACTGAAACGCGAAACTGAGCTTAAAAACGTTCTTGCTTATGTAAAAGGAAATGCATCATGCAGCATCAGACATCCCATTATAGAAATATTTTCCTTCTCTCTTTTTCTCTTTGGATCTTTGCCCTTCTGTAATTATACAACATTAATTCCTCCTCAAACGAAAAGCCAGATGTTCGCAGGCTCTGAGCTCGGGCTGATCTGCTGCTAAAAGCATCAAGTCCAGCATTAGCTGCTAATGGGTGTCCTCCTTCCATTAACCTGGATACAGGTACCACTCCCAGAAGGAGCTGTCAGTATCCAGCTCTGAATTATACTTTCTCAGAAGACAAACTGTAAGACCGTGGTCAGGGTCTGGGCATGTTCTCAAACATTAAATACACGATCAGATAAAATTTGAGTTAGTTTTATTTTGCTGCAAACCAATTCTGGAACAGCTAAAAGGGTGCTTCCGTGAATTAATTTAATTATTACTATGAAAGCTAATTTGTAAACTGTGTTTCCAGGAAAGATCAGTGGGAGCAATACCTGCAGGTGCCCCAGCATCCTCCCGAGGAGTCTCACACGAGCTGGTTTGTGGGTGAGCCCTTTGTCAGGGGATAAAAATAAAGGCTTGGGGCCAAGCCCAAACACCTCACAACTATTAACTGACCCATCAGGGCTGGCACGAACAGAGCCAACAGATCTCAGGTAAAAGACAGACTTCTCCATCAGTCCAGAACAAAAGAACGTCATTTTCCTTCAGTACTTTTCCCATATCAATTAAAACGGAATGCCATTTAAAAAGGGGAAATGGCATTTCCACTCTCCATTTTCTAGACCTTTCTGAAGTCGTGATTTATGAAACACCACATTAATAACACAGACTCTGCTAATGGCAGCTTTTTAATGCTATTCCAAGAGCCTGTTTCTGCTGCACTAGCATCTATAAATACAAAGGAATGCATCAGAAATAATAGAAATATAAGGAAACACTTAAAATCAAATTGTAGTAGATCAAGATTAGACTAGTGCTTCTATTCCCTTTGGGTACATTTGTAACATTTAATCTAATCATCATTCAGCAGTAGATACAATTCCAGACTACATCAAAGCAACTAAAATACTGCTTTGATGGTTTAATAGTAGCTGGCAGTGTAATGACAGGTGGCCAGAACCACAACCTAATTTGAAACAAGCTGCAAGGGTGGTTGAAGACACAGCTCTGAGTTCTGTGAAGCATATTTCTTTGAATAAAGTGAGAAATTCAGTTGAGATCAGAGCGCAGTAAATTTTGAGTGCTGTGCTTGCTATACCTTCCTCATTGCTGATGCCCTAGGAACCTGCTGCAGTGAGGGTATTATTCCACAACAGTAACGTTGCTACAGGCTTAGGACTCTTTTTAGTAATCTCAGTACTCTATTTGTGTTAATTTAAGAGGATGAACAAAAATTCTCACTGTAGGTGTTCTAAATAACATCCCACAATTGCTTTAGCAGCAGGGCGTGGACTCACAAGAAGCTGAGTGAGGATAAACACAGTTCCATCACCTGCTTTGCCATGGCTTTCACTGCCATGCCCTCAACCCTGGGCTTCTGCTAGGAAAAATCCCAAGCACCCGTTTTCCTGAGAATTAATGAAAATGCATTTTCTGCACTTACTTTTCGTAAGTAAGTCTGCTTTGGAAATTCTTCTTTAGCAAAACCTGTTACCTTAACTGTAAGATTGCCAAAACAGGAGAAGATTAATTACACGAGCTAGGAGCTAAAATTACAAGGTACAACAAAAATCGCTCATCTACTTCAAAGTTTCACAGTAGATGAGGCTTTCAAAATATTATGGGCTCGTTGTATGAGGAAATACCTGGGGGTTTTTGCATGCAGAAATAGTGTACATAATTTTGTAAGCTTAATCACAACAAAGAACCATTAGGTAGCAAAGGCATTACTCAAACATTCAGAGGGGCAGAATTCAACACTGTGCTGTGCAAAGGAGGCTCTGAAGTCACAAGAGGTCTCTCATGATTCTTAGTGCAGCACTCAGAGCAGCTTTTTTTTGTTAGGAAAAGATATTCCCCCTTCACTAATAGTAGCAAAATATACTTACCTTTCAAAATATTATCTGCAAGTCTTTAAAAGACACCTGCTTTGAAATTCAGCAGGTTTCTTCAGGGAAATAGTGTAAAACATAACAGATTAAAAGGCCCTTTCATGAAGCAATGAATTAGAGCTACTTGTTATCAAAATTCTCTGAGCATTCACGTAGCAGATAAAAAATTTGCAAAGATTAATTGGTAGAGACAAAAATTGCTCTTAAAAAACCCTGTAAACTGAAGTGAATCAGGAAATCAATTTCTTACGTATGTTTTATCAAAACAACAGGAGCATATTTGTAGAAATAAACTGTAAAGAAGACATTACCTTGGAAGGTTATGCTTCTTAGCTGGACAATTTTTCTGGGTGTAATCATCAACTGTGAAAGGTATTTTTTAATAAAAATAAATGCCCAGCAAAACATTGGTATTTGCTGCAAGTCAATTTACCAAGTCATGACACTGAAATAAAGCTTAAACTTCAGTTAAATGAGTTGTCCCTAAAATTGTCGTAAAAATTAATGACTGAACAATCTCTGCCCTTCTGAAGTTCCTTCCTTCCTACTATTTTGTGCAAATTGTGACAAAAGAGGCAACTTATGACACCAAGGATCTTCACATTTTTACTGTATACCCTACTTCGTAAAGCCCTCCTCTTCAACAGACATTTTTGCATTGTAGCACTAAGAGTTTCACCATGGAGGCCAAAAAAAAAAAAGCAATTTTGCCCTGTAGTTTGATTTTGAAATGGTGTGGTTTGACATTTCAGCGAAAAAGCACGGATTGATCAATAGAATTACATACACTGGAAACAGTTCAATGTGTTTTACCTTAAAACATACTTTGTTTTGAGACCTGTCTTGCCCTTCAAATCACTGCAAAACACATCACCTTATAAGTAAAATATTTTAAAGGACTGTATTGCACTGTGCTATATAATGCTAAAAATGGGGTTTATTTAAAAAATCTTCAAAATCCCAGTGGGTGACAAAATGCACACAACAGAGGAGGTGTTGTTATGCTGTGAATTACACAGCTCTCCAGCTCAGGAGTTTGTGACTAATTAAGAAAGCCTTAGAAGTGTAGAAAGGCCAATAACACTGCACAGGGTGTTAAGGGATCGATATTTTTTTGTTAAGGGATCAAGTTTTTCTGTGTATATTTTCAGGTTGTTGGCAATTAATGATCTTGCTCTTGCAAGAAGCCTTCTGGATCACCTGGGAATGCTGATATTCAACTCCTGTTTTGGAGGAAACAGCCTGCACTTTGTAGCCCAGGGTTGGAGGACTGCACTGTGCTGTGGCTGATCCTCACCTAGAATTCCTTCTCACTGGCCATTTTTCATTTTGGCCCTGACGAATTGAAAACAGGAGTAAACTGACTTATCTAGACAATGAAAAAAAAGGAACTCTAACTCAAAATTAAAAAATTCAGCTACTAGAATCTAGTTGGTTATCACATTTAGGAAAGTTTTAAAATTGGCAAGAAGTTGTAATCGCTAGTTTTAAGGCAGAAAATATACATAAAACTACATCACGTTTTAAAAGAAGCTTCAGGATTTTCCCCTCATCAAATATGTTTTGTTTGTCAGCAATGAAAACACTGAAGTTCTCACCAGGAGAATTTCTATTTGGTTTCTCCCAGCTGACAGAAGCCTGGATGTTGAGTGACTCAATGACCCCAGTCTGTGCCACCACACAAATGGGTGTGGGGGTGTGAAACAGTATGCTGACATTTTTGTTGATTTTCTTTAAACCCAAACCAAAAGAAAACAAAGACTTTGATAATTGGAAATCTGGTCCCACTAAAACAAGCGGTGCCATCCTCCCATAGCTGGTAACAATGATTATCCCAACACAGAGACACTTTCCACTCAACTGGAATTACAGCTACAAAGGAACCCGATAATTTTGCAATCCCAGCCATCACCAGCAGCTCCCCACGTGCAACAGAGATCTTTAAACATACAATAAACTTTCATTCTGTTTCATGTTGCTTCTTCAAAGACTGCCACCACAGACCTGTGGAAACCTTGGGCTTCACTTAAACTCTGGAGGACAGGATAAATGTTCACGCCACATTTTTGATCTTTTAAAGTGCTTTACTCAAGAACACTCACAACTGAGGGTGAACCACAGGGGTTCTGACAAGAACTGCAGAAGTTTAATTGTTACTTAAAATGACCAATTAAAATAAAGCAGTTTCCTAAAGCCTTTTTCTCCTATACAGACAGAATTACAGTTAATTATGTCACGTGCCCTCATTTTCAACCTGGGGACCATAGCCCAGATCCCAACCCATTATCTTCTTAGAAAACTTATAGCAGGGAAGCTGCTCTAAAGCGAAGCTGTGTACTCAACTCTTTACATACCTGTCAGGAAATTATGATATAAAATCCATAATCTCATTCACTGACAGGTACTTCATGCCGATCTTACACTTCACAGAAAAGCACCCCAAAACAAACCCCAAGAACCTTGAACATTAGTTACATATCCTTTGCTTAATTTTCATGAGCAATTAGCAGGTTACCCTTTGTTTTGATTTCTTTCTTGAAATCTAATTATTCCATATGTCCTTTCACATTTTGTCTGATTTGCAATTGTATTTCTCATTATCATTTTGTGAGGATATGCTGCTATTTCCTCCGGTTTCATTCTCTCTTTTATGTTTCACTTGTACAAAATTAATTACATTGTACCTTCAAGCATAATTTTAACAGTGTCTCCATTGCACTGTGCCTGCCTTTAATTAATGCTCTTCTAATGTAGGTTTTACAGCCAAATGGTGCAATATTCTGAGCATCAAAGAAACAAAAGATCTAACAAAGCTGAAATGAAAGAACCAGACAAAGCAGCAGACAATGTAGTCTCATTTGAAAAATGTCACTTCAATTTTATTTCAGATAGTAGAACCAAAGAAGATTGTTTCTACTTTTTCCACATTCATCACTAAACTTTGTGGTAAGGCTCACTCCAATCTGGGACTAAATCTGTAACTTATGAAATGAGATTAATTTCTCAATTGTCTGCCTATCTGTTACAGCTCTCTAATCCACATCCCTCTGGCAGGATTTATTTTTTTGTTTTAAAGACCCAGCAAGTCTTGGAGCTCCCCCATCAAGCACAATATTCGTGCGCTCTCCCCCAAAAAACTGAGGCAAATTCCACTCCAGTTCTCTCCTGGCTGTCAGTTCAAGGGGGCACTGGGAAAGGAATAATCCATGGGTTGGACTACATGCCCTTTTTTTCAGAAATGCAGTGTTTGCTCACCATTGATCTAATACTTATTCAACCAGGAACTTAAGCTACCACAGACACTGAGGTAATACTTGTAGTTAAGCAGGGCTCTGGGTATTTTAGACTCATTCTGATCTTTGGGTTTCAGGGACTTCAAAGCAAAGCCTTGGGTGTTTCCTGTTTCTGTTAGGCACAAAATAGATTTTACTGAGGTCAGGAGTTTTCTTATCACATTAAGTTTTCAAAATTAATTTTCAATATGTAGCAATTATGAGCAAAATTGAGCTTTTAAAACTTTCTGATTGTAAAAGGCAATTTTTTAGCTGTATACAGCTATTTACATAAGGGAACTAAGTTCCAAGATCTGAAGTGCACTTTCAGTTAGATATTTCGATAAAAATGACAATGGAATGAGCTAAAAATAAGTATCTTTCACCTTTCTTGCAGAACTTATTGAGCAGCAATGCTTGTGTGTGTGTGTATATTTATATGTATCTCTCATAGTGACTTTATTATGCACAAAGGTGGTGCCTGGTTTTCAATAAGACCATTTTCTGGGCCATAATAAGCAGAATATTTGTGAAGGAGATCATTACAGGTAATTAAAGCATTAGGGATTTAGTTTTGTTGGATGGAGGCGCTCAGATTTAAAACAAAAGTACGTTACTCAATTTGGGGATTTACGTCTGCGAGTTAAAGGGGTCAAGTTAAAATTATTTCCACTTGAAAAGGAGGGGGGGGTTGTCTGAGGATTATTGCAATGGGATATATTTTTAATGGGGACAAAGCCTGTCCAGGGATTCACATGAATGGCTATCAACGACTTTGATCAGCACCGTATCCACACATCAAAAGACAAAACTAATTCTAAACCAGTTTTGCTCATTGTTTGATAAGCACTAGTCAGTTAAAATAAAGTTTTCATGCTTCAATCACCCGTTTGCATTGATCTGAATTATGCAAAAGTCACTTGAAATCTACGTTCCTGGATTTTTATTTGTTTAATTTTATGAAGAAAAGCAAGCTTTGAAGCACTGTATGTAGAAAAGAATCAAATAGGCTTTGTAACAGAATAAGAGGTAAAAGAAACAAAACTAGGTGGGTCATATTTAGAGCTTAGCAAACTTGACAATGTCTTTAAGGTGAAGGAATAATACAGTTAGTCAAAGTTCTCCCTTTCATGGTCTTATAATGTCAAGAGAACAGCATTTCAAAGCATGACATTACACGGGCTCATTCTTTTCAAGAACACAAAAACTTTGATTTCAGAAACAAATGAAAGGAAAAAAGTGACTCTGAAACAAAGCACTCCCCGCATGTATATTTTTAGTGCCACGTGTTCAGACTGAAGGGCCATATGCCCTCACATTGCTTAATGCAGGAAAAAAGGCATTTCCAAACCACCTTTGAAATCCCAGTTCTTAGACAGTAAATTTGAAACTGGCCAGTAGGCAGAGGCCAGAGCCACATTTCGAAACATTAAATAACTTTAAAAAAAATCTTTTGTATTTCAATTTTACTTTTATCCCCGAATCTTGTTCTTTGAAGATTTAACAATGGACCATCTTTCTTTCTCCTGCAGTTTCGTTCTGAATCCTAAAGGGGCACTTTCCATACAGTCAAAAATACAAAGATCAAAATGTTCAGAGAAAATAAAGTCTGAATTTAAATGGCTTGCATACACTGCAGATGTGGTTGAATTACACTCTTTTGCCTTTAACCTCTGCTAATATTTGCTCTAACAAAGGCAGCAGGCATAAGTGTTTCATCACTGTGAATCCAGAATATATTCCTTTTGCCTCAGTATCATTGCAATGAGAATTTTCACATAAATGCGTTTTGTGCCTCAGCAACTTCTGCTGTTTGTGGGACAAGAATCAATAACTGCAACGTTCCAAGGGAAGAATGATGTTCTTTAGGTAGGGTTACACCCCAGCTTCAGAGTGTTCACAGACCTTCCTGCCAGAGGGAAGATAAACCCCAAAGCCTCTCATGACCCAGCACTGATGCTCCCTGCTCCAGCCTGACAAAGTGGGCAGGTCCCCTTGCCATCTCTAGGAATAAACAGTGCCAAAAACACTGCTTGATTTGTTTGTTTGCTCAGTCAGGCTCGTTGTACACACCAGCTCAACTTTCCAGGCCTTGCACTGCACCAAGTAGAGATTTGCAAAACTATTTCTTAAGTACCCCTGGCTTTTAACTTTCAGCTCTTTTTCAAGTGTTGTTGGTGTTTGAGTTGCAAAGTTCAAGATGCAGATGTTCTGTCCTTCAAGTCCCATGAATGCTGATTTCTGGAACTGCAAAGCCTGCTCTGACAAGAACAGGGATTCCACAGGCAGAGCTTCAGATTTTATTTTTTTTTTCCTGTGTATGGAATGAGAGTAGAGACAGATATTGCAGCTTTCAGAAGAAAACTGTCCAAATTTGACTCTAATTGAATGGTGACAAGTTTAAAGCAGCAAAGCCAAGTGGTTTTACCTGAACTCAAACCTCTGGCTTTAAGAGGACTACTTTAAATATATTCAGCTTTTACATTCTCCCACAGCGACAAAGTGCTTCTATTTCTACTCCTACAACCCTTGGGAATGCACACAAATATTTGGACCCTCCAGCCATAAGGGACAAAGCAAGGAGCATCAGATTCTATGGTCATTTTTACTGCTGATCACTTAGAAACTAGTAATGAAGAGTGGATTACGCATCTGGCAATCATTTAGTTCAAACCCCACCCAGTTTAACTCCACAGTCTTACAGTATTTCATTAGAATGCTCTTCAATATTCATTATTTTACCATTGTGAATTGTTTTTCTTTTTGCTGATGCCTATAAGAAAGAAGATGTAAGGACATTTTGAAGGTACAGGGACATGTGAGAGCAGCAGCAGCTGTGTGACATTATTCACTTCAGTAAATGAACCAGTGTGCACTCTTTGATGTATTACTGTGATAAGGTCACTCTCAGCACCAAGGGACAGATGGATGCTTTCTTAAGTAGTTGCTGGAGTTTTTGAGAATAAAGAGGACATTCTACAGCTCCCTACTTTCTATTATTTCTTGAGTCACTGTGTCTCATCAACAATGCAACGAGGCAATTGCCACCCGGCATGGAGTCAGATTTAGGGTTCTAAAGGTCCCTAATTCTGGCAAGAGTCCTAATTCCATCTTCATGGGCAAACATGTCACAATACTCCTCACAACCAAATCACTACCAGTACCCAGTGATATCAACATCATTAGTGCTGTGGAATACGAGACATTTATCACCCCTAGTACTATCTAATTTAAACTATTCAAACACACAAACCACCCTTTTGTCTCGCTTCAATTACACATTAGAAGCTCAATTGTTTGGTGAATGTTCACTTGCTCCAAAGCAGAGATGGAAATTTGTGGTCTATGAGCTGTGTTAAACAACCATTTATGGGCATACATCTTCTATGTCAGCCAAAACATTAATGATTCTGTGATGTAAGACATTAATTACTTGTCTACCTATAGAAGGGGCTGATTTGACCACACTCATTCTCAGTTTTTCATCTCTACTTTTTCACAGTAGCACTATGGGCAAGCTTTACCCTCCTTCACTGAGTCAAATTTCCTCATATAGGAGTCTAACTCTAAAACAAGAAAATGAATACTTATTTCCAACATTGAGTAATTTTAAGGTACTGAAAACACCATATGTTTGAATCAAAGTTGTCTATGCAAAACATACCTGAAGAAAAACTACTTAAACCACAAAATCTGTATTTAACGGGCTTCTGAGAGAATTTAGTTGGCAGATGTCTGTAGCCCAGACATATGCAAGGAGAGGTGCAAAATAAATAAATAAATAAATAAATAAATCAGGTACAGGTCTTGACATCATAGCTTGATTTCTTTTTCAGTAATGATTTTACAGGCATTGTAGCCCCATGGAAAGGGCTCTTAGGTACTATTCTGTGAAAGGATGGTGTTTTCTTTGGGGTCTGGCTCAGAAGTCAGCTTTGTCTAGCAGAGAAATACTTCAGCGTTACCAAGAATTTCCTTTAATCAGGCACAGCATGGAAATATCTTCTTATCCCTCCCAGTGCTGGTGTGAACTCTCCCCCCTGCAGCGTCCATGAATTCCAGACTGCTCTGGACCATCTCACACTCAGCTGGCTGGTGCAGCTCTGCTCCCCTACAATTCTAATGAAGCTGTCTGGTTTTTCACTGTGCAGTACCGCTGATTTTGTTGCCATTGACTAAGAAGTGACATCAGGTCACCGAAGGGAAAGTCAGAGGATGTGGATGGCTCAGGTCGTGTTTGAACACGGGGAGAAAGAGAAAACAGAGAAGTCAGTGCTTAAGCGTAGCTGTGTGCATCCCTGCCTGCATTCCCTGCTCCTATTGATCTGCTCTTCCACATGCACATTTCAGCCTCTGTGGAATAAGATACCAGAGAAATACTTGAAGAGCTTCAAAAATACACCACAGCAAAACACCAGAGCTCCAAAAATGAGCGAAGTAGCACACTGGATGTAACTGAACAACTTCAGCACCAACCGAAAAAATGATGTTGAAGCTAAATCCAGTCTTTCTGGCAGCAGTTAATTGAACAACTGTGACTGTGCTTCACACCTAGCTAAAGTAGGGTCTCGAAACAACCCCTCAGCATGAATTACTTTCAGATAGTTCAGAAAACTTACAGCACTTGGGAGTTAATTTCTAACTTTCTCACATTTAGCACATGCACATAAGTTCTGGTATGCTTTGATCTTTTCCTTTAAAAGATAGAGGCTGATATTACTGCACAGTTTCTAAAAGAAAAATTAAAGGAAATTAAAGGCACCACTAGAACATGGATTTTTTTTTTTTTTAAATAGATATATGTTAAAAGAACTCAACTGGGATAAAACATCTCTTTGGCTCAAAATGGAACTGATCAATTGTTCAACAGTTGGAATTCATGCAGTCTTATTTAATGATGTGCTCTAATGGCAGCCTTTTTATGCTTCATTTCCCAATGGCAATATACAATGACACAGAGGAAAAGCCATGTAATGTGCTGTAACGATATCATGGATTGTTGCTAAGATTTAAGGGAAATAAAGTAGTGCCAAACTGTTAACACTCCTAAGGAAGCAGACTGATGGATGGATGGTCTGTGCAAACTAACCCTGAGTGGAAACGAGAGCCATTCTTCTGCGGCCGCACAGAGACACTCACTTGCAGTTGAAAACAAATTAATTTCAGGCCCTATGGGCTTGCTTTTCTGAGCAGTTTTACAGGCCTGGCAATTCCTACCTGTTCATCTTCAACATGTTCACTGCTGTACACGTCAATAACATTCCGTTTCCACATCTGGATGTTCATCCAAAATGATCTGATTTGCTAATTGCCACGAACATTTCAATGCCAGCATAATATCAAAGGCCAGTTTATTACAAAAATACAGGATTGTGATACTTGTGGAGCATTTCCAGACAAAAGCTGAAATAAGTAACATGGCATTCAACTTCTGTTACTCAGTTTTACTCAAGACATGTAAATTTTTCAAATAAGAGGGATATATGGAAAGATTTGGGTGCTTCAAGTTCAGCATTTACTTTCCAAACCTATGTATAAAATCAAAAACCATGCTGTTGATGTTAAGATCTCAGCAAGCTAGAAAACTTAACCAACAAAAGGAAAGATCTTGGGTGTGATCCTTTGAAATGGTGAAATGTGCGCTCAGTTATCTCAGTGCACAGCTCCAGTAAAAGCCTCTCTCACACTGCAGAGGGCTCATACTCAAAGGTTTGTAGGTGCATCTGGGGAGAGCTGCCAGGCAAGTTGAAGTCATATTGCAATGACAAATGACAATATCACACGGATGATCTTAATTTCTTTTTTCTTAAATCTGATGCTGTTAATAAAATGCATTCCCCCTTTGAAACAGCAGTGGCACATCAACCACTCCTTCGTGCACAACATTTTGATGCCTTCACAGAAACCAAACATTTACTGCTGTGTGCTCAGAGGCCACACTTATTTTGACTCTGCAAAAAGGGAGCTCTCTGCCATCAGCTGAACCCACTCCCTTCCCTCTGCAGAACGGTCTTACAGTCCTTTTAGGGGCTGCTTTTCCTTTAGGCCATCTCCTGTTTGTCCCTGGCAGCAGAATGAAGTACATGAATTTTCATGTCCTGAATAAAGTAAAAACTCAACTTCTTATCGACCTCTTTGTAGCAGTGAAAGGTGAGCCCCTTTCTGAGCCCTTGTGCCATAGGTGCATTTATTGTGTGTACAGACTTAAAAGCACATCAATCTGTACATGTAAATGAACACCCCACACAAGCAATGAGCTTTCACTCTGCAACTGCAAAGTTAATCATTCCTTTGATAAATCAGTCATATCACATAACAAAGAAGTCTCACATTTTGTCTAGAAAAGGGCTTTTTACTTTTTTATTCGAGTCCTAATTGGCCGTTAAGAGAAAGATACATTCTGCTTTGTCAAACTTAGATTTATATAACATGCTCCCCCTTTTAAATCTCTCTAAAGGTATCTTCACTCAAAGTCACAGTACATTTAACTAACAGTTTCATTTCAGGCCAAGATCTAAAGGAACTAACATATTTATTAAAGCATTTTGATCCTTCAGAGACAGATTAATAAGAAGCTAGTGACAGTTCAGCATGATAAAATGAGCCAATAAACAGCAATGTGTGCTGACGTTAGATATACTGATCCACAAATAATATAATACATATTTGGTTTGTCACAAAGAAAAATCACTTGAAAAAGCCATTGCCATGATTAAATACTTTCTGCTATCTCAAAATTTCTATATTCTATACAAGTTTTCCTTATAAATTCCCTCGACGAATAAACCCAGCAAGTCTTTTTTATACATAAGGAAATCACAGCTTTGTATGATATCAATATGGAATAATGAGTCAAAATGCAGCATGAAAAGGGTTTAAATATTGTATGGATTTTTGGGGTAAAAATAGAGCACTAGATGCCAGAAGTGTTCAATGTTCATTCACTCTAAAACAGATGTTCAGGCTTGCCTGACTGGCTGTCATTTACCTACCTATGAATTATTATTTGCATTATGCATTTGTTTTATTGTAGCATCTCAGAAGTTCGAAATTTTTAATGTGGTTGTCAGTAACAATAGGGGCTCAAGGTTTAGATTTGGGAAATTCTTTCCTGCCCAACAACTTTCTCTATTAGGGCTCATCCTTTGTCACTGCTCCTGTTCAGCCATGGCTTCATATCAAGTCAGGGTGAAGCTTAGGAAATACACGCAGACACACACACTTCAGACACATTTCTGCCACTAAACATTGAATAATGGAGTCAATTGTTTTCTCATTTTCACTGTTTATACATCAGTGCTGCCAAATGACTTTCCTGATGTCCATTGTGATTTACGATGTGAGAGAATACTAAAACTAATTTATACTAATAAATGCAAACAGCCCCATTAACATCAATACATATCCTAATTTACACCACCAAAGAATCCATACTGGTGTACTTAGAGCAATTTCAGAGTATTGCCTAATGAAGATAAAAGGTCATTGTACAAACTAGCAGTGATGGAAAGTTTATAGTAGTCATCCCAAGGTTCCAAATTCTGTATATAAAACTTAATGTAGTGTACTGCATTACACACTAATGCTTAAAATAATGGCTCCTGAGATTCTGGTTATAATGATCCTGATCTAAATGTGAGAATAGCTTAATACAATTTTTCCTCCAGTCATTACTTCCTAATCTACTTTATCTCTCTTCCTCCAACCCATCAGACTGATGGGAGGAACTGGAATGGACCCTGCCAGCAGTGAGTGTACTCATTGCTCCTCACAACAAGATTCACACTTGTTTTCTCTGGCATGGATGTGGCAGTATCAGTTAATTCTGTTACCTTGGATTACTCACCACATAACAAAAACAACACACAGCACACAGGAAGAAACAACAGCAGTTTAAATTGCAAGAGAATAAATAATTAATCCCTCAAAATAATTTCAATTTTGTTTACTAACTAATGTTTTTGACTTCAGCCCAAAACAAGTGTCAAATTCATAGTCTAGAACTTCAACTTGCTGTTGGGGTTTCTTGTTTGTTTTCTTTTTTGTTGTTTTTTCCCCCCTATCTGAGTATTCAGAAGAGCACAGACAGCCTAGATGGTGCTGAGTTGATGCTGGCACTCAAATCAAATTATCTTTCTTAAACAACTACAGGTGTATCACCGGGACCAGCCTTTCCTGAGGGGAAATATTTTGATGTATTTCTTCGTTTTCTTCTAGTGGCGTAGAAATTAGACATTTTAAAGCTATGTGATAGTGTGTCTTATACTTTAGAAACAACTTAGAAAGTTGCTAAGTTGTTACCCTAACACACTGCATTAGGAAAAGACAACAGTAGTATTAATGTTTTGCTGTTTTATTGTACTAAATGTATTTCTCTACTTAGAAAATTCTCTGATCTGTAATTTCTCAGCAGTGCACAGTGATAATTAATACATGCCTGCAACATCCCAGCTAACCAGAGCCTGGTTCTCCATATGTACATTTAGGAAACAGACAGACAAAAGGGTGATCCGAAGTCAACTGCAGCTAATGCAAAAAGTCCTGCTAGTCCCACTGGCAATTTCTCAGCTGCACTGCACTGGCAATTAAAAGCAGATGGGTGCTGGAAAGCCAGCCCTGGTGACCAACACCTAACCCAGGGTCACGTAATGAGTCTGGCTCAGACCTCAGAATGGAACTCAAATCTACTGAATTTCTACCCAGGGGTTTAATCACAAAACCACTACTCTTAATTTAAAATCAAGAGGGTTTGAAAGAAATATTAGCAAGGTGCAAATTTTTCACTTCAGGGGAATATATCATTATTCACTTAGCCATTTTTTTAAAATCTCAGACCAAATAAGTAACCAAAGTTCTTTGCTATGGTGTTAATTAAGGATTTTTATTCATACCTCTAAGCAATACACTAACCTCTAAATGATGTTCCAGCTGTAGCCTGAACAGGAGCAAAACTAAAGCACAATTAAGGTTTGCAGATCTGCCTATATTGTAGCTTTTCAGCTGTAACCTTTCCACCCTGTTCTGTAATTAGTGAACCAGCTCATAAGTTCTCCAGACACAGACATTTGTGAGGAGTTCAAAGCTTCTTTGCAAACTCTGGAGCAACAATTCCAAGAAAGTAAAGCAATTCTGAGCCAGTGAAGCAGCACCACCACACACAGCACCAGCCTACCTGGCTCTCCTTTGCCAAAATAATCGAGATTTTTTTTTTCCCCCCCATCCCTCTTGCTTATCAGACCACAGCTTTCACATGGTAAACCACAAGGTTTTTTACTTTTCAGACTTCTCACAAAGCCTAGTTCTCTTATGTTTGTTTTTACTCCTTTTCCCCACTCAACAGAACAAACCAGGTCTGCATCTCTTTTGAACATAACTACAGACAAAAGCAGCTTCCCTCACACCTCAGCTCCTTCAGCAGCAAACTCCAACAAGGAGCCACGAGTCAGAATAACCTGAAAGCCACACACAGGGCTGGACATGCAATCACCATTTACAGTATTTCTGTGGCAGTTTGTGAAACCAGAGCTTAGGTTAAAATCCACACTCCTTTGTTTAGCTGGAGTTTATAGCCAGGGATTTACAAACCAGTTCCCACACGAGGGAGGCTGATCAAAAAACCAGATACCTGATGTACCATCCACAAGCTCTGGCTGCCCACCTGTCCCCCCCCCTACCCCAGAGGTGTGTGAGCTGCTAAGAGTCCCATGGCAGCTCACCCTCACCAGAAATGTACCATGTTCCAGCCAGAAATAGACACTCACCCTCTGCTGAGCCCAAAGACAGAGCCATCAGTCCAGGACACGGCCAGTTGCAGGTATGGCTGAACACCCAAAGCACACAAAGCTCTGGTTGTGGTGCTTACAACCACACGAAACCCCTACTAGGCTGGAAGAGCAGCCACGTCCACCACCTCAGCTTTAATGCCTCCCCACAGCCTGGGCGGTGATGAGGTAAATGGGAACACCTGTGCTGGATGAGATAAACAGGAACACCTGTGCTGGATGAAATAAACAGGAACACCTGTGCTGGATGAAACATCTTTGCCCCAAATGAGAACCAGCTGGTGCTCAGCCACCTGCAGCTGCCCCTGAGGGAGCGGGGCCACTGCTCTCTGAGGACCTCGCCAGCTCCCCCAGCTCTGAGGGCTACCAGCACCCCCTGCTCTGCCCCCTGTGCAAGTTGGGATTTGATTTTCCACCCTTCTATGACTTGTTCGTGCAGCTGTAAATCCTGGAGGGAGAAGCCAGGCTAATTCCTGTGCAGAAAGCCAGAGGTAAGTCTGAGAGGGTTCACCCTCAGGGGCTGCTGGCCAGCTCTAATTTCAGTCAATGTTCTGCTTAGAGTGTACTCATTATGCAAAAATTCGGGTGATATTCCAGATTTTACTGTATGAAAGTATATGGGAGTGTTCTTCTGCAGGGCTCTGCTGTGGTAAAGGCAGCCCTGTTCCGTTTTTTTGGGGCAGAGCAGATTATTTTCCCATGGTGGGATATGCGCGAGAAAACTTTATCTGGAATGTTCTTTCTTGTGGGGGGTTTGCTGGCCTGAGGAACAGGGCCATGTCCAATGACCCCAAGGGCAAAATGGGTGGTTTTGGTGTTGGACACAGTATGGGAATGGCATTGCCAGAATGAGTGTGAGCAAGTGGGTCATGCCACTAGAGCAAAGCCTGCCCTGGTTTGTCACCCTTTACACATCAATGGTTTGAGAAAGTTGTACAAGGAGATGATTTTATTGGCCATTTAATATTGACCTTCTGCGGTTGTGACAGTGCTCCTTGGAAATGTTTGGCCTGTTAAACACTGCCAGGTTTGTGACGTTTATGTGAAATACCTGTTTGTGATCAGAATGCGGCACTTACCCATAATTGCTTCATAAATCCTAGCAATTAAAAAAATCTCCAAAAAGCATTTCTGCAAATGCACTAAGAACGTAGTCTCTGCTTTTTTGTTTTGTTCAGAATAAACCTTTTCTTTGCCTTTCACATAGAGCTTTTAGAGTACACTTGAGTCATACTTTCATACAGTTCTCCAGAACCTGAGAGCTAGCAATACAAGGATTTTTAAATTGAAGTTGGGATTCTCAAATAATCTTAAGAGCCTGAGAACTGGGACTGTAGGAGAAATAAACATCACCAATCTAAATATCGTGAGGCTGAGAACACTGAACAGGGATAAACCAGAGATTTACAGGTGAAGGGAATGAAGGAGGAAAGCACAAGATGAAAATAAAGATGTAGCTTTCTAGTTCACTAAATTTTTCTGTTTAACATATTGATTAGGAAAAAAGTGGAAAGTTGCTGATGAGAATGCGAAGGGAGAACTGATGCAAGTGTTTTATTTGGGGAGGTTTGTGCTTATCTGCTGCAAGTGAAACAGCTTGTTATCAGTGTGGGTGAGAAGTGGGGCATGGTTATAATCAAAAGATAGCTCTGGCTGTGCCAGACTGTTTGGCTGCTTGTTTGCCACTGTAGTTTGACCACTTAAACTGCTTTTGTCACCGTGTTGGATATCCTCTCGTATTTCTGAGAAAACAAGTTCCTTAAATAGCCCTTCCTTTGCAGTCTCTAATTGCAAAGCACAATAGAAATCAGATCAGAGAGTGTCGTGTTTACCATGAGCCTTCAGTGTTAACAAAGGAATAAAAATTCTACCCAGATCTAGTGAAAACACATATGCTGTTACTTTCTTTGGTTGTGTTTTCTCGGAGTTCTGTAAACAAAGACAGAGTTGCTGGATGGGAGGCTTTGTGTGAGCTGCTCTTTCAAACCCCTCAATGTGCATTTGGGTTTGTGGCAGCAGCTGGAGAAGCAGGAGCACCCATTTCCCCAGCACAGGGCAAACACATCTCCAGCAGGCTCCTGTAGCCTGTGCAGCCTCTTCAACCAGGATTTTATCACCAATCAGACCTAGTGAAACAAGCTCTGGAGAAATGATAAAACTTTTAAAATATTAATGCAGGCATCGTTGCATGAGGCTTGGGTTTTACAAAACTGGTTCTTGATAATACTTCTTTCTTGGGAAACCACCACGTACCCAGGCCAGTTACCTCAGCCTAACATAATTGTTTTTATATGACTGAAAGTACAGCTCGCATAGCACTCAGACAGAACAAATGTATTGATCTTTGGATAGAAGCTCTCCAACTTTGTCCATCCATGGATTAACAGTAATGGTGAAAAATGCAAGGGGTTTTGTGAAAAATGAAGCTTCTGTATTCTTATCATGGCTTTTCTTTTTAAAAGTTGTCAGAACCCAGATGTTTCATTCTATGCACTTTTAGATCAGCTATTGGAAAGTAGCTTGAGTCTTGATAGGGTGTCCTGAGGCAAAGACTCCTGTCAAAATTGAGGGCAGTAGATGAGAACTCTGTGAGCAGCCTGGAGACAGGTCTTCCAAAACTCTGTTTGCAGGTTTGTTATTGGTTTGCTGTAATTGCCCAGACAAATCATCTGCTTGTCACTTCACCTGACTGTAAAATTGGAACAGGAAGGGCCTTCAGATACTGCATGTGTGAATTTTACTTATGTGGTACTTTTAAAATGCTCTGAGTATTCTTATTGAAAGTATTTTGGAAGCTGAATTACTTTATTGGTGCTAATTGTATAACTTTATAGGAGTGATGTTCTGTATGAGACAAGCACTGAGGCATAATATGATTTAACTTTTGCTTTACACAGCTTTTGTTATTAATTTGATTTTTTTCCACTGAACAATGTGGTTCACTATACGTTAAAATAAGACTAAATTTGCTTGGTAGGGGAATAAAAAGGAAATGGTCCTTCAGGCAGTGGCCCTGGGGTTATGCTGATTTCACTGGTTTATTTTATACCATTTTGCTGGTAAAGTGTTTTGAAGAAGAAAAATTTTAATCTCTTGTCCAGGGAACTTAATTTTCCTATTTTTTTACGCCTTTAGAGTGATTTCTAAGAAAAGAGGACTGCACCACACAAAATGTTTCACAGTTAGGAACCAGCAAACATAGTGATCTCGATATGGTTGGGCCGTGTTGACTTGCATCTGATAAATACAAATAACCCCCCTTTCAAATTAACATGAGCCAAAAGTCAACTTAGTGATCTGATGAGGTACTGACAAATTCACATCCTAACCTAAATGACATTTGTCACACTGAAGTAGAAACAATTATTAATAATTTTCATTTCGTTAGGAGCACTACAATGAAATGTCAACAACTTCAAAAGTGTAGCAGAAGTGTACAAATTAATTTTGATTTTCTGAAGTGTAATTATTTTTGTAAGTACCACACTGTGTAATCACTTTTGGCGCTATTACTTGTGCAATCAATAACACTTAAATGTACTTAGCTGTTTTCAAACATGGTTTCCTAAGGTCACCCTTTACTGGTGTGGATGTTTTGATGGAAGAATGTAAGGAGTCGTTTTCTAACTGGTCAAAGATGTAGCGAAATTTTTTTTAAAAATTATGATTTATGTATATTTTAATTTTTTTATATTGATTGCCATAAAAAGGTGCTCGATGTCTGCGCAGTTTGATGTGGAAAAAGCCTGCCTTGACTTTGCTGGCGAGTCCATTTTTGTGCTCTGGGTGGCAGCATTAGCTCTCGCTCCTGCGCCTTCACCTCCTGGGGCTCATCCTACTTGGCAAATGCAACCTGACTGCGGAGTTAATTATATTCCCTTGAGCCAGGCAGTCAGGCCAGATTTGGCCTCACATTAGCCAGATGAATGGTTGGTAATCGTCTAGAGAAGTACATCGTTCCCACAAGCTTAGTCAGTCCTCGAGTGCCAGCATTTGTAATAATTCGCAACCCCGTAATGCTCGAGCACAAAAAGACCACAGGAACACACATCTTGATGGAAAGTTGCTTTCCTACCTCGTGGTTTAAGGCTTGTGTGATTTTATTTGCATTCTGATTGGTTTCCTCCAGGTTTGGACAGCAGCGTTTTGTTCATGTGTTTGTTTATTATTTTATCCTTTTTCTGGAGGTCTCCAGGATCCTCTGGGAACTTTGGCCATCCCCTTTACAGCAGGGTAGGAGCAGAGATGGTTGGTTGCCAGGTCAGTGTTCAGGTTGGTTTCTGGAATCAACAGCAGTCCCTTAAAGGATCCAGCTTGTCATTTAGCTTGAATGGCTCCTGGAGTCTCTTCCTGTAACTCAGCTTTCAACCCTGATTTAACTTCGTTTGTAGAATTGTATCAATGGCTTGTCCATGTTGGAAGACAGAGCAAAGCCGATGTAACCAGAGCGAGGAACGGAGACTGTACTCAAACTATTAAAATTGCAGGTCCCTCCCATTAAAAATGAAAAGCCAATAAAAACTGATCGAAATTTCCTGTCAGATTAGTAAATTATCCATTAACATGAAGAAGTAAAAACAGGAGAAGTGACTTTATGCCACGAGGACAAGAAAATCAGGAAATGTACAAAAAAAGAAGTATCACAGTCAGCAGTAACATCTCTTGACATCAACTGATAATTGTCATTAAAAATAGTGGTTTAGCCGTTTATAGCAACATGACAATTTAAGAATACAACAGATAAGGCATTCCAGGCACTAACTTATTTAGAGGCTGAATATGCTAAACCCCAGAATGATATTAACATTTAAAAAAATACACACTATTTTAATGTTTCTAGCTTTCTTTCAGCAGCTTTTATCTGCATTTGTAACCTGTATGGAAGAATAACTTCAGTTCACTGTGGGCAGGTTTGTTCTGCTGTTTAGAAGTGCATATATTATACAGGGAAATGCAGCTAGAAATGGAGGAGCCGTGCATGTGAATGCACCTACTCAGTAATTGCACCTGAAAATTTGTGTTTGAATAATTCACGTCGCCTGAACTTGTGTGCAATATAAATCTCTGTCTCGAGTTTCAACACTCTGAAATTTTGTTTGATTTTTGGGACAAGTAAAGCATTAAATTTTTTGCCAATACTCCAGAGCCCAGTTTCTAGGCAGTTGTACTGGAACTGTGTTACTGGGCTGGCTGCCAGGAAGCCAGGTAGGGTTTGTTCTGCTCCAAACTCAGCTACTCTGCAAAAATGTTTGAATTTTGGTGACACAGCAAATGCTGTTGCAAAGTATTTTGCTGGAATTTTCAAACCAAGTGCAAAGTCCGTATGTGAGTTTGTTTGAACCTGAATTTGACATCATTGCTGCAGCTACTAATAGATGAGTATGTTTTAAGCTCTCAATATCAGCATGTTATTTTACTGTTATCTAAGCTCTCAGTGTGTGTGTGTTATTCTATTATTACTGAAGTAATCCTCATTACATACCAGTGACTTCAGTGTGAAAGAGAAAACAATGGAAAAATCCCCACCAGGCTTACTCAGCTGTGCTCTGTTGTCTTAGTTCCTCATCCATCTCACTGGATCACAGCAGAAGATCTCCACACCTGTTCTCTTGGTTGCTTGGGAAGAAAAACTCTATGACAGGTTCCACTGTTCTGAAATATTCATACACCTAGAAAATCTTTGGTTTATCTTGCAGAAGAAGTAAAGGCAGAATTTGCTTCAAGCAGGCAATGTTTACTAAATAAAACCAAAATCTATCTCCAAATCTAAACATCTTCTGGTTTGAAATTCCTGGGCAATAATTGCCTTCATCTTCATGTGACTGCATTCAAAATCCTGTAGCAGATAGCGATTTTATGTTTTTTTCCACATCACCAGAAATACTATTCTAATGAATTACAGCTTAATTTTCATAGCTAATGAGGTTTGGTTAGTTATTGTGGGTAACTAGCTAGGTGGGATTTGGGAGTTACTCTGTAATTGGGATTGGATTTTTAATTTAGTCTAGATTAAGATTTTTATTACTTGAGATTAATGAAAAAGTCTGTGCTAGATAACATATTTATTCTTTGAGGAGAGAGCAAGTTAATTGTGTCTGTCTTACATGGGTTGCATCTGTTTGCTTACTCTACTTGCCAGCAGGTAACTGTGCTAACCAAGGAGTGTTTCATGCACTGAAATTTGGTGCAGGATAACAGATCTTAGTGAGCAAAGCCAGGAACAGTTAACACAGTTCTGCCTACAGCCCACCAGAGCACCCCCAAGAAGATGTCTGAGCTATGTTCAGTAGATGAAACAGAAATATTGTTTGTGTGATCCGATGGGATGCATTCTAAATCCCACCAAATGATTATGAGATGTTTTTGTCACAGAGTATTGGGTTTAAAAGGCAGCATCATTAAGTTGAAACTGGAAAAGAACAAAAAAAAATGAAGCAGACCTTGCCAGCTGCAATTACATCTTCTAGTCACTGAAATGTAATATAATTCAATGTCTGTATTAGCATTCAGCATTGTTAATTCATGGGCAAGTAATTTAGTTGAATTCTCAATGAGAAATTGAATTTGAGGTGACTCAGCAGGAAAATCAGTGTGTTTTGTAACTGAATGGAAAGTAGTTGAGTTATCTCTGGCAGCGAGCTTGGTGTAACAAGCCTTTGTATTCCATGTGCCATGAACAGACTGAGTGGCTCGACAAGGATTACATTCATTTCAGATAATGAAGCACAGTAAAACGTGGAGTAATTAAGTACTAAAGAAAACTACATGGCCCAAATCCAACGCGAAAGGTCCCAATTTAGGGAGAAGTTAAGAAGTATCCATATAAGCAATGTTTACGGCAGAGCGTTTCAATTTTGACACAGTTGGTTCTGCCTTGGTGTAGGAGATGGTTTGACAATGTCTCTAGGTCCTTATCAATTTCTTTTTTATACTTCTGTGGTTGTTTGACAAGTAAACCACCCTTCTAAAGGAACAGGCTCTTAGGGCACTTATTCGGGTTTTATAGTCAGTCTCAAAGCTTAAATATGGAGGTTTTTGAAAAGGATTTAGTTCAAGACTTGTTCACAACCGTAGATTCGACTTGAAAAAGTTTTTTATACACCAAATGCAACTTTTGTAATCTGACTTGTCAGGTGACTCACTGAACATAGTGATTAAACTTGTGGTGTATTCCCATAGATTGTTTTCCTCTAATGTCCACGTTTTTAGCCTAATATCCATTATCTACATTAGTGTTTGGACTTTCCTCTTCGAAATGTGCAATTGTGGAAAACGTACTTGTGGAAAATACACTTAACTCCCAATAACACAGCAGGCAGATCATGTGTGACAGCTCATCACAGCCCTCGTGAAGGTGTGCTGAGGAACAGATGAGTATCAATAGCATTACAAGAACTCTTTTGAATGTACAGGTGTCTGCGTTTTTAGTTTGTCAAATGCTTTAAAAAGGCTGCTAAAACCTGATTTAAACATAAAAGCAGATGTATTCTTTTGAACAGGGATTAGAAAGCAAATAATTAATCATACATACCTGAGGATTTATGTAAGCAGCTGCTTAAATAAGAATCATAAACCTACAAATGCAGTCTCTCCACCTACTTTGCATTCTCTTGAATTAAAAAAAAAAGTGTGGATTTGTTTGGTAGATAGCACTTGACATCAAAAGAAAAATGCTAACATATTCTCCTGGTACCATATAGAAATAAAAATATTCTTAACAAACATCCTGTGCTGTTTTTAACTAGGTGGTAAATGCTTTACAAATGCTGGAGCTTGTAAACCGTGGTGCTGATTAGGTAAATTAGGACTGGGGTAACTGGAGGCTGTGTAGGCCTTCCACACAATGGAAGTTTGTTTTCCATCCAGTCAAGAGATGGAAATTTGCATGAGGGTCACGAAGAAAAGATTGGCTGGTCTGAACAGGCTTCTAAGTATTATGGGAAGTGTATAAAACTGACTGGTTTTGACTTTAAGTCAGGTGAAACCAAGTCGATTTCACAGTTATGTTTTCGAATCCACACATCAAACCAAAATCAAAAGGTCTGGATCTGAGGGAAGTGAAAGAGAAAAACAATTTTTTGCATGAACAGCTACAGTATGAGATCACCAGGAGTCACACAGCTTTAGTGTTTGGTGCCAGTCTCCACCACACACTGTAAGAAAGGTCTGTACTCTGTTCTGCTGAGTGACTTGCTGGAAGTTCATCACTTGCAGTGAATTCCATGGGATAACAGCGTTTTTATGAATAAGGATATGTAATTCTGGCAACGCTTCTGGGATTTGAGGGACCAATACTTTACATATCAGTTTATTGAATTTAGACTGAGGTGCCAGAGCTGTAATAAGAAGTTTAAGCTTATGGCAATAAAGCTACCTGAAGTAATATATTTAGGCGTGAAGGCCCAAACTCCTGCAAAGGAAAAGTCGCTCACTTTTATTCAAAATTCAGCTCTCATTGGATTTTTGTCCCTGTTACTTCTCTTCATCAAGCTTTTACTGTCCTTGCACTCCACTTCTCTGCCAGTTAAACACTCGCAATGTGGAATTAGACTTTGTTGTAAAGATGGAGGAGTAAAGAGAAGCAGGAGAGAGATGGGGTGCTTTGCCAGCTGCTCCGAGGGTTCCTACACGTGCACGGTCTCTGGTGCTCTCTCAGTTCTGCTGGGGATTGGAAATTACTCTTTTCCTTTTCTGAGCAGCATTTTAATCTTGTTGCTGCCTTGTCACCGTGTTCGTGTATTGCAGCCTTGCTTTTATTGCACTGAGCTTGTTTTCATGGGTTCCTTTTTCAACATATCTGCTGATGAAATTGAACACTTGGGGGTTTGAATTTGACAGCTGAAGAGGAGAGAGGGTGTCTCTGATCCCACTTCCACAGAATTCCCACAGTGCCCCCTACACTGAAAGGCTTTAAATGTATCTCCCCTTTGAACATCTGATACTGCTAACAGTAATGCTTTTGTAGTGTCTACAACTCACTTTATCTTGTTCCAAGAACTGTCAGTGTCCCTAGAATACTTTTAAAAGGAGAACTTCTTGGATAAATTCCTCCACTGGTATATTTTTCCTTTTTTCCAAATGGCATCTTATGAATATATTCCTTGAACAGCACATTTCAACGAGTGTTGCCTTATAAACTTTTAACCCCGTCCCTTGATGTAATGGCCTCTTTCAGGCACACAGGACTGCGGAGGACAGACGCTCTGCACTAACTAAAGATAAAATGCTGCAGTAGAGTATGACAGGTCTCTTTTTAAGGTACGGCTGTGAATCTCTGCTTAAAAAAATCAATGGGGTTCAAGTACCACAGGGTCCACGTCCTGTGGATCCACATGGATTTTTAGTTGACTTGTAATCTCCTTGGTTTTCCTCCAAAGCTGTGAATTTTCATGCCTCCTCCTCAGATGCTAAGCAAGTCAAGGGTTCATCCTACCATCAAAGATGAAAGATTTAGTGGGAAGAGATTTGCATTGAAACATTTACAGCGATTGCTTGTGGCTCACCGCAGTCAGTCGAGCCCCCTTTTAAACTTCACAGTTGTAAACCCATTTTTAAGCTTGTCGTTTGGAAACAACTCTACATGAGGAGGTGAAAGGAGCATTTTCCACAGCGGTCTGGGATGTAACAGCCAGCGAGAGGAGCAGAATGGGAGAGCTGCTGTGGAAGCCTTCAATAAGCGGCTGTTTTGTAGCAATCGTTGAGTCTTGCATCACAAAAGCTGCCACGCAGATGTTACTCCCACTGTTGCTCTGAACTTCACCGATGAACAGCAGTTTGCCTTGCACCATTTAAACCTTTACAGGCACTGGAACACTTGTCTGAGTACCCTGATCTAGGTTTTTTTCCTACCTGGAAAACACCTTTGGAATTGTGGTGTTTCACTGTGGAAGAGCAAATGAATGGGGCGTGTGTTGACTGTCTCAGTCCCGGAGGGTATTCATAAAGCAACTGCGTCCTGAAAGGATGAAACCAAATAGGCAAGAATTAAATACGTCACTGAAACAGAAATTATGGTATTTTTTATAGAAGCGAACAGGTGGTGCTTTTAATCCAACCAAAATTAACCCATGTTCAATAATTTATGCACTCAAATTGACTCTAACAAACACTGCTTAATTATGCATTCTTGGAAACATGCTTTACATTTGGTTTCAAATTGGAATTTACATCCAACTATGGTTATCTTCCCACAGCAGTTTCAGTATGTAATGAAAGAAGGAGTTCAGGATATAAAGAACATTCAAAGTAACTTTGCTCTGAATCCAGCTGCAGTTGTCTACATAGTGTAATTGTTACATTTTCCAACAATGAAAATTAAAAAAAACCCCTATCTTTTAAAAAAAGCTGTTCAAAGAACGTTCTCACAAAAAGAGAATAAAAATAGAGCAGCTCATTAGATCTGTAGCTTGACTCAGGAAAACATAAATACAGGAGTCAGTCTGTGTTTGAAGTAGAAAAAAGGAGGACAAATACACAGGTTGTCAGTAATCTTTAATGTCTTTCCTTTGTCTCACTCTGAAGTAAAAACAACGGAAACCGTTGAAAGATAGGTTTATCTAATTCGTGCTAACAGACTCTCTCTTTCCTCCCCCTGATTAGTACTTGGAATAATCTTTCTTTATTGATGTGTTGCACACGGTTTTTTGTGCCTATCTTGCTATTTTCTTCTGAAGAAAAAGTGCTGCAAGATGATCAAATATAACTTTACTATGCAGTTTGGAGGAAACTCTGAAAATTCTTTTCTTCTGCTCTTAGTGTTGACACAAAGAACTATTTAATGTATTTTTCTTGTAACAGGAACTGGAATAATACCACAGGAGTGAATTAGCATTAGTTCTAATCTTGCCTGGGAAAAAAAAATCAATCATGCTTTTAGCTTTTTGTATGTTAGACATCAATGAGATTGTTCACATGAATAAAACCAATTTTTAATTTTTACAAGACTGAGCAGCAGCACAGAGGACTGGACAAGGCAGCAGTGCTTGTACAAGTTTTAGTGTTCAGCTGATCAATTTTCAGGGAAACTGAAATTTTCCCTTTCAGCCTGTCCTGTAATCTGTTCACTGCTGCCACTCGGGATGCCACCGATTCTGTGTTCGCATTGCTAAAAGCAGATGTATTTATTTTTACTTGTAGAATTGAGGAGAGAATGCAGTGGAGAAAAATCGAAGCTTTCTCTGAAAATCCTGGTGTCTGCTCAGTTGGGAGTGTCCAGCTGGAGCATCCAGGGTCTGAGCAGCTTTGGCATCACCCTTGTGAAGTTTCTGTCTCAGATTGCAGGGAGCTTGTTGGTAAAAGCAGAAACTTCAGCCTGAGGATCAAGGGAAGTTCCCCCTGAGGCTGACTTGAGGGAGGAACCTGAAGTGAATGAAAGGTCTTGAATGGTGAGGAAACCTGAAGGACATTTGGGAAACTGAGGCAAATACTGAAGTGAAACATAAAAGTTCCAACTTCTTCTTCATTCGCAGCATAAGCAAAATTTTTATTCCAGTTCAAATATTGAAACGCAGTGAAACGTTGCTGTTGTAAAGCAGTCACCGAAGACCTTTCACAAAAGGTCATGAGTTGTTAGCATGAGGAACAGCATCCAACCAGGAGCCTTTTGCTTGTCGTATCTTGTTACATTTTTCTCAGCGTGTTTCCTTACGGAAAGGTGGGCGAACGCTCCCTTCTGTCAAGGGACGTTGGTAGGCAATGAAAAAATAAGATCCTGGGTGACACCTAGGGGATGTGGTGGGTAGGCAGCCAAGGCTGATGTGGAAAATCAGGGAAAACAGCCCAGAAATCTGCAGCCACCTGTGTTTGCCTCTATTTGCAGCCCTTGTGTTTGTACGTACTTGCGTACACAAATAGTGATGTGTGTGAGGAAAACCGGAGGGAGAGTTTGGTTTGCAGTCCCAGGGAAGCTGAGGTAGAGCAGAGTGGAGAAAGCAGCGACACTTTGTGCACACCTCGATCTGCAACAAAAACAAAAAAAAAGGAGCTAAACACTACTTTTGCTTTCACAAATAGCGAAATAGAATTCTGGCTCTCCATTTGTCTACAGTATTTGAAACAATACTACAGTAAAGAACTTTATTTAATCATTATTGTATAATAAGCTTAGCAGTTACAGTGAACCCTCAAAGTTTGATCCTTACGTGGTTCACTGTGCAGGTCAAGGGAGGCAGTTCTGCCCTATTAGTCCACTCCCATGAGATTCCCACCTGGAGTATTCCTTCCAGCCCTGAGGCCCCCAGCACAAGGACATGGAACTGTGAGTGTGTCCGGAGGGGCACAGACATGATCTGGGGGTGGGTGTTCAGCCTGGAGAAGAAAAGGCTCTGGGGAGAACTTAGGGCCCTGTCCAATGCCTAAAGGGGCTCCAAGAGAGCTGAAGAGGGACCTGGGGCAAGGGCCTGGAGTGATAGCACAAGAGGGAAGGGCTCTAAACTGAAAGAGGCCAGATTGAGATAAGATGTTGGGAAGAAATTCTTCCCCGTGAGGGTGGTGAGGTTGTCCTGAGAAGCTGCGACTGCCCCAGCCCTTGAAGTGTTCAGTGGGGCCATGAGCAGCTTGGTCTGTTGGAAGGTGTCCCTGCCCATGGCAGAGGGTGGAATGAGATGAGCTTTAGGGTATCTTCCAACACAAACCATTTTTTGATACTCGTATTACTACCCATATAAAATGGAGTGCTGGGGCAGAACAAAGGTTTCTGGGGAAATGAGACTGATCACAGCTATCTCCTGTTATTCCTGTGACCAGCAAACAGTAAATCCAGCCCAAACCCCGGTGTCTCTGTAGTACCCTCCAGTTTACAGTGCAGAAGTTCAATTTTTAGAGCTCTCATGAATTGTTCAGTACATGCTGTTAATTATCAGCCGGTGTGAATCACCGAAGTCATAACCTGACTCCTAAATGAGTTTCCCATAAATCTGTTCTACTCATTAGAGGTCAAATTGATAACTGCTAAGAAGGAATATCAATGCTGCATATCAGTCTATGAGGGCACAATTGTAACTGAAACAATCCCCAATCTTCCCCTCCCTGTGCTCTCGGTAACTTAAGTGTGCAACTCAAAGCCCTCAGGTAGCTGTTATTTCTTAACAAGATGCTGTGAAAGAGGAGAACAAGTAAATAAACCCTTGCAAAATAATTATGGACATTTCTGAACGTCTTGTATGTCTATGGAATAGAGATGGAATGGTCTAAGCATTTGTTTTGAAAATCTTAAAGAGTTATGACCAAACCTTTTCCTAAATACATTATCTATTGTAGAGGATAATTATCCTTAGGAAATATTATCCATTAGGAGACTTAGGAGATATTATCCATTATAGGAGACAGTTGTGGACAAGCTTCACTCTTGGAAGGTGACAATAGGAGGAATTAGTATCAACCTTCAGATACTTTATGAAGATCTACTCTTGCATCTTCGTATTTAAGAAATCTCCAACTCTCCTTCTAATTTTTAAAGGTTGGTTGATTAGGAAAAAAATATCAGTTGAAACTTACTCAGAGCATTTTAAATTAGGACATTTCTACTGTGTACACTGTAAGGTCATATCAGTTTGAGAAAAGCTGCTGAAAAAAATCAAATTATGAGCTAGAAAAGTAATATAAACATACTCTGAAACTAAATCATGTACCTCATATATAGCACATTTTTGGGAAGTTATGTTTGTGAGCTTTCAATAAGGAATGGTATGCAGTAGAACTTTGGGGAGCAATTTTAATTTATTATCACTTGCAATATGTGTTTAAAAAAAAAAGGCAAGTTGTCTTTGGAAGAGCATCAATTCAGGCAAATTTAATGGTCTGGACATCAAAAATAACAAACCATTAATCAAAAATGTCTTTTTTGTTAACAGGCAGGTTCTTTTTGGGTACTTTATTGTCACGTGATGTACAGCCCCATATTTCTGCTGAATTTAAATAACCTGACAAAAATTAAGTTGGTCAGAAGAAATGTTTCCTTTTTATGGACTACAATGCTTTCATTCCTGATTGATTTGCAGATAGCTACAATTTTGTACCAATGTGAAAGTTTTTTGAAACATCTGGGGACAACTGCCGGCTAAATTCTGTATATCTGAGCACAGCTACGTGGTATTTCTGCTGGTGCTATGAAAGGGAAGCCAAAATAGAAATATATGGAATGTTCATAACATGCGAATGGTGAAACTTTGACAGAGGTACTGACAGAGGAGTTTATTTTTTTGACTAGGACTGCAGGATGGGAGGTGAGGCAACGAAACAAAACCATGGAGCTTTGAGATGAAGAAAAATCTGACAGCTGAGGTCTACAAATTATTAATAAGATTATAGTTGGTTTAATGGATCCAATTAAATATAATTGACCTAATTTTATCAGCAAAAATTGTTCTGTTCAATTAGCATAAAATCAGGACAGCACCTACATCAAAAGCTCAGTGCTAACACTTCTCTAATACACAGCATCTTACAGAGGGTACAAGTCCTCATCTGCACAGGATTGTCTCTCTTTGGATTGTTTTAAGATTTCCTATAACAGGGCTGATTTGGTGTGAGCCACATGAATAAATTGTTAAAGTCTCATTTTACTGACAGGTGTGATAGTAACTGTATAAATTGTTTATTGTACCATGTTCACGTGTCCTACTCTAAAACTCATCAAATTAACTGGAAAGTCACCAGTTGACTTCAAACAGGCTTTTAAATAATGCCCACAGATAAATGTGCACACTTTGTACTGTAGGTCTTCTCAATTTTAAATTCTAATCTTTTAGTGCTGTCATGGACTGAATGTGTAGTTCTGAGATTTCAGAGCCTCTTCACCAGACACTTCTCTTGAAGATTTTAAATTAGTTTAATCCTCCAACACGAAAGGATCAGAGGCTCTCCCTCAAATTTGGACTGTGCCATTTGGGAGAAGAGGAATAACTTGTAATTTTTGATTCCATTCCTGAATTTGGTGGGAGACGAATGAGGCATTTTGAGATTCTGCCTCTTCCTCATTAAAGAAGAAAAAAGAGGTTGTGAGAGGTGTATAAATCTCCTTTGTTAACTTTAATCAGTTAACGGCGAGTGCTGTTAAGGATTCAATCAAATCATACATTTTCTTAATCAACATGAAATCTGTTATTATTTAAGGATAATTGCTCTTCACCAATACCTGGCTGGTATTTTTTCTCAGTTTTAATTACAAGTTCTCACTCTTGTTGTTTTCTTCAGTAATTCTTTGTCTATACAGAAAATTACAGCAGGTTTAACAAAGACCTACCTCAAGGAAATGTTATTTACGTGACCAGATCTTGCTCTAAGGTTTATGGTTCTGTGTGCCTGGGTTTGACCAAGGCACTTGACCTGTCTCCCACCTTCAGAATGTTTAAAACACATCTCTAATAACTTCACGTGCTTCTCTCTACAAACGTGAAACCCGCCTGTGTCTGGAATCCTTTTTTCCTGAGGTTGGTTTTATGACAACATTTCGCTCTTCTACCACAATTCACTGCAAATTTGTCCTCAGTTTCTGTTGAAGATTGCGGTGACCCAGCTCCAATCTTAGAAAACCCTTTTCAGCTAAATTCTTACACCCTGAGGAAAATGTCTCTGTATTTTGCTTTAGGCTTTTTTAGCCATCAATGGCAGGTCTTTTACAAAAGATGCTCCAAGGCCATCTTTAACCTCTTTCTCCTTTCACTCTCTGGGTGCTGCACAGCAGGTAAGGGAATTTTAAATGCATGCCAGTATGTGTGGAAAAATAATTCCTGACAAGTAACTGTCTTTATGTATTCCATTTCTGTTCACAAAAGTGTCTTGTAGTATTTTCCATACATTTTAGAGTCAATAATTATTGGTTAATAGTGCATTTTTGAAACGGAGTTGGGAATATTTGAATAGGTTGGTTATTTATGTTGCATGTTTTATTTTTATTCCAATTAGAAGTAGGATAACAGTATGAAGTTTTCTCAAAAAAGCAACTCCATACTTAGAGTTAGGATATTTTCTAGCACATCCAAAAATATTCCTTCCATTTCTGTGCACCAAAGTTTTTCTAACAAATGAATGCTGGAGCAGGAACACAAATGAAGCGAATGTTTAAAATTTTACGAGTATTTTACATTATCTCTTCTGATCTACCTCTCTGGCAACTTCTGTAACACAAAGCAAACAGCATTTCTCAGAGGAGAAGAAAATGAAGGAATTTGGTGTAGATCTGTTGGATGAGTTAGTAAGGGCAGAAATACATGTTTACTACTAGAGGCTCCCAGTTCTTGCAATAATTGGTGATGTTCCTAAGGCTTTCCCTTCAGGAGTCATTTAATGCCCATAAATCACAGCTTCCTTTCCAGGTGAATATCTGGCTGTCAGGGCTGCAGAAAAAAGCACGAACCCAAGCACACCCTGAAGTTAAAAACCTGACTAAACAAACCCTGAAAAACAGGTGAAATAGAAAGATAAAAGATCAAAAGAAAGTGAATTTCCATAGTTTTAAAAACATGGGTTTTTTTCAGGCTCTACTTGTTTTCTGAGCACTGGGTTTATTAATGCTGTTTTTATTTGTATGCTGATGACCATAGCAGTTTTTAACTCTTTGAAAATAAGTGATCCGAGTTCCTATGGGATGCTCTGGATCCCACTACTAGCAAGGGAATCCTGTTTTGGAGGCATTATAGATTGGACATTGAAAAGGATGAAAGGGCTTGGAACTCTTGGTGTTCACATAAACTAAACTTGTCTTAACTGCAGTTGTTCTGTTGAACATCTTCCTTGCTTAAAGTTTATTTTAAGATGTATTTTGTTCAGCAGTAAATATCTCTTGTTGTCCTTCGGAGACATTGTTTTCTCCTTTGTCAGCATCTTGTTCCTTATGTACTTGAAAAATATCCTTAAACCTCAATCCTTTTAATTCTGTTTTTCTGCCTTGCTGTGTTTAAAATGCCTGTGACTTACCTGTTCCTCAAGGACTGGGGTATTTTTGTACTTTCAAGTCTTCTGTTCTTCCCTTCAAATTTTCATCATCGCTTCCCCAAAGTGCTTGCTCTGGACAAAGATATAGCCTGGGAACACACATAACCCTGAAGAGAGCGGTACAGGAGTACATTCCTGGCCCAACAGAGCACAAAGCAGCGGGATAAACATGGAAAAAATGCTGTTTTCACACCACACTGAGCAGGGAAAAAGGGTAAAGCCAAGGCTAAAATGAACAGCTCTGCCCAACGCCCCTCTTGTCACCTAAGCAGAAAGAGTGGAGGCTGTTCTGGTGTCCTGTGAGGAGCTGAATCGTTCCAGTGGGACTTTGATGTTATCATCTCAAGGTCACGGGCTGGACAAGAGGAAATGTCCTTTATTGGAACATCTGATGTAGTTAGAAAAATCAGGTGTACTTGTGGGAGCAGAGACCCTTGTTCAGGTCATCTGAGAGGATTTTTGTATTTTTAAGGCTTACTTTGTCAACAATCAGTGTCTAGCTTGGGAGATCCGTGAGGGAAGTGTGGCACTGCTCTTAAAAGACTTTTCTTTGATATCAGGATCCCAAGCCGCTGGTGTTGTCTTTGACTGTTGGCTCCCTGGCTTTCCCAAACCCAGACCATGTAACTGTGCCCAGGCTGTAAATTTGACTCTCAGGCTCTTCACTAACTGCTGGTTTATTTCTGGGCTTCATGATCAATTAAATCCTTGCCATGAACCTGGACATGGCAGAGCCAATATGAAACTTCTCAAACTGGTAAACTGCAAATGTTCTGACCTGAAAACCACCCAAAAAATGTCGTGTCTCAGGGACTCCAGAGCAGAATCTGGGACTGAGAGTGTGACCAAATCCTGTGATGTGGATGAGGCCAGACTGTCCAGAATGTGCCAACTCTGGCCAGTGTGGACATTACCAGAGTTCAGCTGAACAGCATCTCCCTAGAGAAACCAAAGCACAGAAATGATTGCTGAGAGCCTAAAGCACATTGCTTAGCTGTACACCAATAACCAAAAAATATCAGGGCACAGAAAAGTCTCAGAAGCAGCCTATGCTGAATAAATATCCACCATATGTATTTTATAATGTATTTAAATCGAAAGATCAATCTAGATTTACATTAAGTTGCTTTATCTTATTGTGAAAATAAGAGAAGTCTTTAGAGCTGCTTTGCATGCAAATTCATGCTATTTTAAGAGTTTTGGATAGCTGGATCAGCACAATATACATAGAGGGGAAAAAAAAAGTTAGGTTTTACATCTGAACATGCAGAAATGAGGGTTTGACACCCCTTGATTCACTTCATTAAAGTCAGTTATTTCCAGACCTCTGTTCAGAGCAATAAAATGTGGGGAAACATTAAGTAAGGGAGGAAGGAGCGCATTAATGTCACAACAGCTGTGAAATTAATGTGACCCTAAATAATAACCCTTTAGGCAGCACCGTTCATACAGTAGTGACCAGGGCATTGCCAAGAGCTAAATTTGAATTGCACATTGTGTTACAAAACCAGTGCTCAGCAGTTCAGGTGAAGTTAAAGTTCCTTTTTTCCAGAAGTAAATAAAAGCAGAAACCCAAATCAGAACGTACCCACCCAGCCCCACGGATCACAAATAAACTGTGGATGGATATGTGCACATGTAAAACAAATACCTGTTTATGTTCTGGGGAAAAAAAAAACCCACGTCAGTTTCCAGTAGCATCAGCAGTATCTGTAAATGCAGTAGTAATTTTTTAACAATTAGGAAATTCCCAAAATGTTAATAACAAATATAATTTTTGTAATGGGAATTGAACTGCAGGTTTTGTGTATTTGTTTGCATTTTTTTTAAACCAGCAATTTCAATAAGTGAATAAATCTGTGAGTTAAAAGACACTATGAAATTTATGTTCACTACCTGCACAATTAAGCAATACTTACTTACTGCAAAATTATAGCTAAATAATATACCAAATATTTTCTGATAGACACCTTTTTATGCAGTGAGGCAAGAGGGGAGTGAATCTTAGTGTATGACAAAGTGTACAGAGAATTCTGGACTTTATTCTTCCCACACAAGCATTCAGCCATAAATACAAATGTTTCTTAAAAGTCTGGCTAAGCTGAGAATTGCAACCACGTGCTCAGGCTTTGTCACCTGCAGGAGATGTGGGAAGAGCTGGTTTACACTGGGAACATTTGAAGTGTCTGAAGAGCAGCTCTCAAGCTGATGAGATTGTAGCTGGAACAGCGGTATCCGTACAGCGAAGCCTCTTCAGAAGCAGCTCAACAAATAGCTCTTTTCTGTAGCTTATAGAGGAAAATAAGAAGTTGAGTGTGATTCCGTGGTGCTGGCTTAAAGAATGTCACCTGCTACTGTGACCTGCATTTTGTTGGGTCTGATTAAACGGCCAAAATACCTAATTTTTGATTTGTGTAATAGTTTGAATACTGAGGTTTGAAACATTTTGGCTGAGAAATGTTGCTATACTGCCTCATGGAATTTGCAAATTATGGTTAAATAAACCTATTGAATTTGTAAAATGGCAGCAAAGCTGATAAAACCATTAAAAACCCCCACCCCTCCTCAGTGTTTCTTCTGTTAGACTTAAGACATTTTTTTATTCAAGAACAGAATTCAGGAGCAGGGATGAAAGGATGCAGCTCCACTCATTTCCCCTCACCCTGTGGAAAGAAACACCCAAGTTTGTTTGTCTTGCTGCTAGCAAGGAGAGGCAGAAGTTGTGTGTTTAGCCCACATTCTACATTTAATTTGTGGTTTCATTAGACAGATCAGTGAGCAGCTTTTTGTACCTCCTTGTTAATTCTCCTTCAGTAACTTCCTAAGAGCTCCTTGTTTCTTTTACTTTCGTGCTAATAAACTGTAGAAGGTTGATAAAATTTGGAGGGAACAGTGTTTGCAATACTGCAAAAGTCCTCTGCTTACTTTTCAGCTACTGCTCTGAAGTGTGACTTGTGAAAAAAAAATGTGGGAATGCCTTCAGATCCTAAAAGTTGAAATCTTTTAAATGAAAACTGTCTCTGGACATATCTGTTTTATCACCATGCTCGTGAAAAGATGCCAGTCCCTCATATCCTGCAGTCTTTGAGGATGACAGTTGTGTAGAGGCTTTTAGTACCTGGATGTGCTCTCCCCTGCTTCTGCAAAGGATTGTTGCGTCAGGGAGGTTGTTAATTAAGGTTTTTCACTGAAACAATGGTGAATGACTTTCAGCAGTGAGAAGAAAAAGACACTTCTGAGGTACAGAGATGCTGTAAAAAAAGAAATAAAAGCCACCAAAGCAATTTCCCTGCTGATAGGGTTCTGTTAGTGTTTTGCATTATTTAGAACATACAAGAGCTAAATTGCTGTGGAAGATAATTGATGTCATAACAGGAGTGTTGAAGGCCAAAAGATGGTTGAAATATTTGACAGGCTTTTTATTATTACCTTTAAGGTTATAGAGTCTGAAAATCAAGCAGACATTATGTCATCCTGCAGCAGGAGTGTGTTCTTCATTTGACTGTGGTAACAGTGAAATCGCATTTATAATAACCAATATACGTGTGTGTGTGTGTATCTGAAAGGTTTGATAATTGGGGATGTAACTACAAAGTCGTCAATGGCTTTTGAAATGTCTTACATTTTAAAGAGACTGGGAAAAAATATAATATAGATATTTCTCCAGCTGAAATAGTAAGGAAAAACTACAGGGAGACTCAGTGCAGCAATTCAAAACAGAAACCTAAAAATCCACCTTTATTTTTGCCTGTTTGTAACACTGTTGCGTGCACAAACCACATATCTTAAGAATTATTATCAGTTTTCTGCCTTGACGTATAAACAGCTTTCAGGATGAATATGAGCCAAGCTTTAGAGATGCAGTCATCTGTCCAATAAAAATAGGATAAAAAACCTCAAGTCTTTCACTGGATCATTTCATTGTATGTTTTAAACACTCTCTAGGAGAAAGGTTCAATGTACAAAAGCTTTGAGCAGCTGAAGGCTTATCTGAAACATTTCTAAAGAGTTGGTAAGAGCAGAGAATGGGAGTATGAAAATCTCCTGCAATATGCCAAGGAGAGTCTTTCACAATGGAGTTTGACAGAGCACTGTCGAATTAGGGACTTTATTTTCTGTGTTAGGTGCTTTCTATGCATCAGGTTTGCTCCTTCTACCCTGGTTCTAAAACATTCTGCTTGGAAAATTTAGTTCAGCCAGTTTTAGCTCAGAAACTGCCTATTGCCTTTATCATTTCCCATGTTTATACTTAGGGCAGGGGGAAGTATGGAATTAAGAATTTTTATAGCAACATGAACCAAATTCCCAACTTTTAGAAGTGAGTTTTCGGCCTCCAATTTTGCTCTGACTAAAGAGAATTCCAATTTGGTGTGAGGTTGTTTCACTGTTGCTAAAATTGTCAATATTGTTCTTCCCAAGCTCAGCCGCATGGCAGGGTAACGGGATGAAATTTATGTGAGATCAGGGTTGTGGCTTTTAATACCTTGAAAATAAAAATCAGCTTTCACCCAAGAGCAAACCAGTTCCCCAGGGCATTCTGGGGCAGCTGTTGGTTGGTCTGGTGGACTCTCCCATCCTGTTTTGCTGGGAACACCCTGCCACCCCACAGAGGTGCCCTCTCCAGCAGCCCCTGGCCAGGAGCAGTTTTACATCAGCCCTAACGAGCAGCAGATGAAAACCCACGAAGACCATTGACAGTCTGAAGGCATCCAATTCTCACCCCAGCTCTGCACATGTTAACATGTTGATAATGACATTTTCTCTGGGTTCAAGTGCTTCATTATCAAGATTAACCTTCATTTTATTCTTCAGTCTAATATATATCTTCAATGTTAAGTCTTCTTCAGGGATCTCTTATCATTTCCTGAACCCTCAATTTAGTAAATCCTGCTTATTCATGCCCTTTTATTCTATTAATTTCTTTTAAGGGTATCTATTCTTACCTAGAATTGTCAAGGAAACCACCATCTTTGGCTTAAACAACATCCCCAGAGCTTGGAAGAGCAGCGTTATTAGATGGAGGAGTGAAATTATATTTTAATTTGCTTCCTAAATTACATTAAATTATGTATGATCTCTCTTTTGCTTAGCGCATCCTTTAAATTAGAAAGTTTCAATAGAAAAGAACTTTGTTTTTCATTACTAAGTCCCTGATAATTAAGTACATACTAAGTTTGTTTCAAAAACCCTGAAAGGTTTGGAGTGCCTGAATTGCCAGATCTCATAACAAGGCATAAGAATACATCCCATCCTGTATCAATTATTATTTCAGTTATTATTTTATCATAAAGTGGCAGTTCAGTGCTGCTTCACTACTCGCTTTGTAGGCAGGGCAATGATGGCACTTGACAAGAAAATAATAAGTATTTATCTGGGAGGTCCTCCTTCCTTTGCTCTATAAAGAAATTTTTCCCCTTTCTTGACCCCCAGCTGGAAAACACCATCTGTCCTTTGCATAAAAAATAAAACTATCAAGTTAATGCCTTTTGAAATCCAGAGAATAGCTCAACTATACTAAATACTACAAATCTAATTTAAAACTGTAGGTGAGTAGAAAGAGAATGTATGACTTATTATAATGTTATCGAGTCTCTTCCAGGCATATCTCGTCTTGCCTATTATCAGAATTATTTAAAATGTGGTACACGGGGAGCCTCCAGCCAGGTGCCAGCCCTTCCTTTCCCTGAACTCTGACTTGGCTTCCAAGGAGTAGGGCTGTCACAAAGAGATTTTAATGGGATGAGCAGGGCAAGGGGACCAAGGGACACAAAGACTCCGGGGAAAGCACAGGAGATTAAAGAGATGGAGATAATTGCAGCAACTTGGGGAGTTGTCCACAGCACGTGCAGTTGTAACATCTCAGAAAGGGGAAAACTTCCTTCTCTGGGCTGAAGTGTAAATCATAACCTTTTGGACAGACCACAGAGCGGGTGTCCAAATGCAAAGCAGATCCTTGTGTATTTAGGAATTTATCTTCTAATCCACCTCTCCTTCTAATCCCGGCCCTTTGGGAGCACAAAAAGAGTGAATTTCACATGACACAAAGTATAGAAATAGAAGTTTTAAAATTCCCTTGAACCCACTTATTTGTTTGTTTGTGTTTTTTGGTTTTGAGGTGGTGGTGTTGTGTTGGTTTTTTATTTCTTCTCCCTGCTTAGTGCAAGAGATTAAAAAAGAAAATTTCTCACTCATTTTTCCACTCTTTTGGTTTCATTAAATCAAAATGCATTTGGTCTTTAGCAAGCATCAATTCTCCAAATGTTTTGTGGAGAGGAAAAATGCATTTATGTCTTTGTGGCAACATTAAACAAGGCAAGAAGAGTGACAAACATCCCATCAGGCTGTGTAATTATTGCCTATCACTCCTGCAATGTCTTCAGCTGTGCATTTATCTTCTGTACTTCTTTCTCCAATCCTCCACTGGAGTGAATAAGATCATCTACACCTACACCTGAAGAGGGAACAGAATTAAATTATAGACATTCTCTTTCAAATTTAATGAGGAGTAACATGTGTGTTCCAGAGATGGAACCTGGATCTTGTTACCTATAAACACGAGAAATATCTTAAGCTGAAGACAGGACTATTTTTCACATCCTGGTCCCAGCTACAGCCCACTTGGATGAATCACAGAACTACTTAATAGCATCGAGAAATGACAGCAGTGACAAGTAATTGTAGCAGTTTATTTCATTTTCCTTTGCTGATAATGCAGTAGCTGAGGACTCCATGAAACTACTGCAGCTGTCCAGGAAAGAAAAATAAAGTGTGAGCACGGGGTTAGTGGAGGAAGTCGTAGGCAGTTACATTGTACTGTTCACTTTCTTCCCATTTCTGGTGACATCTTGATCCTAAAATAATATTTCCTGTTCCGTTGGTTTTATAGTGCCAGACTGTTGGACAAGTGGAGGAGAAAGAGGTGAAATTCAAACTACCAAACAAAAGAGAATGCTCCAATATCCAGGTATTTTTAATACTTGCCCCAGCAGGATTACAAATGAAACTGCTGCTGCACAGCTGCTGTGAACTGCCTTAATTCAAACCCAAAACATTCCTTAATCACAAACAAAATTTAAAGATTTGCTTTAAAATTATTTTTAACATTTTCATAGCACAGTATGTACTAAAATCCTGATATGGTGCTAAATCCAAATTGATTCTTCTGGTCTTCACTAACCTCCAGCTGCACGTTGTCATGGTCTGATGAGGTTTGTACAAAAGATTTAGAAGTTCATTCTCTGGTTTAAAACATACAGAGGAGGGAGAGGAGAAACATTTCTCTCCCCTCTCCAGCCTCTATGTATAGGTGGGTGTGGATGGTGCCTTAGACAGGTTACAGCTCACAGCCCAGAATTTTGCTTTCTGCCAATCTGATGGTCCATGAGATTTTCCTTGGTTTATTTGCTAAAAAACTGACCAAGAACCAAGTTTGTAGCTGCTCCTGTTTCACTTTTGGTCCAGGGTCCTGGTATAGGGGTCAGACCCTTCCCAGGGGCACCTGTCCCTTGCAGAGACATCAAGGAAAGTGCTCTGGTTCTTTGCATCAGCTGCTCTGTACTCCACAAGCTGGAAGGGGAGACCTGGTGATCAATGGAAAACAGATCAAAATACATGAGAAAGGAGCATAGTGTCAATACCCATTAGGATGAAGAAACCAGATGGTTTTTTCCCTAGTTTTATCTCTGTGTTTTTGGTTTTTTTTTCCTTTAATGAGATGCAAAGTTCTGGCCTGAAATACATCCCCCGACTTCACTGGAAATGATCTTAGGCCTTAATTCTGAATAAATTGAATTAAAATGTCTTAGTCATGTTCAGCAGCCTGGATAGGCCACTAGCCAAAGTCTTTGGATTGGCTCTAGCACGATAATCACCTGATACCCTGATCTGGAAAAGAATTGTGTGAAGTACTCTACTAATTGTGACAGCTGAGCTTCTCTGAAGTCCTTGAGCTCCCAGGTGTCCTGCAGTTGATGCTGAGTGCTTTGCACCCCTGGGATTGGTTGTTCTGGCTCAATCCACAGGTGGATTGGGGAGGGGGCTGTGGCCAGTGAGTATTTCCCTGGCAGCACTGGGGCAGGGAGAGAGCAGTCGGCTGGGAGCAGATGGGCACAGACTCTCTGAGGTAACAGAGCTCTCTGGGTTTGTGGGGTTTTACTAAACCTTGTGATGCTAATAGGGTAAAGAGTTACGTGGATTTTGCTCTCTTGTGCATTGTGGTCTTAAACCCCCTTTTTTCCTCCCCAGTCTGTTTTGTCTGTTACTCCAAGGCATGAGTGGTGCTCCTCGGTGTAGATGTTGGTGTAAAAGCTCTCCCACTTTTTATGTGTGTATGGGAAGAGTTTAGTGGTTGATATCTGCACCTCAGCTTTCCCAGCACTCAGGTTAACCTATTAAATAGTCTTCTAAATATAACAAATATATGATATATCAATAGCTCCCCTTGGTCTTCCTTATATCAGATATCCTCAAAAGCAATATCCCATCCTTACAGATCACAATTCTCCCTTTGTAGCTCCATTTCCTTTATCACTGCTATCTTTAGGATATTTTATATCTCCTACTTGAGGGGCTTTTTTTCTGTAGTTATCAGATTCCTTTGCTCTCCCAAGAAGGATTTGGTGGTTTCCCATTTTCATTTATTAATTGTTGGGTTTATTTCTGGTTTTTGTGCCGCCTTAATGTTAAAGATAACAATTAATTCAAATAACAGAAGATTTCCTGGACCAATATCAGTCTGTGGTCTTGGTTAATAGTGGCATTTCTGTGTTAATCTATAGCTTACAGCAGTCTCAGAAAATGGATTCAGTGTTTTGCTTTAGTGTTGCCTTCTAGAATTTGCTGTGCGCTTTTCCCCAAACTTTAAGTTTTTAAAAGTCAAGGATGTTTCTCTAAAATTCTTAGGAATGAGTAGTTTACTGTGATTTTCATGGTGGGTGTTTATGTGGGTGTCGAGATTTTTAAAATAAAATAAGGAGAGCGTTAGCAGAAACTTTTGTATAACCAATGTAACATCCATTGTTCAAGGGCACGACGTGCGCCTGGGTATTTTTCTTTATTGGGATATTTTTCCTTACTGAAGGCAGACAGAAAACTCTCTGAGCCGGTGGGTGGAGGTCAGAACAACATCTGCTCTACCCATGGAGTGCAATCTTTGCTGTTGCTCGGGGAATCAATTGAGCCTGTAATAAGGAGAGCCCCAATATAGACAAGATGCACAGAAATTATTGATCAGAGCCTGGGTAAACCCGGCCACGGAGCCTGTGCCGAGGCTGGCTGCACCTTGGGCAATTTACTGCCTATGGAACAGGTATTAGCAGCAGCTTTCCTGCCATGTTCAGGGATAAAAACATCCCAGGCTGCAAAGCCTTTAGTTAACAAATGATGTTATTTGTCTCAGTTTTAGCCAGGATTCTAATAGTTGTAATTATGGAGATGGAAGGGAAGGCAGGTAAGTTATTAAAATATCAACGTATGTAAAGCTTCCTGGTGCAGAAGAATTGGCAAATGGAAAATTCAAGTTACTAAAGTTTTGTTTTTTAAAGTAATTTTTTGAAGGAGAGCTTGAAAACTGGTGAAATTAGGAAACCAGTGTTAAACACCAAACACTTCAAAACTGGCTAGTTCTGGTAGAACTGTCTGGGTCTTGAAAGAGAATTCCTTGTGTGACTTTTAGGAATATTAAAATATCAGAAACTTCAAATGAATACTGATTATTTATGAAGGCCATTGCTTTTGACATCAATCCTCTAAAATATCTTCAAACAGTGTGTTGTGCTGCTGGTATATTTTAAATACACTTTTCATGGCTGCTGCTGGTGGAGTTCTCTTGGTTGTTTATTTGTCTCGCTGGCTTTTGTGCCTTGTTTGGTTTTATTTTTTGGCTTTTTCGTTTTGTCCTGCTGTGCCCTAGAGAAGAACTTGTCCATCTTGAGGGACAGAGGTTATGGGGGCAGCCTTAGAGTCGTGTGTGCTCTGCAAGGCAGCACAGATAAGCCCTTGCTTGTCACTGTCACTGGAGCCAGACAAGTCAGTTGGAGAGGTTTTTGTAACTCGGTGAGAGGAAAACACCAACTTCCACATCATGCACTGGTTGCTCTTCATCTTCCTGCTGCCCAAATGGCAAAGCATGTTAGCTTTGACTGTAAAGATGAATTCATGGGACATCAATTTTGAAGCAGTTGTTCTGGGCAAGCAGTGTCTAATTCAAACCTGCTTAATTAGTAGCATCTTTGCTTTCATTTTTAAACCTTCTAATTTTCTTTGTGGCTGTAATAGGTTCCTGTTACTTAAAATTAAAAGATCGTATTGCTAAATGCATATAACTCTCACTAAAGCTGAAAGTGTAAAACTGAAAAATGCATTATTCTTAATTACTACAATAAATGTTGTATGTTTTGCTGTTAATGTATCTGTGCATTTGAAATTGTCTAATACTCCTCCTCTTCCGAATACACGCTCATGTGAATCTGTTTCTCAGAATTGCTTGCTCTCTATCATACCAAATTTTTTTACAAAAAGGATGCAAGCCTAGCTGTATTTATGTACCAAATCTGGAATATTGAAACGCGATTTAATTAGTCCATTTTAGAGGCTGTTAATTACAGAATGATTTTTTTTTTTTAAAATTCTCTGTAGCAGTGCTTAATTTGGCTGAAGGGTTTTGAATGAAATTTGAAAGCAATATCAGAGAAGGGATTGGAACTCAAGGAAAAAGTCACCAGTGTCTGGTGTACATTGCAGGCTTTCATTTTGAATGGCTGCTGAGCCTCTTTAAGGACTGACCCTTCCTGATTGCAGGAGAAAGGGCCTACCTATCCAAAAAAGTCAGGAGACAAAGTGGGAGAGGATCTAGTGCCTGTCTCTGGTGCAGGGTGGGTGAAATGAGAACTCAGACCGGGTGTCTCACAAACTAAACCCGCTCTAAGACCATCACCCCTGCGTGTTCCAGGTCTCTGTGTGCACAGGAACGTTAACACAGCAGTTGCAAACGAAATATCTGAGGGCACCAGAACATAACCAGATGTGACGTGCACTTTACAGCTACACACAAGCAGAAAAACAAAAATCTAAGCTATAGCATATAATCAAGTTGTCAGACTGTTCCCTTCTACTTCACATTTTTAGGATATGATGCAAATGAGCTTTTAAAATCGATTTGGATTTGTCAACACTGTTAATGAAAATGTTAATGCCTTGTTAGCTGTCGACTAATGATAGTGGAGGTTCTCATTCCTCACTTAATGGTGGCACCAAATGTAAGAAATCCTGATTTATGGGCTGCAAATGGAATCACAGAGCGAGCTTTCCTGCTCCGAGCGCTCCCCTCCCGCCCGTGCCGTGCCGCACGAGGTGGGATATTGATGAATGGGTTTATGACTCATTTGGGGAGATCTATGAAGGCAGTTACTTCATAAGGTGCCATTTTATCACAGTTTTGTTCGACCCGCTGCAGCTGACTCATTGATTGGAGTCAGTCAGGGGAAGCAAAAGGCACAGACTTGGGGAAAGTGCTGATATTTGTATCTTTTTTATTTTTTTCCAAAGACTAGACTTTCGACAATGTTCCAGTGATTGCTTTATGGATGCCTAATTATTCTGTCATTAGATGAGGTTTTGTAATTCTGTTCGGAGTGGCAAAGTCAGAGTTTAATATTAGCAGATGCTGTTTTTCCTTTTTGGTGGGTTTTTTTTTCCCTCCTTCTTTGGCAGTGCTTTCTGGATTTTTGATTGAAGAAATTGAACTTTGAATCCATACACATTCATGCATCATTTAGTTTGTAGACCTCTGCTCAATTACAATGCAGAGCAGAGACGTAGAGAGATGTGAGAACTCCTTTCCTGAAGAAATAATACAGCTTTAAATGCTGGTTTGTGGATGTGGTTTAGCATCATTGGCAAGATGAGCAATTAATATTTTGTGCTCTGTTTGCTTTCAGAACTCCATTTAAAAAAAAATAAATCTAAATTTAATGCTGAAATATTTTTTAGGTTTAATATACTGAAAAATTTTTTTGATCAGTGTTTGTTTTCACACTGTCAGTGGTAGGTATTTATTACTCTGTAGGTATAGTTTAAACCTTCTTCTTAGCTCTGCATAGCTCCTGAACCTAATTTTGCCTTTGATTTGAAAGATGAGTGTGTGTGGTTTGTTTAATTGTTGGTTTTGTTTGTGGTTTGGCTTGAGTTCCTGGGTTTTGCAAGAGAAACATTCTCTCATTCAAGAAACGAATTAAGATTTGCTGGATGTTTTTTTTTTACTAATTCCTGACTTAACGTGCTTCTCATTGCTCGTATAAATGGTAGCTGTCTGAACTAAATCTGAAGGTTGTTTCTCAGTTTTTAAAATTAAATATTTGGCATAAGAAGTGTCAGAATTTACTCCGGTGTGAACAGACTGGCACTCACTTCATGAGTGGTGTTTGAGGGGAGAAACAAGTAACTGTATTCAGGGTGTATATCCAGGACTTTCCACCGGAATCTTTATTCAAAAATAAAACTGCTCATATTTATGTTTCTCAGAAATTGTACATTTAAAAATGCATCAGTAAAGAGCTGAATTCTGTTCAGCACTCGTCCTTCTAAACTTGTGATGTGCTGGGGCACTGAAAAACCAAGCAAAGAACATTCCTGCTCATAGTGAATTGATACTGAAAACATTTGATAAAAGAACAGATTTGTCCTTTTCCCTGCTGGGTTTAGATTTCAGTTAACAAAAAGCTGTGCAGAAGTAGCTGGTCATATATCAAAGAGTTTAGATCTAATAGGTCTTTGAACAGATAGTGTAAACATCTGGGAATAGAGGTTGAAAGCAGAGATGTTCTTTTATAACAAGAGATGCCTTTTTAATCCTGGTCAGTGCTGTAAAAGTGCTGTCAATAAGCAGAAACTCGCTGTAGCTGGTGACTTCATTAAGCAGCAGATTCGATACCCATTTTACATTGTACTTATGTTTTGCTAAATGCTCTTGAAGTACACCCCAAAATAGACCCAGACTCCTAAATGGACATTGGAAAAGTCCTGAATTTTTGGTTAAACTTTGCTTCTCTAGTCAATTTTGCTAATGTAAAACATTCTTCCATACAGGGGCTTTTTGTTTGTTTGTTCTTCCTGTTCCCAACTGGGAAGGAGTTTTTTCAATCAGCAAAACTTCCAAAGTTTAGTAGGAGAATGAACTTCTTACTGTTTGTAACATTGTGCTAAACTATAAACTTACTTTGCGTAAGTATTAGGTTTTCTTACGGATATTATTTTTATTATATTGCAGGTTTATTTCCCAGGTACTTTTTGCTACTGTGACTAAGAGAAGTACTTCTATATGACAAATCCAATTTGCAGTTTGTAGAACTCAAGGTTGCTTTTATTCTAGAGAAGTGATTAACCTTTGGTTACCTTGATTCTTCTGGTGAAAATCAGGGCAACTCTCCCTGTGCCTATCTTACTTTGTTTTACTCAAGTTAGGCTAAAGCCTTCAGACTGAAGAGGCAATGGTTTTGGTTTGGTTTTTCTTCTTTTTTTTTGCATGAGGAAATGTTAGGGCTCCTCAATGCTTAGAGAAGAGTTTTATTGAGCTTGAGCTCCTAAAAAAGGGGCCAATTTAATTCATAAGGAAATCTAAAATCATCAGATTAGTGTAACAGCGAACTGCAGTTCTCAGAGGGAGAAGCACATGTGTTTACTGGTTTCTAGCAATGCCTCAAACTGTGTTCTCTGTATTTTGGTTTATTATGAAACCATTTTTCTCAGTACTATGACCTAATCTTTCATTCTTATCCGTAAGAATCCAATTTAATCTGACTGTAGCTTTAACATAATATTTTGATCAAGAACACATACACTTTGTTGAACTGGATGCTTTACCATTTCATCCAGTCGTAGCAGCAAACTGGTCTTGCTCATCTGATGAAGGTTGTTCAAAAGGAGTGCTAAAGATAACCTAAGGCCCCCAGTTTGTTTGAGAGTGTTTGTCTTCTGCACAAATGTGGCCTGATTTATATTTAGAGTTTGCTTGAAGAAGGTCCAGATCATCAGTTGTATCTAAAAAGTGATTCTGGATAAAGCAGTTTTTTTCAAGTGGACAAAATATATTTTAAACTAATCCCATGTTTAGAAAACTTTGCCATTGTCTGATGGCTCAAGCAGCCAGAACCATTTTTATAAACCATCCCAGCACAAGATCTGGGTCTGCCCTGAGGTGTTACATGGGCTAGCATTAGCATGGAAAGGGTCAAATCCTCCTCTGAGAACTTGCAGGGCTCCTGCGGGGAAGCACCTGGGGAGGAGTGGAGCTGTGGGCAAGGGCGTGGTGCCTCTGCTGGAAGTGCCCAGGGAGGGGAAGGGGCAGTGGGAAGGAGCCTGTGGGATGGGAGTCCTTGGCTGGGGAGCTCTGGAAGGTTCTCTGGACTGCAGCTCTCCTGCAGCCATTCTCAACCATTTTAGAGCTGCCCTGTTGTCTCTTATTTTTGGTAACAGTGGCTTTCTGTCTCTTTTGTGTTTTGACTCCTCACATCTTCGCTCTTATTTGTCTGTTACCCTGTTGTGAGCCTGGGAGAGATGAAAAGAGAGAGAGGCAGAGGAAATTTGCTTTAGATCGTACAACACCCCTTGTTTGAGAGCCACAGTTTGAGCATGAAAATAATCTCAAGAGAGGGCAGCTGAGCCATTTGAAAAAGAACCTAATTTTGATGCAATCCAAGTGATAATTGGGCTACTCAGGAGCAGCAAAGCACCAGGTGTTTGACAGTGTTCCTGCTGAATCAGAGAAAGCATAAGGAGCTAAGGAAGTCAAAGACTTAACAAATGAGTTCTGTTGCTTTAGGAGAGATGTGTTGGTGGGGAAAAAAAAAAACCAACCAAGAAATTAAGGCAGGCAGATGTAAACATAAATATTTTTCTGTTACCTTGCAGGGAACTTCCTTTTTAAAGGTCTGTATTTCTGAAACATTCTTATTTGTTATTATATAGAGGAGCTGAAATCAAGGATTCTAACACAACAGATTCTTGTAGAACAAAGCCTTTCAGTTAACCAGCTAATCAAGGCAGGCTGGAGATTGCTTGAATACACACATTTCTCTTAAATTCTAATAAAATACATGTTGCATATAAGCAGCAAGGAATCTGGGGCTGTGCCTGGCACAGTCCATCATGGGTTGTTTCCCCTTTTTAGGGAAGAATCTGTAATTGTATTTTCCATCTTCTTTGCCTCTCCTTTGACTGTTACCTTGTGCATTAAAAAAAAATACACATGTACACAGCTAATATTTTGAAAATAGGCTTTTATCAAATCAAAGACAGCCAGCTGATATCTCTTAAAAACAGCATATTTGGAGCTGCCTGTGTTGGGTATCATCAGATTTAAAATGTATGGCAAGTAAATAAGAACATAAAACTGATGAACCAGAAAATAAAAAGGGTTCACATGCTTTATTTCGTTAGTCAGCACAGCAGTAAAATACCAAAGATGTTGAGATGCTGTCTCCTGATATAAAGCTAAAAATGCATCACTCATAACAATATCACAACAAGGCAGGGAGAAGGTTTGTCCTGTGCTCCGTGTTCATATTTCACTGCTGACTTGACAGCACACAATTATTTCAGTTTGGCTGAGGAGTAACTTTAAGATCCTTTCCTTTCTTCAGGGGTTTGGGCACTTAACACAATCTGTTCTCAGTATGTACCAGGTGCTAAAATACACCCTGTACCAAAAGTGCTGGGGCTCACCACATCTGACACATTGAATGTGCAGCTTTCAATGCAGAGGTCTGATGAGGTGACACAGTACAAATCACAACCAATGTTTGGGGAAGAAAGGCTTTCAGATGTTGTTTTCCTGGGCTTGAGTTTTATTTCCAAATCCTGACTTCCCCTGGGGTTGGTTTTAGGGAGTGGGTTGGCGGTGTAAAGGTGCCACTTGGCCCACTCCGAGCTTTAATTGGCAGTTTAGACAGGTCATGCATTACAAATGAGTAAATAACATAAATGTTTCCATGTATTGTTCAGTTGTCACCCCTGAAATTCTACCTTCACAAGCACATTATTTTCTCTAAGCACTACAGAGACATCTTTTCGTTCTGCTGCTTAAGGTGAAATTTAAGCCTGCAAGACTGAACTCCTAACCACTTAAACCAGCGAAATCATAGTGCCAATAAATTAACTGTGGTGCTGAATTCACAGAATTCTGCCACTCTGTCCTTTTCCTCCCAGCTCAAGGACAGCAGAGGGAGACCAGGCAGCATCAGACGTCAGGGAAGCACCTTTGGAGTGTCCATGGATATATGGGGTGCCGTTAGTGTGGGAATGTTCTGCAGTCAGGGTGATGGATAGGTGGCTGAATATGATCCACCTGCTATCATAGCTGGACAAAATTACTTGAAGCAGGAGAAGTTTTTTTTCCCTGCCATGACGGATAGTTTATAGGCAAAAAAAGATACATTTGAATGTTTGTAAGTGGGTGTTATGAATGCTCCTGGCCTTAAACACTGGCAAGTTATTGCTGTGTGCAAACATCCTTTACTGGAGGCAATGTTTGCTTCAAAATAAAGCCTCCCACTCTGTCTTGTGAGCAGTCCAAGACTGTCTTCTGCAGTGAGAGTGGTGATCTGAGGAATCTATGTATAGCCACAAGCTCGGTGGTGTTTGGAATTGTTGGTATTAAAAAGGCTGTGGATACAAACCCTGCATTATTTTCCGACTGGAGTATCTGAGTGATGCTTTCCTGATTTAATAAATGATCCAATTGGGAGAATCCATATCCTTGATGAGTCCAGTAAATATTGAATTTTAGACAGGCTTTGCAATTCTACTTAAAAGGACATGCATTTCTTTCCAAAAAAAAAGTAAAACAAAAGACAAAAAAAGGGGTTTTTTTTCTTCATTCTCTTACGTTTCCAGTGACCTGCTTTGCATTTATATCTCTTATTTAGGAAAGGTTTTTAGATTTTGCTTAAATGCCTTCTGCTGTGATGCTCCTCTCTGACAGAACACCTTTCATCTTTGAAAAAACTGGAAGAGCAGCGCCAACTGGGACTGGTGTTTGTTTTCTTCAAATAATACTTAAATGGGAACTTAAATCACCAGGTGGATAAGTACAGAAATTATGGCAATTTGCCCAGTTGCAGGAATAGCTTTAGATTTGTCCCTAAGTTTGTTCTGGCATAATTCCTAATTCATTTGCCAGCTGGTCAGCCATACCCTTGATTGCTGTTCCTGTAGGTGCCAACTCCATCCCTGCTGCTGGTATCTCTATTTATTTACCTACTTAAAGGTTCAGTTGCTTTAAGCCTTTTTCTCTTAGGATGTGATACTCATTTTGCAAAGGTAGTTACTTGTGATTAGAGAGAGCAGCAGAGCCTGATACAGAGCCCGTGGAGCCCACAGGAAGGTGAATGCTTTGCTCAGAATATAGATCCGTTATGATTCTTCTGGTCTGCCTGGTTAGACTAATGTTAATCTCCCAGGAAGGCTTATAAGGTTATTTTTCATGTTTGATTTTCCTTCTGCTGCCTTCTTTAAAAGGAGAGGAAAAAAATACCCCCAAATTATTTTATCTACTTTATTCCAACTTTAACAATTTTATACAGTGGAACTCCAGAGTATCTCAAGCTGCTCATATTTGAAATGAAAACCCCTGCAATTTGTAAACTGTCAAACTTAATACAACATCTTAGTGTTAATAGGATTTTATTGACTTCTACCATCAGCAGAGGAAGAGGTTGATAAAGTGCCACAAAGGAAATGAAGATACAATACTCATTTTACTTGCATCTCCAGAGCTGTGTAAATTTGATTGCTGAATTTATGGTAATCCAGCTCATTGGCCATTGCTCTTCTGGGGAAGTGGGGACACGAGAGGATTTCTGGAAGAGAGTGTGACTTTGCAGACCTGCAAAATCAGACTTTGTGGAGATTTTGTGAGAACAGATTAAAGTCCTGGTGTCCAGTTGCTGTGAGAGAACACAAGGCTGCACTGTATTATTTATTTCATATGTTTTTGCTGATATTCTGTCTGCTTCCCTTTTCTCTGCTCCCACAGGCAGCTTCATTTGCACAGCTATTTTTGAGTGCTGTTGATAGAATTAGTGCAGTAGAATGAACAAGACTAAGAATATTAAGGAAGTGAAGCAAAGTGACAATGTGAACCTTGTGACACTTACAAATTAAGCTGCTTTTTTTTTTTTCCCCCCCCTCTCTGTTCACTGAAGGCACAGCCAAATATTCAGAGGGTTTAAAAATGTGTGGGGAGTGAGGAGAGGTTGTAAGTCAAATACAACACCAAGGCCCTTGGAGATTAGGGAAAAAAACCCACGAGGGGAAAAGTATTAACCATTACACCAATCAGTTCTGTTTGCCAGAGACAAAAACATGGTCCTTTGCCTTTTGGAAGAGAGTGTGTATTCGAATGTCACAGCTTTTTGATGTTTTAACCATTCTGTAAATGTGGAATTGAAATAGCTTGGGTTTTTTAATAGTAAATTTTACCTAGCTAAAAGTAATAGCAAAATTTTACTACATTTCATCATTCTTTTGTTCATTTTCTAGAGTATTTAAATGTCAAAGATTTTTAACTTATAAAGGCAGAAGTATTTCAGGTTAAAGGAAATCTTTACTAATGAAATATCAGTACTGATATGAGTACATACTCTCTGCTGATAACAATAGCATTTAAATACCCATTTTTTGGATCCGAAGACACAAGTTTTTGTTTTCTGACCCCTTTAATTTTGTCACTAATTCTCTCAAAGTCTCTAACTCTTATAATTTAACCCAAATGAAGAACCATAAACTTTCCTTTTAAATAAAAACACTTGAAGTTTCTGAAGGAACTGTTCCCTTTAAAGCTTTTTGGAGACATTTACAAGGGGTCTCAGTTGCAAGAGGGGTTGCTGGCATTTGTTTTCTCTCTTCTCCACGTTTATTTCCTCCTGTGTGTGCATCTTGGAATCTCACATTGATTCCTGCTCTCAGCTTGCTCTCATGCAGGTACTGAGGCAGGACCCTGACAATATGTGAATATACCCATGTGCTTTTACAAACAAATACTCTTCTCCCCAGTGTGATCTAAAAGCCATACTGGATTCCCTGTATCACTTCTGGTTTGTGGGATAAGTTCATTTAACAAGGATCAGAAATTTAAAAACAAAAAAAAAAGAGGTAGCAGATAAGGCACTTTACTAACCTGACTTTCCTCAGTTGTTGTAATTTCCTGTATTTATTAAATTTCCACAAGTGATCTCCAGTCCTACTAAAGGAAAACATATGTTACATAATTCATTGAGCCCCAAAGGCTTTTTACATATATTATCATTTGTGTGTGGGGGAAAAAGTCTGTTTAACACTCAGGGCAAATGATTTCAGTATAATTAAGGAAATGAATTGTGGCAGATAAATTGCAAAAATTGAAGAACTAAATCACAATGATCTCTTCTTTCTTTTTTTTTTTTTTTTTAATTTTTTTCCCCCTCTTGCTTCAGCACAAATTGCAAATGACCCTGGCAGAAATTCCATTGCCTGACTGGTCTTTTTTTCAGTCTATCACATGCATTTTGTGACAGAGTTTTACCACTTGAACTAAAATTACTGTGTGTAAATATTGGTACAACTTCCCCCTTGTGCTCTTCCAGAGCAGATGAAAACTTCTGAAAGCTCTTCTAAAAGCTATCATGGCACAAAGAATTCTTGGATCTGTTCATACAAAATATTTCTTCAGAGCCCTAAGAGGGGGAAGTGAGTCAAGCACCCTAAACACAAACACATTTTCATATCAATGGACTAAATATAGGAGGATTCTGGGGGATGAAGCCAAAGATTCTCCATCATTCAAACCATGCAGGTCTCCACAAGGAGCTATTCAGGTCTGCACGAGGAACTCAACATGTTGCAATCTTCTGAGCGTTCAAGCTCCCAAGAAAAATCCAGTTAATTATTTACATAGAAAGGAATTATGGTTTTGAGAACATTAATTTATGCTGAATGTAGGCTTTTTGGCTAAAGGGCAATTTCATCCAGAAGCCATCTCACACTAAAGCAAATAAATGGCAGATCACTACTTTTTTAACATTGAGACATTGCCTAGCGGTGTTTTAATTCAAAGGAACATGTAGCAATCAATAAAGGGAGCACTTTTATCTTCATTGATTCTTTCTTGACAAACATCAGTTTTATGTCTCCACCTAATGTTTGCTCCTTGATAAAAAATGGAATGGAATTATTTATGTAATGGGAAAGACTGTTAGACTGGATTTATTAAAACCCACCATCAGGTTTTTGCTTATCTCTTTACAAATGGAGGCCACTGTCACGGGCTCTCCTGTATTTGCTGCACTCTGACACAGACAAAGCATCAACGCTGTTCTTCTGTCAGCATTTATGTGGAATATGGAAGTGTGAACGTTTGGGGCATAATGGATGACAGGCTGAGCTCAAGAAATTCTCTTGCACAACAATGGAATAGCAACTAACAGGAATCAGTGATTTCCTTACTGTGTATGAGTATGAATTAAATGGATTCAGAGAGAGAAGTCTTCCTCAGCTTGCTCACGTTTCAGTGACCTGGTTAATAGGGTGTTTGAAGTGTGTTTGAGCATTATGATAAGAAGGAGGATTAATGGATTGCTTTTGAGAATCCTTTTCCCATTCATGCAAATTTAATTTTTTTTAAGTTGATGGGTTTTACAATAACGTGATTCTTAGAACTGAATACATTTTGTAATTTGAAAATACACCTCATTTTGAAGCCAACCCATCCTCCAGCCCACACATGTCTTAATACGGTGCATTGTATATTAGATATATTCAGGACAGTATTTATCTAGGTATGAGAATGATTCATAACTCCGAGCTTGTCTTTGAGATTTGTTTTGAGAGCTCTGATGGTACCTGCAGGTGAGACATTGTCAGATCCAACAAAGCCACGGTGCTGCTGCTGCTGGCACTCAGACAATGTGAGCAAGGACTGTGGAGAGGTGGCTGTTGTGGAGGCTGGGTGAGGAACAGTGAACTTCCCTGTTTGGCAGACTTTAAGGCTTAAGATTCTTCCATTTTTGTTGTGGATGGTCTTCATATTTCCCAAAAAGAACAAACTTCAACAACAGAATCTGTATTATCTGAAGGGCACAACTTTTTTAAAAACATAAAGTTCTGCTAGGATTTGAAGGAGCTTTGCTGGGAAAAGGTGCTGTCCTTACCTTAGAGGTTCTTGCTTAAAACGCCAACATAATAATAACTTGTCTGTGGCCTTGAGGCATCGCCAGCTACCTGGCACCCTGCAGGTACTGCGAGGTTAACCTTGTGGCCAAGGAGGTGTTCCAACTAAGCAGAAAATGTGCAGGGGAAATTCAGGAGTGTGCATGCAAAAAATGTTTCTCGACGGGCGGTTGAGCATGTAAAATGGAAAAGAATGTATTTTGTGCCTTGCATGTGACTTCTCTTTTCAACTGTCTGATTTTTAACGTAGGATTTCCTCGTGTTATTAATGGTAAAGCAGGGTAAACACTGTGGTCTCTTAGGGAAGTTCAGCAATGGTGTTATAGAACTCAGTACAGCACAGTCTCATTACTGGCTACATCTGATTTATTTTTTGTGGTTTCAAAATGCCTTCTGTGGCTCGTTCACAAGTTTCTCGCCTTTCATCTCAGGAAATTAGTCCACTTTAATCAGACAAAATCGTGTATTTCATGAACAACAGGGTATTACTTAGCAGATGGGCTTTTATTCCTTTAATTCAGAAGCACAAATGCCTAATGAGACGTGGTTTAAGATTTTCATATAACCTAGTTACAATCTATTTTCACGTATTTTATCCACCTGGAGTGTCCTTTCACTCTGGCTGCCCCTAGCTGCCCCCTTCTTTGCTGGAGCAGTTGATCTCTGGAAAAAAACAAAGCTTTCTACAATAATGCCCATAATTAGACTGTAATATTGCTTTAATTAGTCTGGGATATAATTTTGGGTTAAACTTTATAGAACGAAGTTTTTGCCGGAGCCTTAGTCCCAGCACTTTTCATTTTAAAATGAAGCAACAAACCATGAAGGAAAGAGAACAATGCAGATCAAGCCAAGGCATAAGTTGCTATTTCGGTCTTTTCTATGCAATAGCAAAAAGTGCATTTCTCACTATTTCAGGAATAAACACGTCATCTTCAGGAGAGGAAAGAGTGAGGGGTAAGCCTGGCAAAATGAAGACTGTAAGCAAATGATTAAAGGTTAAGTACATGCTCTGAAGTTACAGAGACAGTTCTCCCCTGGAGCTGGTTTGACAGATTTTAGGTCGGCCAAGAGCTTTTCATCCAAGGAATTGGTTCTTTATCGCTAAAAGAAAACGAGTTCTTGTTTCTCTCAGCTTCCTGGGGTTTGGTGGTTTGATAAGATCATCTGGCATGACCTGAAATAACCTGTGATGGATTCAAATTACCACCATCCTGGAGTGTCGTGATCACTTCAATCTTTAGTGAGAACCTCCCACGTGATCAGGAATGCTTTTTCTATACTGCAATTCCTTTAAAAGACTTTCCCACCCCCCCTGGCAATGCACTTCAAGAAACAAATTCCCTGGTTTTCATCTCTGAAGCATTGAGAGAAGTGAAGAAATGTATCCTAACCCCTTATACCAAGAGCTGAACATATAACCTTGATTTACAGGTTTGAAAGCTGTGAAGTAATGTTTACAGTCCATACTTCAGGTTTATGTGTAATTCCACTGGAATGCCTAGCTGTTTGTTTGGGGCTGTTTTTTTGTTGTTCTTGTTTAATGCAAGAAATCCTGGCGAAGACAAACTCTCGAAATGCGAGATTTGCGATTGGAAAGTGAGGGCCGTGAACTCTGTGAAACAATGACCTGTGTCAGGAAGGGGCTGCTGCAGTCCCTGCTAGTTGAGTTTGGGTGAACTCTATTATCATGGACATTTGTCTCCACTTCGAGAACATCTGAGAGGGAGGGCTGTGAGATTTTTGTGTCAGACACGAAGCCTACAGCGAGTATCTGCCAAGTTACTCAAGTGCACATGTATCCAGTGTCTCCCACTTATGTCACTTTTATGCAGAAAAGACAAGAAATTTAGTAATTCCCAAGTTATGTTACATTTGCTGTAGTGTTTCAATTTGTTTCGTTTCTCTGAGCAAGACTTTTAAAACAGAGTGTGCATATATCTGTGTGTATATATGCATACATTGACTTTTCTCCTTTTATATAAACAATATATTGCTCGAAAATTGAAAAATAGAGTGAATCAATGTTTGGAACACACAGCTTGAATCTGAAATAATCTGTGGGTGACTGGGTTTTGTAAAGCATTCTGCAATGTTTCCATCTGTAACTGCTTGTCTGAGAGGAAGCAGTTCTGTGTCTGTGAAATCAGCACCCAGAAAAAACATTTTGGAAGTGCTGCAATGAGCATCAAATTGTCTGCTTATGTCTCTACCCTGTTCAAGTAGTCTCTACCTTGTTCAGGTAGTCCTGTAGCCTCACAGTTAAATAACCAGCTCAGGAAATTTCATTGCAAATAATGATAATTCTTTTGTGAAAGTACTTAGTGATTCAAAACATGAAATGAGTTTTCATTCTTGTATCGGCCACAGCAATTCATAGATTAATGCTGTAACCCTGGGCCCTGAGACTTTCAGTAGGACCTGCGCTTTGGTCTTTGGGGTGTTTGGTTTCTGGCTACTGGATGTGAAGTTGAAAATCTTGCTAGAATCAGACCTAACCTCCTTCCCTTGGAAACCTACGGTTACACCAAGCTCACAGCATTCTCTTCCTTGCTTTCAAGCAGCAAAGCTGTTCAAGTAGTTTGAAGGAATTAGTTCAAGGAGAACTACTAAACATTTGAGGGCTTGCTTATTATACAGAGCACATCCCAAAAATTTTGGTCTAGATATGTCAAGTAATCAGAAGAAAATACTCGTAGAGAAAGGCGTTTTCTCGTGTTTGGTGGTTTGGATTTTCCTCCTTCCCTTTTCCCCTGTTTCATAAAACCAGAGTTCACCATTTGTGTGTAACCCCAACTCATCATCATCGCCCATCACCCCCAAAAACACACCTGTGAATGTTTTAAATGAATAACCTTTTCCCCATTGCAGTTATTCTGGTGGAAGTTTAAAGCTGAACTTTGTACTAAAATGGTAGTTTTGTTGAATCAATAAGCTTCTATCCATTTTTCATCTCTAGTCCTAGAGGAAGCTTGTTTGCACTGTTTGGTTTACTTTGAATGTTAAATATCAAATCAGCTTGACATACAAGCTAAAACTTGGGCAACACCTCCATGTTTCTCAAAATGAGTTTTAAATTGTTTTCTTTAAGCTGAGATTAAATATGCATTGGTTTAGGTTCATTGTTCTTTATCCTAGCTTTTTTTTTTTTTCCTGCCTCAACTCTGAGAAAATGGATTAGAAAATTTACAAAACAAATCACAAAGTTTTGCAAAGACTCATGATTTGCATCTTGGGTCTTGTTCCACAAAGCATAAGTTGGTTTTTACATATATACACACATATATAAACATGTCACCTGCTGACTGTGTTTGATTAAAAACACTGATACAGTATTCCTCAAGGTTTTAATTGTTATTTTTCATAGACTATTCCTTGCTTTGGGTGTTTGTTTTTCTGTGGCTTTAAGCGTCATTTGCACATAATACCATAGACCCCGGCATAGCATACAGGACACAATGGCTCCCAACAGCAATGCCTAGAAAAATATTTATCCAGCTTATAATGTTTTACAAGCATGGGAAGCATTTATTTTCTATTAATATAAGACATATCTAACAGTTCTTCTGATATTCAGAAATAAGGATTAAACAAAAGACAGGAATTTCATGATAATAGAAGCAAATGCTGAGGTGTTTCCCCAGTTAGAACTGTTTAGGTCCTTTGAGATCATTCTCTCAGCCTGAAAAACCTTTCACCAAGACATTCAGGAGACTGAAGTTCACTGCCTTATTTCCACTGAAGTGCCTGATTTTTTTTGTGAAATGAAAATTAAATCAGGTAATTTAGGAGTCTAATCCTTAGCACTCGTGGAGCAAATCTTCTGTGTCTTAGTGGAACAAATTATCCTGCCTGTTTCGGGTATCGCTTTCTGCTCGTTGAGGTTAGATGAAAAATAAATGTTGCTGATGGATGGGGAGCATCCCTGCAGGCACAGGCGTGGGGCCGGCTCTGCACCAGCGACCCAGACCTGGCTGTTTCCCTGGCATCCCATCTCGGCAGCAAGGGTGGAGTTTTCTGCTGAACAGGGCCCCTTTCCATCTCTCTGGTGTTGCATTTGATGCATATTTTAGAAACTTGTGTCACTTACAATACCAAAGGTGGATTTCTTATGCTCTTCATCTCTCCCCAAAGTGGTGAGGAGCACCAGCCCTGCTTTAGGCGTTTCCCTGACCTCCATGAACTTTAGTGTATGTTCCCACCCCAGCTCGTTCTATTCCATATTGTAATGCTAATATTCCTTGGATTATTTGTTGCAACATCCTAGCACTAAATTTTCCATCAGATAATACTATACCTTGCAAAATAATTTATGGACTCTTTGCATGTTTTTCTTCTCTTTTGAATTCTTCCATTGTGCTGGCTGGGTGTATATCACTTTGGTTTATCACTGTAACTGAGCAATGCAATAAAGCATCCCCTTGTTTCACTCTTCTGTTTTCTCCTTTAAATTATACATCCTTCCAGTTTTGTTATTCTTTCTAATGTCTTCACTCTGGGTTATACCAGGTCCCTGATTCACCATTCTTTTTCTGCCCACTCCTTGCAGTTCCTCCCTGAATGCCCTTTGTATCCTGACCTTGTAATCTTTTTTTCTTGATTCTTTCACTAAATTGAGATTTGAAATGGGTCTGCCCTTGGCCCCTTGGCTTGGTGCAGGCAGGATCTTGGCTCTTGGAGAACTTGGTCAGCAGAACGGACTGAGTGTGCGCAGGGTAGGGACCTGTTGAGTAAGACATTGCCGTGCTGACTATGATTTGTCTGAATGATATGTTAAGGTTTTTAAAGAATAAATAAACCAGCCAGCATGAAACTGCAGAGCACAGCTCCAGCTAATTTCATAAGACCCAGTCTTAAATGTGAGCGTGTGTAGTAAAGCCGATTTCACATCAGCAAATCCCAGTGCCCAGTGTCGCTGTTGGGAGCCTTTACCAGAACATCTCAGGCTCGCTGAGTTTACCAGTGCAGTAAAAGAGGAGGGGAATAGCTCATGTCAGGCACTAAATATTTACTATCATCCCCTGCTCAATGGGAAATAGCACTGAAGAGGAATTGGAAAAAAAAAAAAAGGGGCTAATTTTAAATCGCAGTTTTGTTCTGTCATATGGAGAAGTTTCATCATCCCACTAGAAGATCAGGTTGTGGATTCTGGGTTTTTATTTTACCATCCCTTCTTGGATAGCAGCAGAAGGAATATTAGCCCAGAAACCAATGCCAGTTTTCGGCAGCAGAGAATTTCTGTCAACTTCTGCAATGATAATTAGTGCTAATATAGTGCCTAAGCAACGAAATTATGCGAAAATACTTGCTTGTGCGATTTTTGGATTGCACCAAATAAAAATTTACTTCTTTCCTCAGATTTTTCAAACTGGGGTTAGAAATAATTTCATCAAAGAGAAGATGGCACATGGAGTCCTCTTACACAATTCACCTGGAAATACACCTGGCAAAGAGCGAACGCTACAAAAAAAATCTGAGTTTTCCAGCTGTAGTTTAAATTCTGCCACTTCTGGTTTGTTCCCCCAAAAGTGAGAGGGTGGAGTGTGGTGACAAAGGGTGTAACTCAACAGCTCTGAGCACTGACACAGGAGCTTTAGGAGGTGTAAATTAATTTACTGTAAATAGGCTTTATGCAAGTATATATTGTTTTCTTCAGTAAACAGAAGAAAGCATTCTGCTGACTCTGGAGATTATCACTGTTTATCATCAAGCTACTCACACACCAACATTAATATTGTTCATCAGGTTTCTTCTTTTGAATTCCTCTCAGTTGTAATTCCTTCAATGCACAAGAAACAAATTAATAGGAACTCTAGATAGTTTGATTTCTTTTGACATTTATTCTTATCTTCTGAGTAACCTGACAGTCAGCTGTCTCATGGAGCTTATGTTTTCTTCCTCTTCTTGCTGGTGACAGAAATGAAGAGTGTTAGAAGGCATTCCTGAGGTCTCTGCATTCATTTAATATTGTTGGTCTGGTGTTTGATGGTTTATTTTAATACAATCCTTAAAATTTGGCCAAATACTCCTATGCAGATTTGCTTTTAAATGTCAAGACAGCACAGAATTGATGCAAACCCTGTTTTTCCAGTAATGTTGGCTCCATCCAATTGCAGTTTGAATAACTTCTCAAAGTCAAGATGCTGTTGGGTTGTTTTCTTCCAAAGTTCAGAGGAGAAAAATGAAACAAAACTCCTTCCCTGTGGAAGCAAAGTTCTTGCGTAAAAACGGTAGGATTTTTAGGAACACTTCTGTCACTGTGGAGCCATTTCATGTTCTCCCTGTGTTTAGTTTAACCCTGAATGCATAAAATGTAATTTATGCACCATCTAACTGTGCCTTGAGATGTTTTCCTAATTCCTCCCTAAGGATTTCCTAAGAGCCGGGTAAAAGCTGTCACCTTAAATATGCTGAGACAGCAAGGAGGTGTTTTAACATATATTCATATAATTTTCCCTCTTTCATTTCTTTAAAAGTGTATTTTGCTTTCAAGTCTTGGTTGACTACATTAAGTCATTTGATAACAAAGGCCTGAAGTTCACCACTCATCCAACGGATAAGAAAATAGCTGCACATTTTGTGTGTGAGTAACAATGCCAGAGGTACAGCATTGTCTGAGACAGACTTTTGAAGAAATTTAACATATCTGCCTTTTGATATACCCATGCATAAAGTGGAGATAAGAAATCTTCCATTGGCTTTAAAAACAGAAGAAATATGGGATGTGTTACAGCTACTTCTGTAATGCTCTGCAGTCTCGGGGGGCTGCGAGGAGTGAATGGGGCTCTTTTGTAAGGCTGGAGATCTACCAGCCTCAAAGTGTGCCGTGGGAACTGAGAGCTTCTTGCAGTGCATCAATCCCATTGGAATGCAACAAGAACCATTTTACAAAAGAACTTAAACAGCCAAGGAATTGTCACTCCTTGGGTGCTTTTGAAAATAGTACCTCAGGAAATGTAAAAGCAAAGTGTGAGGAGAGAACTTGGTGGTTCAGAAGCGGAGCAGCAGGTGATGGATGCATGATGGGCAGTTTCTTCCCCCGAGGTAAAACACAATCACCATCCAGGAAATGCTAAATGTGAATACAGGATTTTAACGAGAAAATCAGTTTTACCCAGAAGAAAACTGTAAGACTCAACACTTCTGTCCATCTTTGTTAGATTTTCTATTTTTATGTGTTTTATGTAACTCTTTACTATTTTTATACTTTTGCATGCACAACACTTGTGGCCTACTTGTAGTTTGAACACTGAGCAGTTACTCAAGGAAGATGGAGTTGATTTCTTTTGGCTCCTTTCTAAGGTGTCACTGAGATAGGATTTGGTAGCTGTCAGACATTTCACAACATCCTACAAGGCTTTGATTTTAATTTAATAACAGTAAGGTCGTGTCAGTCTACAAACCTGAACATTTTGGATGATGCAGCCAAAACATTTCTGGCCGTGCAGTTAAATTCACCTGGGCAGTACTTTTGCATGAAATTAGAAACATATTTCTGTTGGCATAACGACTATGGATGAGTTATTTGGCTTGACTTTGATTCCAAAAGAGCAGGAAAATTGAAGATGATTTTGTTGGATTTTTTCCTCCGCTTTCTTCTGGAAAATCTGATTAAACCTCTTTCTAACCATTCCTCCCTAGAGGTCTCATTTACTACTAAGAAATTTTAACATTGCTTTTGAACTGCAAAAAAATTGCAACACAAGCAACATTTTAATGATTACCTGGTTATATTTAACATCCATAAAAATTCTCTTGTTTAGGGAGCTCAAAATAATTGAAAATATATTGGTTTTAAATTATGTATGGACTGCTGAAGTGGAGCACAATCAGAAGAAAGCTATTTCTTGTAAAACAGCTTTGGCTGAATTAAGCCTCCTGTCTGCCTCAATTATCATGGGCAATTTTTTTGAACGTTGCATTGAACTCGGAATGTTGTGTGCAAGAGGTCCTTCATCAAACGCAGCAGAACCTTCTGTAGTTAAAGGTAGGATTCTGTATCTCCAAAATCCAGCCACTCAAGGGACTAACACTGTTCATGTGAGCAGTTAAGGGGAGAGGGCAATTTTTTGGCTGCTAATGAGTGTGACCAGAGCAACAGCACCGAGCAAACTACTCCCAGTGCTGGTGGCGTGGGATGAGCAGCTGGAATTCTTCTCATCCCTCCTGCTCCCATGTATGTGCAGTTCACTTTAAACTCCCTTTCCTGCAAGGTGTAATGTAATCCAGAGCAATGAAATGGGACTTTCCTAAAGTCATTTATGCCCAACACTGGGTTTTGGTCCCTGTTTCTTGCCTTTCTTGCACCGAGTAAAATGTTGACATGTTAACAGGTGGCATTAAAACAGTCTGTGGGCCAGCGTAAGACTTGATGCCCGTGTTGGTCTGATAAGCTGTTATTAGAATATATTCTCCAGTAAATATATTCTGTTTCAACCCCTAAAATGTGTAGCCTGAGAGGCCATAAGGTTTGAATTTGTGGTGCAGTTTGCTGTGTCTTGGAGGACACATGAGGATGTTCTGGCCCAGGGACCAGTGGAAAGTCACAGAGTCCATGGTGGGGCCTTTCTGGCCTTGCTTGTGGCTTCCATATTTTGTGCCAGGGTGGGAGTGCATCTGTCACAGCAGATGGAGTGACAGAAGTGTTTGTGCAGAGAAACCAAAGCTTTTGTGCTGGGTCTGAGCCCTGTTCTGCTGTGGGGTGGGAAGATGAGGAGGAGAGAGAGCAGAAGAAAAGCCCCAGTGGCAGAGCACTGACCAGGGACATGGGTGGCTGCTGGGACAGTTAATTCTGGCATGGACATAGCCACAGCAGAGATTTTAACTCAGGTTTCCCATGTCTGACGTGTGTCAACCCTGGGGAGTCTTTCAGACTCTACTCAATGAAAGCTTGAGGAAGCAGGGTGAAGAGTGGCAAGTGTTTTGGTTTTTTGTCTCTCCGTCAAACTCCCAGAATCACAGAGTGGGTCAGGTTGGAAGGAACCACAGTGGACCCTACCTGGTCCCACCTCCCTGCTCAAGCAGGGCCATCCCAGAGCACAGGATTGTGTCCAGTTAGTTCAGGAACTCCCAGTGAGGGAGACTCCATGCCCTTTCTGTTCCAGAGCTTGGTCACCCATCCTTTTTGAAACGTAGTCCTGTTCAATAAGGCATTTTGCATTTATTTCTTAGTTTGTAGAGGTACATACAACTTGAAAAATCTTGGGTTGATCCAGTATTATTTTAAGGAGACAGTGTTCAGATGGATTTTTTCCCCTTGTATTTCTCTACAGACATATGCAAGTATATATTTTAAACTTTAAAGACAAGTTCCTTTCTTGTTAAGACAAACTCCTTTCATCTATCGAAACAGTCTGTAATTGCAAGAAAGCGCTTGTATTTGACATTTTTTTAAGAGGAAGCATTATACTGGAACTAAAATAACACATTGTGATGATAACACATTGCACGATAAATAACACATTGTGGAGGTGTAACATCAACATGAGCATTCCCCCACTCACCCACACACTCTGCTCTGCAAGTCCAGTCCCAAAAGCTCTCTTCTTTTGATGGATGGTGAGTCAAGAAAGCCAACGTACTCAAAGATGTCTTGGTAAATCAGAATTATCTGTTTTTATTATCTCGCGTGTGTGTGAATTTTATTTTTTTAAACCAAGTACTTTATAAAGGGTACTTAAAACAATTCAATGAGAAATGCCTTTCATCAGAGAGATCTGGATCCCTTTCATCATTCACTTCTCTGATAAAATTTTCCATGACTTGAATTGATCTGACTCACAATAAGATAGCATTAAGTCAGTGCTTTTTATGTTCAATGGACTATATAAAGGTCTGGCTCAATAGTTTTTTCATATTTACAATGTTACAAAGGCTTGGCAAGCAAGAAAAACTTCTTGTTAGAAATTATGTTCTGGAAAACACTTCACAGCCATCATTGCATTTCTGTAAATATTTTTAGTCTTGACAAATTATTTTAAAACCCCCCAAAAACAGCCACTGAATAATTTCTGTTCTTTAGTTGCTTCTCCCTAGCGTTCAGCTGGAATGGGTGAGTGGAAAAATGTTCCCATTTTTCATGCATCCAGGATTTCATTGTGTAGTCCTCAGGAATGTTGCAGTTGAGAGTTTTCCTTCTGTTTTGCCAGCTGAGTTGGGCACTGCTGTTACTACGATTTAAAAGGGAGAAGTTTCTGTTTCTGATGCTGAGGAGCCTTCAAGAACTCTTCAGGCAGAGTCTAATGCACACAGATGAAGTCAAGACAAAGTGACAAAGACAGCTTGTTCCTGAGGAAAGTTAAATATTTTTTTCTGGCTAATTTATGTGACACCTAAAGGAAAAATGCAGAATGAAACATTCTGTAACACTGGGTCTGCCTCCAACCACTGCTAATAGAAAGGGACAATGACTTGTACACTGTCTGATGCAATTTATGATTTTATTCTGCACTATTCAGATACAAATATGGTTTCTCATTTGTATTTTGTTTTCCTTGTGCAGTGAAGCAGCACTGACAGCTGAGTGGCATCTTTGAATCCTCTTTCTTTTTTTTTTTTATGGCAAGTATCAATAGCAAAGCATGTGTTGAAAGACTTGATGTCAATTCGTACTTTAGAGACAAATTCTGAAGTGTTTTATCAATTCTCCCAGTAAATGATGTCTGCACAGATCTATGCTGAGCAGAACTGCTGTTACTTGTTTTCAGAGCAGGCACTGTCTGTGCTTCTGCCACCACCAAAAAGGCAAAGGGCTGACTCAAGCCAAGAGGAGTGGGAAAAGAGGTTAAAATAACCTTTGGAAGGCTAAAAGGATGTATTCACTAAAAATGCATGCAAACACCCTGTCACTCCACCCCATCCCTGTTTGACTGGAGTTAAATGTAATATTGTCATTTTGCAGAATATGAGACTAATTGCAATGTTCTGTGTTCTGAATACTGAAGACAATCAGACACTTCAGTGTTGACCAGCCAATGCATTTTCCCATCTGCAGGGGCTGTGTTCCCTGGGGAGCCACCTTTTAGAAATAATTTAGGTGCAGCTTGTAGAGCCACTGCGAAGCCACCCTGGAGATTTGGCTGCTGCCTGACACAATGAGAATGCAGCTGACTGACAGGAGACCTCCCTGTGGCTTGAACCTCCCAGAGTAGCTGTAAATTCAGCAGCAAGTGGAGGTTTAAACAGTATGGGCAGACCCCGTGCTGCTGGGGAAAAAAACTGCTTTATCCTGATGCTTCTATTCCTCCCCTTCTGGAGAGACTCCAGCAGGAATGTGGAGAGAAGCCACGCACCTTCCCTGACATCACACCTATGCTGGGGAGCTTAATGCTCCTATTTTGTGTCAAAAATGCTTCCTGCATTCACTGAAATCTAAGAATCAGAACTTGCTTGTTAACTAATTGCCCTAAAACGTCTTTAAGGGTTTTTGAATTGGGAGAAAATACCTTTCGGCAACTGGGTAATAGCTGCACTTTGTACCTATTTTTCCTTTTACATTTAAATAGAACAAATTGTGTTACTGTGCTGTATATCTGGGCACAGAATGCTTATTACCAATGGGAAACTTGTGGAAGGAGCTCTTTAATGCATCTTGGAAGTGGGATATCAGAATGATTTTTCATTCGTATTTCTTTAAGGCAGCACAATAAGGAATCAAAATTTTTTCTTACTTGATTACTCCGAGCATTTCTAATTGTGTGTTTGTTGGCATCCTTTCAGTGCACTTTTCCTCAACTTGAGAGTAAGAACTGGAACTTGCTAGTGGAAAAAAAACCCCATGACAGACTTCTCCCTAAATGATTGCCTCAAGTGCAACCACTCAACCTGTATTTATTCATCTAAATGCAGATTTTTAAGAATGTCATCCTGTTTTTAATAATGTCACAATTTCTGACACAATGCAGGAGCTGTTGACAATCAGGTTCTAGGAGGTCTGTGAAAACTCAACGTTGGTTCTGCTGTTTGTGGGATTGATTCCTACTGAAACATTGAAGTGCCCTTGTGGTGTTTGTGCTCATGCAGATTTTATTGTTTTCACTCACAGACCCAACTGCTCTTGGAGCTCGTGCCGGTGCACACTCCTGAACACACAAGTGCTAACGTGGAGAGGTGGAAACAAACCAGTTTTCTTTTGCCTCCCAATTGACCAGCAGGTCTGGAGGTGACCTGAGTCATCTTAGCTGCTGAAAAATATTTTCGAGGAGGGAGTAGACCCCGAACATCTGAATTATCAAACCTGATGGATGAGAGCATATTTGACCGCGTGCTTCTACATTTTAGTGCCCTCTTGACCGCATGCATATGGAGCACCAGGAGAATGTCACAGGCTCTCCTACAGCTTTGCAATTCATAGCTGTGCAAAAATGTGCCTCATTTTCATATACTGAGACACTTCAGGCCTGGGGACCAATTTGTTGGTGCTCCTGAGCTGCTTGTTGTGGCACCAGCGTGGTGCAAAGTGCCACCACTCTCTGCTTGTGAAACTTCTACTTGTGTAAACTTTTTGCCGCCCCTCCTGAGCTGTGGCTCAGCCCCCAAAGGAAGGAGAGCCATGCTGGAGTCTTGTCATGGGAGTAGGATGTTTATGATGCAGCACAAATCTGCTACATGAGATTTGTCCACTGATAGGAGTCTTTCAATTGTATTTGCTTGGGGTTTTTTAATTAATTTTATTAAGTTTTATTAATTTTTTTTTTAATTAAGGAAAACTCCCATTAATATTGTTTGTTTTTATGCACTGTTTTTCTACAATTAAATCTTGGGAGTCCTTCCCCATTAAACTTCAAGGATCCAACTTCCCCATTTACTTCTACACTGGCTATTGTGGCCTGAAGTCTCATTTTTAGGGAAGTTGTCTATTACTGATGTCTTATTTTGACAGGAAGAAAACATTTTTGCAAGCATTTGCAGTCAAAACATTTCAAGTGTTCTCTTTGCTCTCTATTTCTCCAGCATTCCCTCACAAAAATCCTGTGAGTGCAACAAACACAGGGATGTGATTTATACCTTTTAATTTTTTAATTTTTTTTCATGTTCTCTTAAATTAAATCTAAGCAGATGACAAGGGGCAAACATCTTCTCTAAAGAATTTGAATTAGGGTCATTTCCATTATGGGACCTGAAATGAAAATTTAATTTGTACCACGAGACACAATCATGTTCAGATTCCTCTCTGGACTCAGCACTGTGATTGAGTGGGAAAAAATATTTAAGTGGCTTGAAAATAATTTAATTTTTAAGGTGGGTTTGTTTTTTTTTTTGGAGGTGTGTTTTTTGGTTTGCCTTCTCCTCAGTTGCAACTTTAGTCTTAACCTCCCTCTACACTTGGAAGTCTGGGGTTGCAGAGGGGAGTTGTTTGTTCTTTGTTTCCAAATCTATCCGAGGGAAGGAACAAAGGGAATTAAACTGTGCAGGTGTGTTAGAAAAGCATTCAAATGAAGTGCTTCCATCTAAGAGTTACGAGCTGGAAGTTGGAGGAGCTGAGCAGATGGGAGGTATCTGGCTCAGATGATCACCTGTCATTGACTGAATTGTTAAATAATGGCTGCTGGAGAATATTTGTAAAAGAAATCTGCATAGAGAAACTGGTGAAAACAATACTTGCTGTACTTGTTACCTCAGCAGGAGAAAAGAAAACATGGAAAAGTGCTAGGGGAAGTCATAGAGTGATTTACCTGAACATATTCCAAACCACTTTTTCCAGACAGCAGATTCTGACATAGATTGTTCAGTTCTATCATGGATTTCTTTTCTCCCCTGTACAATCAGGAACATTTTAATTACTTTTGTTGTTGCAGAAAACAATACTTTTGTCTCACAAATGAACAAGAAATGGAAGATGAGATCAGAACGAGCCAAGGGGCATTCCCACCTCAGCTTGGAGAGTGATAGAATGAACATTTTGCTGTGGCAGAGGAAGCATGGGCAGATCTTTCCTTTCTTTTTGTATGCTGCCAATAGTTTTGGTGTTTGCTGGGGGTATTTTTGTTGCTGTTTTGTTGGTTTTTTTTTTTTTTTTTGTTTAAAATCTCTATTTATTGAGATTAACTCCTTATTTTTGCGGCATTTCCAATTCAGTGTAGATCGTGCATTCCAGTCCTAGAAAGAGCTGCTTGTTTTCCCTCTGCAGAATGAGAGCAGCCAAGGCCAACGCTGCATTCACTGCCCTGGTGGGCTCTGAGCAAGGCAGGGCAGTGCTGGACACCACGGAAATGATGTTTTGTGTGTCAGAGATGGGAGCTCACGCGGGGTAAAAGGCACGTGGTGTTGACAGGACTGGTAGATTTTAATGCTCCTGTTCATGGAGTCATGGAATTGCATTAGAAATTAAACCCTGATTAATAAATGATATGATATTGGTGACAGAGGGAAACTTAACGCTTCACATTTCCTTTATTTCCAACTCTCTCCCTTTTTATCCCACCTGTTATTCTGGGGCTTTTAAGTTCTAATTCTACATTTTGTTTGGTTGGTTTGTTGTTGTGATTTTGGCTTTTTTGTTTTATTTTGTTGATTTGGTTTGGTTTTGGGTTTTTTAAGCTATATTTGTGTCTTTTAAGCAAGGCTTAAGAAGGGAAGGAATTAGAAAATTATTTCATAAGGGAGGTTTTTGAACACTTTTTGTACCTTCAAAGACAGTCATATTTGGCTCCTATCAAGTTTTGGAGGCAGATTCACTCATCCCTAAAGAGATATAAAGAGGAGGATGGTGGAGTTATAGCAAAAATTCACTTGAAAATGCTCTTACTAATGCTGCTCTGAAGTGTAACTATTCAATTAAAAGGAAAAATAATGATGCTTTTATTAAACAAAAGAGCACCAGCAGAGAATATTACTAAAGCCCAAGGACAAGTGTAACTCTTCTACCAACAATAATGCAGATTTTTTGCATATATTATGGATTATATTCTCTTTTCAATGCACATGCATTAGCATTAATGGGCAAAAAGAAGATGATAGATCCATTTGCACTTCTACTCGGTATCAGCAGCAAAATTCATTACATTCACACACTCTCTGACTCTTTTGATTCCTTTTGAAATAAATCCAAATATTCATCATTCAAGGACGTTAGGGAATAAATTATTTTCCATTTCTAGAATGTCCACAAAAAGATCAAATTTATTTCATTTGGTATTATAATTTACTCAACAAACTTTGCAGTTTATTTTCCTCTAATTCCGTGGGCTGTGGAAAGGGTTTGCTGTAAAGTCAGAGCTGTGGGTGCTGCTTGGTAAGGATTGATTTTGCCGTATTGTTTTTTCTCTCCATTTAATTATCCAGTGCAAGGATAAGAGGAATGATTTTATCACGTGATGCGGTTCTCAGTGAGGCATCTGATAATTTTGAAGGGGAATTCCTTCTCTCCTTTGCAGCCAGAACAACGGGAGTTCAGTGTCCAAAATCTCTTTATGGTATTTCTTGTGAATCTTTGCAATTTTCTGTGACCTTCAGAGTTAAGAGTGGAAAAAAAAAATTTGCTGCCTCCTCCCAGTGAAAAACTTGGTTTGGGTTTTGTTACCTCGTAGTGAAACACCAGAGAAGGGTTTCTTTCCCCAAAACCAGGCAGGTGCAATCACAGGGATTTCCATGTGTGGAGCTGTGGGTTTTCTCAGGATGCTTTTATCAGCAGCCTAAAATCCTCTCCTTTACAGTTTTCCATAGGAATGTGGGAATCAGTGGGAATTGGCACATTACAGATGCACTTTAAATCTTTCCAGGTTTGAAGTCAGTGGGTGTCTTTCTACAGTTTGGGATCCATCTGTTACTATATCAAATAAAGTCTGGGGGAGAGAACTTCTTGGTACGGGTTTGGTTTGCAAGGAAAGGCTTCGAGGTTGGAACATGGGAGTTGCAGAGATGAAAATTTGTGCGACAAAAGGAAATGTAATGGAAGTTCAGCTTTTGGGCTACGTAATGTTGGGGAGCAGAAAAATGCTCAAAAGTATTGGAGATGATATTGAAGATGTTCTTAATATGAGAGACTGGACTGCACTGGAAGGGCAAATATAAAGGGACAGTGGGAATGTAGAAGCTAGAGGTTTGGGGGTTTGGTTTTTTGGGTTTTTTTTTGCATTGTTGACAGGTTTCTTTCTCTTTAAAATCCCCACCGGAAGAACCAAGAGAGTATTCCCTAACTGGAAGATGGGGTGTGTGTGTGTGTGTGTATATATATCTATATCTACATATCCATCTATTTAAAAAAAAAGTATTTCCAGAAGCAGCAAGTGGAAAAAAATGTGAATATTCTGTAAAATTTAATTGCTTTATCAAGTTTTCCATTTCTTTCTTAGCAAAAATGTGTAATTTTAAAGTGATATAGGCCTCAGGCAATGAATATTTACTGTCAACAAATTATGCAGGATTCATATATCATATTTTTTGAATTTTCTGCCATTCAATACAAATCTTTTTGTTCCTATGGCAACCTTGATGTGATCTGAAATGTACACAGTATTAGACACAAAGGGTTGAATTCAGGCCTGGTGTCTCTCCTGAAATGAAAACTCCTTCTTAAGCAACGAGATTATTCCAAAGCAAAGGGGACCAACCAGCGAAATAAAGTCGACCCACTCAATTTTTGGCACATTTTTCACAGCAATACTGGGACTGGAGCAGGAAAGAAGGGCCATGCACCAAGGCTGACCTGTCTTTGTGCCTCAGAAGAAGAGCCAGTATTGTCCTGATCACGTGGAAGCCATGAGCCTGTACTGAAATCCAGGCAGTGGCTCTGTGCTCTCCGCTCTCTCCAGACCTGTTGCACATCACTGCGTGCAGGCTCGTGGCTCATCAAAAATGTAAACCTACAGAATGCCTTCTCCTGAACTCAAGGGCAAGCCCAGGACTAGATTATGGGGTTGCCTACCCTAGGCCTTTCCATCCCATCACAAGTTTATAATTAGTGGATCTCTTGCTACCGTTATCACACCTAAATACCAGAGGCGATGTTTTCTCTTGCAGAGCACGAGTAAGAGCAAGGTTTAGCACTAAGCTTGTGCCTCCCTCTAATACAGATACTAAATGATTCATGTTCCAGATTTGCTATTAGGAGAGGGAACATCATAACCTCCTTAAGTTCTTATTAACTGGTTTTACTTTCTTTAAAATGTGTTTTGTTAAGCAAGCAAAACATAAAAACTTCACATACTCCGTGATTGATGACCTTTCTTACGGAGGCTGTGAACAGGAACAACTGAAGAATATTGGAGCAATTAAGAAGTTTCTGCACAGGCTGTACACTTATCAAAATGACTCAGACAGGCATTCAGCTGGATCATTGCCCCTTTTGCCTTACCTACTGTCAAATCAGCTCTAACAGCACCCACGAAGACTATTTTAGGCACATCAGCAAAATGCCACCGTGAACTTTGAGCAGCAATTATAGGCATAAAATATACTGGCCTTGCTGTGATTTAAGATGAACTCCTCAATAGCATCTGTCCAGACATGAATATCTCACCATGTACTATTTTTCCTCACCTTACAGGTATTAGCTGTTAAGGAAACATTCGCATTCTCCCAGACAAAACCCAGACGTTAAAATGTAAAAGCTCAGCTAATTGTAGTGGCAAACAGAGCATTTGTGTGGAGTGTCTCCCTTTGAAATGCCAGTTACAAATGCAAGAAGTTCAATGGAATGGAAAGAAATTTAGGCCAGATGGCAGTGCAGGGAATGTCTATTGGATATTAATGTCTGCTGCTCTGGAATTGTTTTTTAAACATCTTTTTTAAGGACTACAAGAAAGGAAGAGAATTTGGGCATTGAGTCAGGCTCTTTTGCTGTTGATAGCATTGTCTTCTAAAGTCCCTTTTGTGTATTTACTGTACCTTCTTGATTTAGTGAGGTTTTTATCCTGATTACAGAGCTATTCAAAAAACCATTGGCTTTAATACTTATAAACCTTAAAATAAAATCCTAGAACACTTGCCTGGAATGAACCTCTGGAGGTCACCTGGTTGAGACCCCACTTGGAGCAGGGCCAGCCTACATCAGGGCACTCGGGGTCTTGACCATTAATTTTTGAATATCTGCTAGGATTAATATTCTTTCAATCGAAATCTCAGCGTGTCAGTGCAAATTTTCTGTATATTATGTGCTTGAGTCTTGTCCCTGATCTCATGGTAACTCCTCACACTTCATGGGATGCATGACTTCAGCCCAGGAACAGAATGGCTAAGTCTGCAACAAACGTGGAACTTTGTTTTTTTCCTTCTTGTTTGTTTGTTTCTTTGGGGGTTTTGTGTTTGTTTTGGTTTTTTTTCTTGTAAAAAAAGATATTTAGTGGACTGGCAAGGTAAGAAACCTTCCAGCTTTTCTCAAATGTTTTTGTGCTGCCATACTCTATAAATGGAGATGTGAAGAAAAAAATGTTCAGTGGTACAGAGTGTCTCAGCCTAAAAAGCAGTCAGTGGTATGTATTAAGTGTAAAACAGTTTCCAAAAAGTTGGGTGCCCTAAAGTGGATGCCAGTAATGTATTTTTAAATTTGTCTGGGCTTTCTTTTCCTTCTTTTTGTCCCCTTATAACACTCTTACTTTCTTTTGAAACAATTTTATGGTTTCTCCTAAAACTGCACAAATCGATTCATCATATTTGAGTGGTTTTTAAAGCAGGCAAAATGACCAATCCACTTTTCATAAAGAAAAACATGACTTTCAGTTTCCTTCAGTCTTTAAATCCTTTTTCCCCAGCTGAAGCCTCACTGCAGTTTATGAAGGAATGTTCTCTGAGGGTAGATGAAAGCCTGAAGTGGCAGAAAAGAAAATAAACAAACTCTCGGCTGTGGAAAGCAAAGTCCAGGAAGATCCTGGCTGATGAAATTAGAGCAGATTGAGGAGGTGATCATGGATCTCCTTGTTTGTCCAACCACATAGGAAAACCAGAAGAAGGAAGAGGGACAGTTTTGTGGAGAGAACAGCAAATGCCAATTTGAGTAGGTGCTCCCTGAGGTCGAGGAACGAGCAGTGCCCGGGTGCCAGTGCTGCTGCTGCTGCCACAATGCACGTGGCAACTGTGCCCTGACATTGGCAACTTCACACATTCCTGTGCAATCCCTGCAGCCTCCCTATTCCCAACTTTCCCTTTCCATGATCCACCTGCTCTTTCCGTGCAGAGCCAAACCCACAGCTTCCCTTTGACTCCTCAGAAGCTCTGTCTGGGCTGAAGGTGAAACATCTTTATCGGCTAAATGAGGGAGCTTGCTTTCCACCAGAGACAGGCTGTTTCTCTGCTGAATGCATGCAATATAAATCAAAGGTATGTGCCATTATTAATAAATAAGGCATTGGGTAGGCTTTGTCTGGAAGCCTGGTTGAAAGCACTGATTATGATCCAATAACTTTTGAAAAATGCATAGTTGCCTTTGGGATATTGAAGCATGGAATAATTAAACTGCAAGTTTGCAAAAGCAGAGTTGTAACTACAGGCAGGCACTATTTGCAGCAACTGATTCGCTTGTAGGGTTAATTTTTTTTTTTCCTGATTTACTGATAAATATCCCACTTAAGGATTTCTGAATGTAAAATGAATTATCGAATATTTTCAGTAGATACATTTCAGAACTCTGCTAGTTATCAAAAATCAATGGTGATTGACTCCGCACTTGGGGTTTGTGGTGCTGATATTTAGAATTTTAGGACTATTATGGGCCAAACAGAAAATGAATTGATTACTATTGAAAGGAAACTTTGTGCAGCAATGCTAAATTCAGATGCGACATCTATTGTTTTATTGGAATCGAGCATCTCTCAATTCTCTTGAACTTTAATCATTGCACTGGAAGTGTAATTGTGCAGTAGCTGATTACAAACAGGAAAGTTTCTTCTTCTAGCTACTTGGTCTGGCTATTACTAGGAAAGAATGGAGCAAATGTTCTTCTCTATGAAACCTTCATTCCTGCTCGGATGCTTCCTCTGTCACCAGAGAAAAGGAATCAGGTCCCTGATACTCCGTCTTTTGGAGGATCAATCACTTGCAGCCGTGGAAGTTACAGGAGAGGGAGTCTAATGTTTTATCCGTGTTCTTTTCCAATTCCATATCTCAGTCGCATCTGCGTACTTCCCTTTATATACAAACCATACATTTACTGGGGACTGCCTGGGCTGTGGATAAGGGTTTCCAAAGGTGTCATTAGAACAATCTGCCAAATCTACAGGGAGAAGCACTGCCCGGTGCCTCTGTGCTGTGATTAATAATCTCAGGGCATTTTAATCCATCACAATTTTATGAGAGAGTGCGTTACCTCGCCTGGGAAACAGATAATGCTGTTGTAGGACAAGAGAGGATTTAAAACTCAGCAATAGTGATTAGAGGAAAAACAGCATATAAGTGCAGAATGAAAGAGGAAAGAGTTTTCTGTCACAGCACCAAGCTGGAAGTACATTCAGGTCTTGAAGTTTAACAGAAATCTTTAATTAAGGACGTCATTGGCACCGTAATCTTTGGGTCTGAGAGCCTGGAGACTGACTTTTGCAATATGTTGCACCCTTTTCTTTAGTTTGCAGATTCTCAAACCTTTCAGCAACGTGTACTTGTTCTTCAAATCTCATCTTATCTCAGAAGGATGAATGTTGCAATTAACAATTCAGAACCCTTTATATTTTAGTAACCACGCATAAGAATTAACTCAAGCAAATGTAATTTAGAATAATAATAACATGTTTTCCAAACGTTTCCTACATTAATCACGGTGAAGATGGTTACTATAGTACCACCGCTGGATTTTATTGAAAATAAAGCAATTCAGTGTGGTGCAGGTTCTCTTGAGAGCGTTTCTGTGTGTTTGAAAGACGTGAAGGATGCGAGTATGAGACAGTAAGAGAACCTTCTGGTTTTTGTTGAGTGAATTCAGTGCTTAGTAACATTTTGATACAAAAGCAATAGAGCAGTGTTTATTTTCGGGAAAAGGTTCTGAACTTTGCTATTTGTCAATGGATATCTCTAAAATTTCCGTACATATGAGAGGCAAAAAGAATAAAGGATGTGTACCAAGTTTTCCGCCAAAATAAATATTAGACCCAAGACAAATAGTTCACCCAGGTTATTAACTGTGTGGTAAATAAACCCATTGAAGTTTGCTTGCTGCTGTTTACCCAAGGTATTTTGCTGACATGAGGCTGAATGTGCCATCCAGACTTCTAATTAAATGTCACTGAGGAGCCTGTAAAAAGGTTTGGCTCCAAAAACACACACAGGAGTCACAGGCCAGATTTTTTGGTAAACGTGGTTGTAACTTGTTTACAAATTCCTCAAACCAGGTTCCAGAACAGTTTTTATGCACACGAGCCTTTAAGGATGTGTAAAGGCTTTGCAGCACCTTTAAGGCAGCAATAGAAACTCTCCCTGTTAAATGGGTGCTTCTAGGTAAGCAAACTTCACTCACTGAGCTGCTTGAGTGAGGATAATATTCACAATGTGGGTTTGATGTCCTAGATTCTCACAGTCCAGAGGGAATCTAATTCAGTGCATCTTGGTTTTTGCACTTTTCTGTTGGTTTGTTTGTCTGCTTCCCCGCTCTGTGGAAATGTGCCTTCACCCTGTTTTCCTGCTGGATGTGAATTTGATGCACCCGTTTTCCTGCTTTGGACCATCATTTCGTTGGGCCTGATATTTATGTTACTACTGAGTAAAGCTGAAGTTGTTACTCCAGGTCCACCATCAACATTTTCTCATAATGAAATTAAAAATAGGTTACTATCAATAAATTAGATCCACAGCCATTTGCCAGGCTGTGGTCACAGGAAGTTTTATGTGAAAAAAATTCAAAGTTATTAATCTCTGGCCTGGCACACACTAAAATTCTGGTCAAATTAGAGACACAAGACTTTTTCCTGTCTCTGTAGGCTCCTAGAGGAGCTCAGGAGAGGCTGGGAGCTGGTGTGAGAGGCAAACCGAGGAGTCTCCCTATGGAAGGAAAGGGTTGATGAGTTGTGCAGGACCAGCTTTCAGTGGATGGGGTGTGATGAGGGAGAGGAGAAGAGCCTTGGGAAGGGTATTGGTGTGGCTGGCAGCCAGGATGAAAATAGCGCTCCTGACTGTCGGATGGCTTTGTTTTTAGCACCAGACCAGCTGGGTAGAAGTCTTTCCTCCTTCCAGTGGGTTGGCTTCTGCATATGTTGCATGGCTGTAATTTTGATATAAACTGTTTTATTAAATTTGCAGATTTGGCACAGAGGCAAAGGATGAAGTTAACCTTACTTCCAGGCTAAGAAAACCTTCTTAGGTTTATGGTCCAGACCCTCAAAATGCTAAAATTCACCTCAGTTGTTAGGGAGGAGGTACAAAACCCTTTGTTTTCTTTCCCACTGCACGCAGGGTGAGGTAGGAGAAGGCAATAGAAACTCAAGTGGCCTTTTTGGCACCTGGGTTACACATGGAAAAGAAGTGCTAAATTACATCTCACATCTCAGTGTTAATTACTTACTTTGCTGCACATTAGCACTTTAATGTGTCGCACAAATACGTTTCTCTTTAGCTGCTGTGGATGACGTAGTTTGCCGAGTATTTCTTGTTGTGTAATGTAAATTTTCTTTTTGTGGCCATCTTTTATTTAAAATTATGCACCAGGTGCCTCCAGTGGATATGTGAGACTTGAACAGAGCCTTTAATGCTTATTTAACTTCAATATGTGAAGAACACGCTTCACAAAACCCAACTGAATGCATGTTTTAGGGTCAGGTGGAATCATCTAATTCATAGGAAAAATATATCTCGGTGTGGAGATTTCTGACTGAAGTTTTAGGAGGGTGCTGGGGCAATCCTGCTTCATACTGGTGTAGGAATTTGGAACTGATTGTCAGATCCGGGCTTGTAGGCATCTCATTATAGAGATATATTTATATAACAGCAGCCCTGAACAAGGTTTTGTTCCTTAGTTTTGCCTTGTATTCATCGAGCTTATTTTTTCCTTCTGGCCACAATCAAAGCTGGATCTTTCCTTTGAAAATTTTTCTTTTAAAATCCTGCAATTCACATCTGTATGAAATATCTCTGAAGGCTCATGTGACATAGAAGCAATTGTAGATAAAAAACAAAATGGATAGATTGCAAAATAGCACCCAGAAGAAAAGTAATTTTCTGAAATTCCTAAATAAATTGCTCTCTAATTCACAAATAATGCAGTACATATTTAGGTTGTTAGAAAGACTGATTACCGAATACAGAGCTCAGAATTCATAAGAGAGCAAAAGCATATATGGAATTGTTGAGAAAAAAAATGAACTATAAAAATACAGAACTTCTAATATTTAACTGATTTCCTTCATAAATCACTTGCTGCTAAATGCAAAGCAGTGGGGTATCAGAAGGAAAATCATTTCTTTAAGGAAAATAACCTTCAAAATCAGTTGTGTCTACCATAAATTCCAGTACAAATAGTGTAAATAATGTCTCTGGTTTGCATATTAAAGAACACCTCAGATTTTGCCTCTCGCTCCTGTCAATCAGAAAGAGAAATCAAAAAATTTCAGTAGATTGAAGATAAAGTGTTGGTCTAATCTTGACGTAGCTTAACATGATAATGAATGCTGCATTATGGAATACCATGCCTTCATCCTCAAAACACAACATGGATAAAGAGGAAACAGTGCTAACATTGGGGTCCATTGGTTCTACTCCTCTGAATGTTCCAGAGTGTTCAAACACAAAATACCAAGGCAAAAAGGCTGTTTCATGCTTTTTTTCTTTACATGAAATTGACTTTCAGATTAAAACTGGTGTTTTTGAAATTAAGCTGTTCTGAGATTTAAATATTTGGCCACCCACAAGAACATTTTGGCACTTTGATGTTGTTTGGTTAACGAGAATTATTTCCTAACCTTATCCTTCAGATGTGATAGGCGTACTTTGCTTACTGGTGTCCAAAATACTCTGCTTTCGCCAGAGAAACCTTTTCTCCAGAGATGGCCAAGACAGAATGCCTCTGAAAAGCCTCAGGAAGATACTGTACTTCATTGGGATATGGGGAGCATGGAGGGATGAAGTATTCTCTGCTGTATTGTGATGAATCAGCTCATTTAGCAGCTGATGATTTTTGGCACAATGCCGTTTTTTGCCTTTTTTATGTTACTCATTGTGTCAATGGTGATTTCATCAAAGAAGGACCAGACAACTGAGCTCCATCAACAGCCCCAGGTTACTGTTGATTCTCTGACCTTGCTTCATCTAAGCAGGTGTTATCAAAGCATATTTTTCCTATTTTTTTTTTTTTCATTTCAATCCCCGTTACAGGACCCTCTGTCTCTGATGTAAGAGCTCGTGTATTTTTGTTACTGGGAGGCAGAAATTTCTGAAACTCTTTGTGCTCCATCTTGTTATTGCTGCTCCAGCAGCTTTTATGGTGGTCAATATTATATGGGTGGAGTAACACAGACATTTTCCAGACTCCATCAAGTGCACAAGGACACAGAGGGAGTGGGAATAATAGCAGTGGCCATCTGTGTTCTTTGTTATTGTCAGTGCAGAGACAGTGAGCCCGCTCACTACCGAGCGCTTCATATGCACCATGGCAACAGAGGGATGATTATAAGTGATGCAAGTCAAAGGATATCAGAGATGTATAGAAATGAAAGGAATTCCCTGTTTCTGAACCCAAAAGCCAACCCTTAAATAGCTGTTGGTAGTTTTATTTTCAGGACTCTCAATTCTTTGTGCTTTCCTGCTCATTCCATCTCTAGGGATGAAGCCGGGAAAAGAACTGCCTGTGGAAGCTCAATGCAGGCAGAGTTAGCAAAGTTTTAGAGAGAGAAGTGACTTTGAAAGGCCAGAATAAAGGCAGGAGAAGGAAAAGCAGAAGCTGCACATCCGAATAAGTGAGGTGTTCGACAAGATCCAAACATGTAAGCATAGCTTTGGCATAAGCAGAGTTGAATTTATCATTCTTTATTTCTGGTTGGTTCCTATACTTCTGAAAAGTTTAGGGTTAGAAGTCAATGCTAACAAGATGCAGTTAATAGATCTTGATCCTGACTGATTCCTGATATAGGAGGTTCCAGAAGGGTAAGCAGAGGATTGACATAAATGTCTTTTGAATCCTTTAGTCTTGATTTCTGATTTAGCACCTAAAACTCATATTAAACCCAAGGTTTTATTTAGGATTAGGAGCAGTATGGCTGCCAGCCTGAATGCCTACAAGAGGTACTTTCTGGGAAGTAAATTGAGACCTAGAACCAGGAATTCCAAATTTCTTAGTCATATTTTTTTTCTCATAATAGTTGATATTACTGGGGTCGAGAACAGCAAGACAATATGAAGAGAACTTTGACAGCATTTGCTGTATTCTGAGGAGGGTAACTGAGCCTTGGTGATGAGGGCTTCCAATTACTCATTCTGCTGAGGGATTTGGAGCAGGTTCTTACAGCTTCATGTCTCTGTTGGAACTCCTCAATATCTCTGAAAGTTCTGCTCTCCATTGGAAAGCAAATGGGCACAGGCTGGAGAGGTAACAGGCACCACTTCAGCTGAAATGAGCCTTTTTAATTCAGGTAATTGCTGACTTTTCAAGATTGTGTTTCTTGCAAAAGGCCACTTGGAATTATCTGGCTCAACTTCTCTTTTCTGAAGGAAAGAGAGCCTGTAGGTGTTTCCAAATGGTTTTAATTTTAGTACGAGGAAAATGTTTTCCCATCAGAAGACCACGTTCTCACAGCTTGGAAAACAGCTTTGGTAACTTCTGCTTCCTAGAAAGTGGAATGAACATTGGGCATGAAGTTTCTGTAAGATGTAAAGGGCTGCTTTGAACAAGAAAAGCCTCTTCAAGAATAAACAGTTTACAGTGTGTAATCAAATGAATAATGTGATTCTTGGGGAAGAGGGACTTTTTAGCTGCCCCTTCCACAGAAGGTAGAGAAACATTAAAAATACATTTGCCACTGATAGGTTGAATTCATTTTAGCTGGCATAAATGGGACAGATGAGCTATTCAAATGTCTGATGAGTACTATATAATGAAATATTTATCACCTTCTCATGGTCACTGCATGAGAAGCCAATAATTTGTTTTCTCTCAGCACTGGTATTTTGTGGCGCTTATAATAAATTATACATTGCAAGCTCCCATCCTTCACCCTCTTTCTATTTACCTATCTAGTCTGAGATCTCATTCGTCAACGCGTAGCTGGGTCGGGGACAAAAGTGAGGCCATAAAGTCATGTATTCTAAAGAATCATGGAATTTCTAATGCATAATGGTAGGGGGCAACATGGCTGGGGTGTGACTGCTGGGAACAGGTGACATTTGGAGCTGTAAGGTGGGAATTGAGCAAAATTTTTAGAAATACATAAACACACACATATATATACGTATGTATGTATATATTTATTTATATATAAATATGTATATAGGTAGATGTTAGCCTTGGTTGTGCTGGCTGCTGATTTAGGATCACACCTCTAAACAATCAAAGCTGTCCAGATTTTGGCCCATGACCAAGCTCAAGCTGATGCCACAGATTTAATTCTTCTCATGACTGACAAATTCTCTAAAACAACTTTCCATGTCAGAGATATAAATTATCTTTTATTTGCTTTGCATCGATGCAGAGGATTTAATGAAGGAAATATCAGGATGAAAAAAATAATCCCAATGACAGTCTTTATAGCATTTAGGTACAAAGCCTTCAATGTTAAAGAGGAGGTTTTATTTCAAAAATTGAAAACCTGACCCTGGGATTCCTTCAAAATATTAAGAAAATTAGCACCTTTAGGTCTCAAACATCATTTTTTTTTTCAGCATGAAGGGGAAATGAAATTCTTTCTTTGCATTGACAGATTTTAGCCAAGGTCTCCTGTTCATAATTCTTGAGAATTCCTGCTGAAGACATTCAGCTGGAACTGTGTTGCTGTGTGAGAGAGTGATCTGGTCTTGTGCTGAGTTCTGATGTGTTAGAAGGTGGAAATTTTTGTCTTTTATTCTCGCTGCTTCCAATCAGAAATCGTTTGACCTCAGCACAGAGATAAGACCACCACTTGCCTCACTTATTCAGGAAACTAAATCAGTCAGTGCTGAGGAGGCTGGCAAAGTTCATTATTCACTGCTCAAAAAGTCTTTAGAAATCTATCATTTCTGCAAAGTCCGTAAGCCTGTAAATTAATTTCTCATGACAAAAATCATTTAAAATGCACAGCCTAAAGGATTTTTAAATGACCTTCTACTTGGATGATACGGGGAAAATAAACCTAGAGCCTTTCTCAATCAATCCAGTTGAAGTCCCATGTACATTTTGACCATACAGACCCGGGGTCAGGCACAGTTTTGGGGGGTTTGTATTGCCTGAAGACACGTGAAACTTGATTCACATTTTGTGTTAATGAGGAGCTTTGGCATCCAGACTCCTGTGCTCCTGAACCCGGTGTTTCAGGTTAATAAAGTCCTGTCTGAGGGGTCAAGACTGCAGGTCTTGGAAATCCATGCTTAGAGTATAATTTTCCCCAAATTTTTAAAGGCACAGTAGTGTTACCAATCCAAACACTTTTATAAGTTGACAGGGCTAACTTTTAGTTCCATATTTAATTTTTTTTTTTACTTGGAATAATTCCCAGCATTTTCACCAAACAAGGGATTGGTTCCTTTTTGAAAACACTGCTGTAAACACGATATACCAATACATTCCTCGTACCTAGAGAGAAAGATTCTTCTTAATGCCATTTTCATAGTGTAGAGATAGTTCCACAAAGATTTTTGGAATTAAATCTATTCTTATGAAGAGAGCAAAGGAAAGAAATGACAAAAGTAAAATCTGTTATCAGGATCCCTGTGTACTCAGTAAACACAGAGATAACATGTGTGTTCTTTGCATATTTTATTAATACATAAATTAGAATCACTTTAATAACTTTTCATGAAGTTAGTGGAATAATTTGTCGCAAAGAAATTACTCAGTAAAATACGCTTTTGCCTTTAATAGCTTTGGTTTGCATATACACGTGCAGATAAATACATGTAGGCATAACTGCTATATGTGTTTATCTCCATAGACAAATTTTGCACTTATGCCATTTCATTTTTTATTTCTCTTGTTATTCATGGAATAATTTGATTGATATAATAAATATATTGATAAATTTTCTAAATGAGAATAATTTAATTGGATCCTCAACTAATAATCAAGTTCTGAAACATCAGTGTTTTACTAAACTGCACAAGTTTAACGTGGAATTTTAATCTTATAAGTAGCTGTTTCTTTCCTTAGTCTGGATAACAGAAGTTAGTTTAAAATACAACAAAATACAGTTGTCAGCTTGGCCATAGTCCTGACATCAAAAGGTATTAAAAGGTTTCTAAGAAACAAAATGGGAACCTAAAGCATTACCTTAATCAGTTTTAAATCTTGACAGAAGGTAGGGGAAGTTGAAAAATAAAGCCAGATGTTTGTGTATAGAAAGGTATCAATATAAAATAGAGGTATTTACTCCTCCAGTGAATACAGAAAGAAGTAAGCCTGGAAAGATTACTTGTTAAATTATTTTCTATAAAATATTCTGTAGAAAATCAAGGACAATATTTGTGAGACTTTTTTTTTTTTTTTTTTTTTTAAACTTTGTGGGCTGTGTGTTTATGTAAAAAGAATCTTAACTTCTTGCTTGAATTTGGACTTCAGTTTCTATATCTACACACCTGTATAATCTTTTTTTGTTTTTACACACTATTTTAAATATATATTTCACCATTAAGTTATGCAGCCCTTCCTGTTTTTTAGGAGCAGGTTTGCTGAGAGAGGGAGGCTGTGAGGGAATTCCCTCCTGCAGTTAGAGCCGCTCTGTGCATCAAATCATGCTTTGATTTATTTGAGTGACCACTAAGTTGCCATCTCTGTTCCTAACAGCACATCCTCAGGATTGTGCAGTCCTGACAGATTTCAGTGAGAAATTGCCACAGTGCTCACTCTACTTCATAAACATTTGCCTAGGCCGGCCTTAAATCTGTATTCCCAACGATGCCTTAGGTTTTAACTTCTGTATGTTTCAAACCCTGCCCTGCCCGGTGTGTGACTCTGAGGTTTCCTGAGGCCTGGGAGCTGCTGTTCTCTCCCGCTGCTCACACACAACAAACCTCTGCAGGCTTCCACTCCAAGGAAGTGGAAGGCCCCACCGGGCCCCACCGGGCCTAAAATGTGTAAACTAAAAGCCTCTAAAGGGGGGCAAACTTGGGGTAATTCCATCATGAACTGAGGTGATCATTGGAGAATTAACCCTGATATGCAAATGAACCAAACTTATCAAAGTGGGAAGAACCCGGGGCCCAGCTTGGGTGGAGCCTCTGGACTGCCCGGGGTGGGCCTTTGAAGGCCCTTCAAATAAATCCCTCCTTTTATTCTCTTATTCTTGTCTGGTCTCTGTGTTTTAGTGGCCACTTAAGGCATCACCGGCACATTCCCTCTCTCAGGAAGGGGAGCAGTTCCCCTCAAACACAGCCTGGCAGAGATTCCTTGTTCACTCTGGGTGCAGTGATGGAAGAGCCTTGGACTGTGCTGTGCAGTTGTGCTGATAAATTATTTAATGACAGAAAGGAGCTGACTGCTTGAACTTTCCTCTTGACCTAAGCTGAAATACCAGCCTGGGTGAATTTATGTGTAAGGCCGTGTAAACTGAACTTCTTATCTTATATGCAAAGCCAGGATTTCCTAATGCTTGTCACCGAACAGGGAGGCTTCCTGATCCCTTGCAAATATTTGTGCTTGTTTCTGCTGGCATAGAAGTTCCAATATCCATGTGTGCTGCAAATCCATAGCTCTTGTGGGAGCTGGGGGTGAAGTTGTCAACAGCTTGGCAAATGTGAAATTACTCAGGGTATGCTACAAATAGTAGAGAGCATGATGATACCTTCAACAATAAAGGCTGAATGCAGACACGAGCAAAGACTCATAGAAGAGAGGCTATTGTTCAAAATGCATTTCTAATTACACCTGTATTTTGCATATATAGAGAGGAAGGCTCTTTTGCTGATTGACTTGTGTGTGGTTGTGCAGACAGTGCTTATTCCTGCTTCAGGGAGGAGAATGTGCTGCCACAAAGAAGCAAAATGAAAGGTGTTCCTCCCCAAATACAGTAAAGGCTGTCTGTTAATGAATTCACACGCTGTAATTTGGGTAATATAAATGTTTAAATACCAACCCTCCCTATCTTAAGTGATTGTGAAACTTCAAAAAGAGCAACAGGAAGCCAAAGCACTCACTCATATGTCAGGAGAAAACCAAAACTCTCATTTTCAGGAGTACAGCAGAGGGAGGGAGCAAAATATGAGCCTGTGGCTTTGTGAGATGTCACCTATGTGCTGGTTTAACTTTTTTAGACAAAAAGTGGTTTCAATTAAAAATTGTCTTCCTGTTTTTCTGAAAAGATTGTTATTATGATAGAATTGCTATTAAACTGTTCTACTTAGAAATATTACCTCTATTATTATTCTGATGTTTAAAAATTGCCAGACTGTTTTCTATCTGTTTTTTAATGTCCCTTACTAGCAAGTGTATGTGATTAATGCTAAAATTTACTTAGGGATGAACTCATCCAGCCAGTCATTTCCAGGAGCAGTTATTATCATGTTTTTTGTATTGAAAACATATTAAAACTCTAAGAGTTCAGAAGCATAAAGCAGGCACAAAGCAAAGCCTATTATGGTACTGTTTACCAACAGATTTATAATTACAAAATAAATTAAGCATGAAATGGAACACTTTTCATTTTCTGCCATAATGGTATGAAATATTTGATGTTACTTTACAGATTATTCTGGAATAGCTTTGAAAGTGAATAATTCTGAAGGTTGTCATGGTATTTTAGCGGAACCTAAACATATCTCCTTTAAAACACCCATGTCCTTTTTCCCTGCAGATAATCAGAATGCCCAAGGAAGGGAGGGAGGCTATTCCAGAACTCGGTCTTCCAATCAGAATAACGATAAGGCATAGAACAATTAATTTCAGAAGAAATACAGAATGCTAATATTCTCTCATAAATATCTTAAATTATAACAGCAATACGAAATTATGGAATACCTCTGAGTGGTTTGGGGTTTTTTTAGTGGGGAAGCCACATCTGAATGCCTCTAGTTCTGTGTGCCTACAATTCTGATGAAGTTCTGAACCTTGAGAAAAACAGTTTACGGAACTTGGCCATTGAAACCTTGCATAAAAGCCAAATGTTCTGTCTGAGCAGAGTCATTCCTAGGTGTGTTTCTCAGCATCCTCTTCAGCACCACATCCTGCATTCCTTCCCTTCAACAGCTGCTTTATTTTTATCTGTTGCACCTCTGTTTCAGAGGAGCTTTAACGACCATCCTTTCCAAAGCTGATCCTTGACAGCTGACCCTTAAGAACTCGATTTGTTGATTAGGGTTAAAAACCCCCAGCACCAGTGACTGGAGCCTTGGAGAGGGGACCTTTCCCCTCTTTCAGGCTGTAGAACCCCTCCCAAAGCTGCCTCCTCAGGGATCACAAACACTTCTCCTTTGTTCGTGGCTATTGTCTGTACTGTTCACACCCAGACTCAGCAGGGATCTCCACCTAACCCTTACCCAGTGGGAATAACTGCTCTGTGCATCCACTGCTAACCCCTCTCAACAGCCCACTGCAATCAGCAGCTTCTCCAAGGCCAGATTCCTGCCTGCCCAAGAGTGGGATGATCTCTGCACCCCGTTGCAAGCAGCGGGGTCATTTATGTAATTAATGCCTGAGTTGATCTCAAAGAATAGGCGGCAGGAAAGGCGAGGAGCTCGGTGGGAGGTTTGTACGTGTAAATAGTCACCTATGGGCTGCAATTTGAAGAACTTCTTTCTCCTTATTTTTCAACAAAACTAACACATATGTTTCACACAGAGGAAGTCTGGCTGTTTTCCCTGTTTCTGCCATCTCCTGATTTTTCATTTTCCAACACTCATTCCAATTCAGGAAGATAATGAATATTCAATAATTCATCTCCTGTTAAGCAGTAGGATTTTAAGAACATAAATGGTGTTTGTTGTTTTTTTGGTTTGTTTTTTTTTCAACAGTTCCAAAAATGCATTAAATGTCCTGAGTTTTCTTAAGAAGGAATCTTTTAGAAAAGTTGGGCTACACCACCTGAGGGTGTTGCTCAGCCTTTATTCCTGCTATCTTCTGGCAAATGCTTTGCTTGTTCAGGGGCATTTTTCCCTGTGTAAGAGTCTGAGTGTTTGCCTCCAGAACTGGTGGAAATTTTCAAATCTGGTGTTTTGAACACTGGTGGGTGATAGCAGCATTGCCCAGCTCAGTGTGAGGTGTTGGGGCAAGCCTGAGTGTGCTTGCCAAAGGCTCCTTGGAAACCTCCAGGAGGATGTGCTCCTTCAAACTCTCTGCTGTAAGAAATTTAGCACTAGCAGGGCTTGCTGCAGCCCTCACTAATGCTGTGCTTTTTTTCCTCCTTTTTCCTTGGATTGTAGTGCTCATTTTGATCCTTTTTTTTGCTTTGATTGCATGATCCTTGGCCTGGGAGTCTTTGTGCTGTATTTGCCTGACCCAGCGGGGTCAGGTCCATTACAGCCTTGTGGTGACTCGGGTTTAGCCAGGCTGTCGTTAAATCAGAAAATGTAACAGCTCTCTGTGTTCTTTCCTGGAGTCTCTGGGATTCAGTTATCTCCTTGTCAGGGTTATTGGAGTTGGACTGGCCAGTCTTTGGAGCTTAGTAACTTCTTTTGTGAAATGTAGATTTACTGTAAGGATTCATTGCCATAGCTGTCTCCCACAGAGATAGAACAGAAGGTTGTAAATCAAGCAGATTTTAGTGTAAATTATTCAGAGTTTTTTTTCTCTTCATTGTGTAAGATTCCCTGCAGAATATCATGGCCCAATGAGCTACTGCTGATTATTTCTTGAGGTCCACAACTATATGTAGTTCACATATATTATATATGTTCCTTTAAAATCAAATTAGAAGGAACATGTTTAACTTGGTCCCCTCTCTAAGGAGAGGCACATTAATGAATGATTAGCATGCAGTGGAAGCCTCATTGCTGAGCTAATGAAATCCAAATATTTTGAGACCTAAGCCTATAAATACAGTTTGATGGTTCTGCATCATTGTCATTTTTTAGTGGGTTTAGTGCAGTAGAACTTTACATGTCCTAGTAGTTGCTGGCTTCATAATTGAAATACTGACTTTATTAAGATTTGCCTGAATTGACTTATACACAAAAGAGTTTGTAGGATCTTTGTTTTTGCGGCTTGACTGGGAGGCACAGAAGGTCCTTGTGCTTTGTTTGCATCTGAATTTCCAAAGTGATGTTGGCTGTAATTACCGGGTAGGAAGAACAGGCAGTTCTTCTCACTTGAAAAGCACGAGCAGAGAGCCCCTTGGCTGAGGTGGACTCTGGATGTTATATCTGTGTGAAGTTTTATTTTGCAGATCACAGGGCTACTCTTTATTCACTGTCCTGCTGCCTCAGCCGTCTCCTTCCCCTTCCCTTCCTCTCATCTCTCTTTTCACTGCTGTGCTCTACAGTCCTTTTTTTTCCCCCCTGGCCTTTCCAACTCCAGTGCTACTGAATGGTTCTTCTCCCTTGATATTCCTGCTCCCCACACCCTTGTTATGTGTATTTAATATTATTTATTATGTGTATTTAATATTATTTAAAAAACAAATCCTGTAGTCGCCTCTCTCCATGTCATAGTGAGCTGCTCAGCTGTTCTTCAAATGACTTTATTTCTGCTTCCTGGGACATGTAATGTGTGCAGTTGGATGCAGAATTTGAACTCAAAAATAGAACTATGAATCAATTAAGGAAGAGAAATTACAAAATGGGAATCTCTGCCTCCATACTAATTAAACCTGTGGAAAAGAGCCATATCTCAATCTGCAGCCACATAAAAAATATTGGTTTATTTCCTTCTCTCAGAGTTCTTGCTGCTTTCTCCGACAAGGGGAGCACACATATCCTGCTGCAGTTAATTCTCCAGGTTGGTTTTTCACAACCATTAACATAAATTGTGTGTTTACAGTCGGATTATTCCTTCAAATTGTGTTTCCGGTGGGGAACTCCAAGTCATCTCCTAGCAAGGAGATTGGACCTCTCTGCCAGAAGGTTGGGGGAAACAGAAAGGTGCTTTGTTTGAAAAATGAAACCTAAATTTCTCATTTAAAAGGTAAAGAACAACATGGAAGTAAAATAGCGATACTGGAAAGTAACAACTAAGCACTTGATTGAGTCAGATGCAAATGTTTTCAATAAACATTTATCCCTTTAAATTATTTATTTCTTATTTTAGTCCAGATGTATGCTTTTGGGGATAGAGTGTTGAGCTAAATCATTTTAAACGTGATTGCAAAGAGGGTAACTGAATGTTTCCTTAATGAATGCGTGTGTGGTGCTATTGCTGTGATTATAGGCATGGCGTGACTGGAATTTGAGTTACTCCTCCTCCCCAGACTTTCATCCTCATCTTCTTTCCTATTATATTCAAGGCACCTGTTTTTCCTGTTAAGAATGCGAAGTGCTAGCTGAAATCATAAAAGGAGCTGCAGGAATGTATGAAAAGCAGCCACCTAGCATGATTTTAATAATTCTGTAGCATTTATTACATTCTCTGTTGAATCACTTCTTGATATTGATGGCATAATTTAAAGTGACAGAAAGGAAGGAACATGACCTTTAATGTCATGACATGAGTTGTCACAAAAAAGGAAGGATGAGCTTAATTCAGCCAAATGGCTTCCCAGGAAGTCTTGATACATAATAAACTGAGATTTATCTTTGGCTGAAATTACACAGCTCAAGCTGTGATTTTTCTTTTAGATGAAACAAACTGACTGAAGAGAAGATGAAAATATTGTTCTAATTTTGATCTTCATATTACATTACAGCAAATTAATTCTAGTTTATAAGAGGGAACACGTAAAATATGGTAGCTTGCAAGAGAGGAGAGCTACATATAGTGATTGCTAAGGTGTTTTCCAGAAGAGAATCCAATGTTCCTAAATAAAGAAGTGGTTATATTGCTCTATAAGCTTTGTCATTAGGCACAAATGTGCAATCAGCTGTCTAGAGGCACCGCATTTCCCTTCTGCTGCTTGGAGTCCTCTTGTGCTGATCAGTTTTTGTAGTAAATCCCAGAAGGAGGAGCACAGATGTTTTCTATTGTTGTCACCAATGATGTCAGGTTGGTTTATAACTTTAGCAGTGAGGTTTTAGTTTTTTTTAGTTAGTTTAGTTTAGTTTAGTTTTTAAGGTGTTGCATTTAAGGTGAGTTTGGTTTTTTGGGATTTTTTTTTTGGATGACGGAAAAGTCAAGGCATTTAAAAAATAATTACATTCTCTTTTCAAATATAAAAATCACTTGGAATTTTCTTCCAAAATAAGTCTTCTATTTTTAATCAAAGTTGCATAGACAGTCAGAAGAATAGGTTGGGAAAAGAACATATCCTCTTCCAGAGGAGATCATATGGCAGCATCATAAAAACTTCTTTTCAAAAAAAGTGTGTATTGAATCAACTTTAAAATGTTATCCCTCTCGATCCTCTTCTTTGGCTGAGTTTGATACAGGCAGCTTCAGCCCTGTGTCTGTAGGGAATTCAGAGAACAACAGGGAAAGGTGTCAGTGGGCCATCGCACCAAACTTTTATCTTTGATGTTGAATTTTGGCCTGGGTGGGTGTCATCTGTCTGAGTGTGGGACAGACAAATCTGAGCATCTGAGGGTGTTTTCTAGACCCCAGCAGCAGCGTGTTCTGTGTTGAATTTAAACCAGACTGCATCACTAGCAGGGCCTCCTTCAGGTATCTGGTTTTTCATGGTAACGATGCTTCTGGAGTTAGCTAAGCCACAAGGATTTTTGGAATTCCTTGGTCAGCACGTTTTTTGTCCCAATCTAGAAGGCCAATTTTATTGTTAGGTTGCCTTTGATTTGGGCAGATGTCAGCAAAGGCCCCGGAACTGCACTCAGGGGGCTCCCTCCAGGTAGGGTGGGCGGCCTGGCCGTGTGCTCACTGCCCTGCTGGCACGTCCAGGGAGTTCATTAACCAGCACTTTTCTACAGCCTAATTGGGTAACGAATGGAGTCCATTTCAACTTGACAAACTCTGAACAGACCCATGATCTCAGTGCTGTACCAAACCAGCAAACCCAATAGCACTGTGAGAATTTATGGAAGTTGTAATTATTTGAGTGGATTAACTGCCAAAAATATATACAGGGGGCAGGGAACATCCCTTATCTGGACTGAGAGAATGGGAAACACAAGCTGAAGTTTAATTTTCTGTGAACCTCATTTATAGAATAGGAGTATCTATTTTGCCATACCCTGTTCCCTAAAGAACAGTAACACAGGGAATACTGCAGCATCCATCTAAGTAGAACCCTTTACTAATTACTGGTTTTCTCTTCATGAAAAAATCCATTAAGAATAAAATGTAAAATATCTTTACAGATGCACAGTTACTGAAAGCAAGTGCAAATAAAAAAAAAAATCTTTCAAGAAAGTGCTGGTTAAAAATAAAATACTATGTTCGCTTAACTTAGGCAAAGTCATTATTTGGGGATTTTAAGAGAATATATAATTTTCACATTGCAGGATATTAATAAAATTTTTCAACCTATCAAATGCTGAATTAATAGTATTATAAATTAGAATAGGAATATAACTACTATGTAAAAATAATAATACCAAGGAATTAAAAGAAAAAGATGGCTTGAGGCAACAAGAAGTGCTTCTAAATGACTCTGTGAAGCTTCTGGATCACGGTCAAAGAGCTTGAACTCAGTTTGAAAGCTTTTTTGCTGCAGTAAGTGTGACTCCTTCTGTGAGTGCCATGGTTTCAAAAGGCACTGGTGACTGAAAATCAGAACTGGAATATATGGCTTTGTTTCAATAGTTTGTTACCTGCCACAGAAAATCACCCATCACACAGGGCCACAGGTCTTGAAACAGTCCCAGAATCAATTCGTCCGTCAACAGATTCACACCCCACAGCCCCTTATTTCAGAATGATCCATCATTTCCTTAGGCTTTTAGAGGAGTTTATCCTATCAGATGGCCTTATTTTTCCCCCTCCCTAATTATACCAGCACATTGATGAGAAAAGTAAATTGCCAGCTGAAATCCTGGCTAGTGTGTGTGGCACAGGGGCATGGCTGGATGCTGCTTGGATTTCTATATCATTTTAAGAACAGTGCCAAGAGCTAATGACTGTGATTTGATCCCGCATTAGCAGGGCCCTTGTTATTGAAAGGATTCATCATGCATAGAAATTATTTGTGCTCTAGCTGGAGGCCATATTCTGTGCTCTCAGCACTCGGCGTGGAACATGCTGTCTTCATTTCTACTCACTTACCCGTGAAACAAATGACAGAAGGGAAGGGACAAATGCAGCCTATTTGTCATTTTCCCTCTGTGCCTCCTCTCCCCCCGGATCAATAGAAGGATGGAAGGAATAAAGAACAATCCCGCTAAATGCAGAACTAATGAGAAACAGGGAAGTGGGAAGTGACCTTTTTGGTGGTCTGCTTTTAAAAAAGCCAAAAGCCACAAACCCAAAGCCTGGTGATCGCAGACTCAGAGCAGTTTAAGATCTCTCTGCTTTTCAGGCCCTCTGTGTATCTGTTAGCACTAACTATTAACAAGGGAATTGTAGCTCTGCTTCCCGGCAGTCGAGAAATCGTAGTAAAGTTCCAACAACCTCGTGTTGTTTGAGGGGTAAAGCGTCCCATGAGAGGCCAGCTTCCATTGGCACGTCCCTGGTAATCCCTGCTCACGTTAAAGGGAATTCCCTCAGCATCACAGGCAGACTGAGCCAAGAGCATTCCTTCTGCAGGAGCAGGATAAACAGCTCCTGCCACAAAAAAGCACCAGCACAGCCCAGGCATGGGTCCTGCACAGCCCAGGGGCACAACAGGTGACTGAAGGGCTGATCTTGGCTGATGTGACCTTTGTCTCACAGAGCCTCCCCTTGGGAATCTCCACTATCGGTAGTGCACTTTCTGTGGATCGTAGGAGTTATGAGGGATGAAATTTTAATATTTATTTCCTCTAGGGGAGATTCCAAAGTTGCTTTAGTACAGCTTCAAGATCAAATTCATAAGGAAATATTGTACTCAGAGTACAGGTATCAACAGTGTCTCACTTTATTTTCAGTGATTTGAAATAAGCTAAGGGCCTGAAACCAAGAGCACGTGTATTTAAATGCAGCAAACTTCCACTTAAGCAAGCTAAACTAAGCTGAGGTGTCAGCAAAGCTTCACTACACTGGATGAAATGGCAGGTTAAGTAAGTCAACTTAATAAAGAATTGGCAGCTTTTAAGTGTAGATGAAAAGTGACTCTATTAAGTCACCCAACAATTCATCATACCCTTGCACATCTACATAGCGCTGCTATTGCAATGTTTGTTGTTGGATTAAAAAAAAAAAATTAAATCCTTAGACTTTTGAAATGACTGTAACTTCTTTTTTTCTTTAACTTAGCCCCCCACCACGTAATAGAAACTCACACTTTAGAGTAATCCAGCAACAGAATGCATTCTGTTCCTTCATATGAAGAGTTTTAAGCATGGCAGCCTCTGGTAGTACTTGGTGATTTTTAACGTTTACTTCCGAATGTCGAGAGAGTTTCTGTTTCAATTTAATTGACAGGCGAGCTTGTATTTTAATTGAATCCAGTCATTCATGACTAGAAAATAAATGCCTTTGTGATAAGGCAAGATTGATCAGAAAATAGGAGCTTTAGGTCCACTGTGTATGTCATGGATAAGGAAAACCTACTTTTTATGTAGTGTGTCTCCAAGTGACTTGGTGCCATTTTTCCTGTTCTAATTTTCTGTCTAATTACTTCTGTATGTTGAATTTTGAAAATCTTTCCCCTAATCGAGCCCATATTTAGTGTTATTACTTGTTCTTGCTTTCAGTAAGTTCACTTATTGCCAAAGCAAGCCCTTTCTCTCATCCCCTACCATGAGTAATTACTTCTATCCAGCCAAATCTTGTTACCACTTCATCACCATTAGTTTTGTCCCTTAGAAATGTTTAGGTTCATGTTTTCCCCTTGCTCCAGAAGCCACACTTCTCTGGAGAGCTCTCTGTTACACATTATATATTCTCTGGGCCCTGAAACTTCTGCCTTGAGCCTCAAAATAATGTCTGAGATCCCAAACAAAGAGTAATGTTGGAAGAAAGTGGATTGGAACGTTGCCATTTGGCAGTCATTATAAACCATGGGTGTTGTTTGTGCATTTGGGGTTGTCCTGTATATGCAAGGAGAGAAACACATCACAGCTTCTCAGATCTGACAGTGCAGTAAGAAATGAGAGGTTTTGGAGTTGGTGCTGCTGCTGTTTTCCCATTTCAGGTGCTTTGTGCTAAAGAACTGTATTTAAAAAAAAAAAAAATCCAGTCTTTTCTCCCTAAATCTTGCATTCTTGGGAGAAGAAAAAGACCACAGATGCTTATGAAGGAGCTTGAATAGCCCAGGAGACAATATTATTTAAGATGTAATGCAGCAGTGTCGATCCTGAGCTGTCCAATTCAAGCTGTCACTGTTTTTGCGGGTCCATTACGGCACTGGAGATTAAGGAGGGCTGTAAAGGGAACGAGCAGCGCCTTTGCAGATGTTTACCAATCATTCTGTTTAGGTGAGCAGCACGGGAGGAAACAAAAGCTTTTCTGAAAGTTTAATATTGGAGTCATGAAGGCTTTGCTTTGTCTGGGACTGGCAAAGCCTGACTTATCAGCACTGTTGTACTCAGGGTTTCCACACCAGCCTAATTTTTGATGAAAAGTCAGGTCTTTCTTGCCACTTAGCTAAGAATCACTTTGTAATACGTATCTGAGAATATTTAGTCTGTTACATCTGAAATTTGGAGAGGTTTTGGGTCTCTTTTTAAGTCTGTGCACATCTTTTTCTGCTGATTTCATTTCCTTGATTCTGTGCAGAGCTGAACTTCACGGGCAAAGGAGTATTTCTAAGTTAGCATCCGTGATTTCTTCAACTTTGAACTGAAGTTCTTTCTTGGCCCATTAAGCAAAGCTCCGTGGAATTTGCATTTATTCAGTTACTCGTTAAATAGGGACATGTTTTGCTGGAGGGGCTTAAGAGTTTCCTTTTCTAGAGGAGCAAAAGGACATTATCATCAGTAGGTTCTTTTTGCACCTTGTGAAAAATGAAAGATGCTGCTCAGCAGGGAAGGAGAGGGACTGATCTTTAAAGGATAATTCTATTTATGGAGGCACTTTTGCACAAGCCAAATCTGCAAGCATTAGCACACAAACTCCTCCTGGGTATAGTCTAGAAATGGTAGCAGGGATGTAAAACACAGAGCCAGAAATGCTGGATATTTGTTAAAACACACCCATTGCTGTTGCAGCCCCCTCCCTTCTCACAATAATTTTGATCAGAAGTTGGAGGGTGAGTGAATGTTCCAGTATTGTCCTTCTCCTGTTCACAAAGATTAAGCCAGAGATTCACTGTGATCCAATAAGAAAATGGGATAAAGAAGGGGAAAGGAGGGAGGAAGTAAGAGGGAAGCAATGCTGAAACACCACACCAACCCTAAAATCCACCAAACACAAACTCAGCCATGTTTTCTCTCAATGGCCTTTTTGGCTATTGAACACAAAACCTCTCCAGAACAAGGAACTTTACACTATTGCACTAGGTTACTGTGAGTATTCCATTTCTGATAGGAATTTTGGGTGTCATTGTGTTAAATTCAGCAAATGATGTGTTATTTGAATAGTGATATTTGCAGTTATGTCCTACTGCTGAACTTCAGGACGTTTGAGGACAATGTCACGAGGTTTTCTCTGTAAAAATTAATGAAAATTACTTGATAAGTCAGAGGAGCAACCCAGCTACTCTTGAGCTGCTTGGTGTGGGCATCTCCCAGAGATGCACAATGGAAGGAGCTGTTTCCATGTTACTTTCCCAGAATTATGGCCTGAAGGTGCCATAAATCCTGCTGTTCCAGATGTGAGCCTCATTAGGCAGTAAAGTCAGCCAAATGGATGTGCACCTCCTCCCCATGCAAAGCAGCGTCCTCTTGTAAGTCATTAAAGGATTTGTGATTTATAATCAGTTTATATGAGCATTTATTGTGCCTTTCAAAAAGAATTATAATGGGGATGCTTGGAGCAGATTGACTTACATGGGAGCACAAGTCTTACAATGCCACAAGCTGTTGTTCACTCCTCTGCTGTAATTCTTTGGACACAGTTTACTTAAACTTCTTGAAGCCAACTATTGTGCTCCTGAGTCCTGGAAGAGAGAGGAATACCCAGTGCAAATCCTAGAAATTCTAACCCACGATGGAATCTGGAAACCCTGAAAATAAGGTTTAATAACAACCTGAAAAAAAGGTTTAATAAGACTCTAGGTTTAATAACAACCAGAGTCTATGAGATGACCCAGACTTTTCAGAACCAGGAGTAGTAAATATTTTTATTTTATATCAAAGTAGTAAATATTTTATATTTTTTATATAGAAATTCCTCTCAGATCTACTTGGGGCCAGATTTACATTGTACCAATTGTTCTAAGTGCCGTGAGGGACTTTGTTACGAGAAAGATGTACATGGAAATGAAGTGCTGGTTTCCTAAATTAAAGGCCAGCTACCTTGAGGCTCTGGTAAATACCCTCTATATTTCAAGTGCTGGTTCATTGTATGGCTCCAAACTGGAGATGACACAGTGCTGTGATGAAAGGTGTGATTGCAGCACAAGCAGGATACCTGGGATAGCTTTTATCTGGCAACTCTGGAAGTGCTGGGACAGCCTGGATTTCAGAGTGGGCTGTCCAGGGGTGTCATTGAGGCATCCTGGACATGAACTGAAAGAAAAAGCAACGAGTGAGGTCTGTGCTGCTGCAGTTTCATTGATTTCTGGCACTCTAGGTATATTAAAGATAATTCAGATATGACTATCTGTGTGGCATTCTCTGCTTGTATAGCAGCACACCATATCCTAAATAGAATGGTAGCTTGTCATATGGAGATAATGGTTATTATTCAGCATATCTCCTCTATAAAGATATTCAGGCAGTGTCTCTCCCCTTATGAGATATTCATCTAATTCCTTCCTGAGGCTGTGAGTCATAGAACATCAGATTTGGGTTTAAAATTCAGAACCAACTGTGCTAATATCATATAGTGTCTTTCTGGCAAACACTGCAAATTCTCAGAACACACATCTGCAATTCTAAACGTGCTGGAGACTTGGGTTACGAAGTTGAGTTTAGAAGGAAGCTGCCAATATGCACAAAAAAGTTACTGCATCACAGGAGCCATCAGGCAGCCCCTGAGTGATTGCCAGCTCTGCCTGAACGTGGCCTAAAAGCCTTTGTGCTCATCTGCCTCTTCAGGTAATGGTATTTTTCACTTGTATTCCAACCACTCTCAAAACAAGCATTGTCTCCAATGCCCTGATCCCACCAGGGCATCACAAAGATTTCACATGGCACATTTTACCACATGTAATCTCTGTGGTAGAAATTAATCCTCATGGATTAGATGTTTGTGTTCTGCTCCAGAGCTGCTCGGATGAAGCATCTAGGGAAGATACTCAAGAATTAATGATCCGCTGGTTTTAGTACTGCAATTCTCTGTTAAAATTGTATTTATTGAGCACACAGACAAAAAGGAGGCAGGAGATTCCCATGCCCCTCATCTGGACAGCAAAATTACAGGACTTGTGTGGACATGGTAGAACAGTAGCAGGTTTTTCAACCTCTGCCCCTGAAGCACCTTGAGAGGCAACAGGTTCATGTCCTCGTTACCTGGGCTGTTGTACTTTGTAAAAGTAATTAAATATTCATCAAAGAATGTGCAAGTGGGATCAAAAATATTTGAGGGGAAAGCACTGAAAGTATTTTCACTAAATTTGACACTATTGTGAAAAACAATTCAAAGTCTAAAAGACAACAGTTGAGAATCAGGCTCCGAATAATCAGGAATTCAAGTCAAATGATGCCATATCGTGGAGGGCTTCACCTTCCTGCACTGAGGAGAAGGTGAAGCCCATGGCCTGATCCTGGAGCAGCAGTTTGGCTGGGGGAATGGCTGTGGCTCTCCGGTGACCTGTGGTGTCCTTACCTCTGAAGCAGGTTGATGTCAGCTGTAATGTGGATCAAGCTCATGCATATGTATATCCATATCCCTGCACCTTATATGTATGATGTGTTTAAATTAGGGCTTTGTTCATGCTCCAGTTTAAATGAGCGCTTTTTTTTCAAGTTCTAATTTTATTGATGCTGAGAAAATACACACGGCTATGTCATAACAACAGGATAACCATATGCCACTCAATCATCTAATTTACATTATGAAAACAGAATCAGGGTTTTCTGAAAACTGTCATTTTGGGATGCCTAAGCTCACAACTAAGTCATTCTTATCACATAGTGAAGTTCCCCAGCCTGGAGTATTTCATCAATGACACTTCAACTGAAGAATTTTTAAAATATGCTGATTTGTTTGAAGGGGAAAAACTTATTTAAAAATATCTGCAAAAAAGAAGGTTTGAGGAAGTTTTAAAATCTGCATTTTGCCTTTTTTGAACACATATTTGAACAGATGAGCTCTTGTCCTGAGAATCTGTTTTCTAGATGGGTGGGGCATGTGTGTGTCTAGAAATATGTAAATATGTGTTTATGGGAGTACTTACACAGACGTTACACCACAGAACATGTCAAAGTAGGATAACAATGGATTTTTGGTCAAGATCCACTGATGCATCTCTTGCTCTCTCATATCCAAAACAGCTTCCTAAGTGGAAAGGATTCATTCATTGTTTGTGTCTGGTCCAGGGCCTGCTTGGTCCTTTCTCAGTGCCTCTGGCTCTGAGGTGCAATTAGAGCCTGTTTAGCTCGAGAAATGAGCAGCTCCGTAGCTGCTGCCTTCCAAGGAGAGTGGGAGTTATCTCCTATCAGCCTGGTTCACTGCAAGACAAAGGGAAATATCCCTCCTCCCTCCAAAGCAAACAGTCAGGTTGCAGATATTTATTAGTTGTTTGTACTGAACTCCCCTGGACCTCGCACACCACACAAATCCTCATTCCCCTCATGGATTCGTCTCCTTTTCAGCTCCTTTTGGTCCAGTAGGGACCAGGCCCTGATTTGCAGAGCTTTGCAGGCAGGGATTTCAGGTGGGTGGGATGTGCTCCTGGGCTTTTCGTAAATGTTCAAGACGGGGAACATTGTATTGCCCCTTTATTCCACCTTACAACACCTCGGGCCTGTAATTTTCCTTCTTGCTGACAAAGATCTGCCCCACGTCTCCTCAAGCAGAGTATTTAACTTACGGCCTTGTTTACAGGAGCTGGAATCCCTCAGCCAGAGGAAAGTCTTTCAGAAATAACGCTGTGGGGAATGTGAGTCTGCTCACTGTGTAATGAGAGAGGAAAGGAGGAGTAGGTACAACAGCACCTTTTATATGGAGCACTCACCTGGGAAGCAGGAGACCTAAATTTAAATGCCAGCTCTGTCTTTGCACCCCTATGCGATGTTAGGTAGTTGTTTAATTGTTGTGTGTCTCACTTCCCTGACAATAAAATAGAGGGAAATGCAGTTTACAGGGAGACCTGGAATAGATAAAGATTGAGGACAGTCAGAAACAATGGGAGAAAGGCCCACACAAGTAGCACAAACAGACATATACATCATCATTATGGATTTTCCCCTCGCAGCCCAGCAAGGTGGCTCTTTACATGTATAATCCCCACAGTAAAAATCATCCAAGTGAATTAGATGTTTGTGTGCTGTGCCAAGAAATGCTCCTTATGTGAGAAATCTCTACCTAAATAAGAATCCTCTGGAGACACTGAATGTACAAATAAAAAATGGTTATGTCAACTACTGTTTATCTTTTAAGCAAGAGAAATGTTACTTTTTTTTACATTGCCTCAGTCTTTCTCCTCATTTAACTGCCAAAAAGTCCTCTGATCACAAGAGTGCTGTTGTATAGCTTGACCTGCTGTGCTGAACCTAAGTACTGCAATATATTTTAAGGTGGAATGAGCTGTGAGCATTTTAAATTAGGTTATGTGCCTTAAGGTGGCAGTTGCTGCTCCCAGGCACAATTAGAGTAATGAAATGAAAGCTGATTTAATGGTTACAATAAAAGAAATAAAATAAAGAGGTTTGGCCAGACCGGTTTTTATTCAAGTTTCTATTAAGGAAGAATGGATCTCATAAAAATAATACCAAGCTGGAAATCATAATGTTTTTTCATATCATGATAAAGATTGGATCTGTTCTTGCTAAGAATTTTTTAAAAATAAATTATTCTTAGCTTATAATCAGCACCAGAAATATATTTCAGAGTGTGTTCTTCCATAAGGAGACTGGCTTACATTTATCTGAGCTACGTTTTTCCAAGAAAGTGGTAATAACATATAGAGAGACGCACCTGGAAATATCTAAATGGACTATTTGGCTATCCTATCATCTTTGATCTGCAGTGAGAGGGATTTTCAGATGCTGATCTGGGGAACAAACACACAGGAGCGCTCCCAGAGTTCCTTCTCCCACAGGAGAGCCTGTGTGGCTGTAGTTGTGCATCAAGCACAGCCCAGCAGAGCTGGAGCTCTATCCCAATTTCCACCCTGTGTGCTTTTTCCAGCCAAATGTGAGAGTCAGTGGAGCTCTGTCAGGCCTGGTCCTGTGGCCCTGTGCACCTGGTGCCCTGCTGGATAGGAATCCCAGTCTGCAGGAATGTGCTTTAAAATCTCTAATTACGGAGGGAGATGTTGTGTGAGTGACAAGTGAGTCTCGTCCCCGTTGCTGTCAAGCTCGTGCTGTTCGGGATGACTTCAGTTGTTGTTATCCTGGGACTCAGGCCAGAGGCAGCAGGTGCAGAAAATGCCTGGAATTCTAATTCATTATCCTGTACCTTCTGAACATCAGATGTCTTTAGCAAAAAGAAGTACAGCAGTTTCTTTCACGGTCTGCAATGTAGCCTGTGCTTTCCAGAAACTGATAAACCTTTACTTACAATATTCTTTGGGAAAATATATAAATAAATTCCTGATAAACGTGGACTCCAATAGTGCAGAAAGAGATTGGTGTGCTTTTCATGGAAATCCTTACTTCCTAATCTACCTCTCCCTTGAGAACCAAAAATTTGTCACTGTTGCTTCAACAACAGATGAAGTGACTGGACAGTTTTGGGAATGAAACAGCTCCTCACATGTTTTACCTACTTCTCTAGACAATAAAGAGCGGCCTAGTCGGGCCAACTCCCAAACACTGCTGCTGGCTTTCAGATATTTGTAACAAGGATGGAAATAAATTAAAGCTGGGAGGGGAGATAGACAAAGATACAAGTACAATCTAGAAGCTGTATTATTGTGGAGCTGTAAAGAAAGGGGCTGTTATAAATGAAAAAAAATGTATTTAGTGTAATGTCTAAAACTCTTACTGACACTGGGGTTGGGGGAAAATTGGACTGGTTTCCAAAATATGTGAATTCAAGAGGGTGCTGTGGGTTCTTGTTGTTTGGTTTTTTCCCCTGTATCTTTGTCTTTTTTGGTAATGTAAGTTTTCTTGTTGTTTATTTGGGCCTGGACATTGCACTGTGTGTAACAGTTCAGTAGTGTACAAGCAGTGTGCCATTAATACACAATAATTTTGGATTTCTGTTACATAGGACTGGAATCATAACTAGCCACAAACAAACTCTAGTTATGAAGATAATGAAGAAATAAACTACAGGAGCTGCAGAGATTCCAGGAGGCTGTCTTTTGTGATAGAAACATCTTTTAGTAGAGAAACCGTGTCCTAGAACCAGGTGACCATAGAACACACTGTGTCCCCAAAAAGGCTGTTAATGGAGGGTCACCTTTGTCCTTCAAGGAAAACTCCAGCTACACTGCTTAGCTCAGCAGTCTGAAGTTCATGCAGATAAAGAGACCTTTTCTTGTGCAAAACAATGTCTTTTAAAGTAAGATATTAATTAAAATCCGTATATTCCTACAGCAGCAGTGCTAGGAAGTATTACCATTTGTAATGCCAATTCACTGTGGACCACATTTATCTGCCTTATGCCTATTTTGCATTCATCAAAATGACAATTAGGCGTTTTAAGCAGCTCAAAACATTCCAGACAACTAAATATTATTTCTTGTGCAGAACACATTAGCCTTAAAAAGATTAGTCAAGTCTAAGCTGCAAATTACACCATTTCTTTTAAAATCTGCTCCACTCACAGTTGTGATGCTTTTAGGGGAGTGATGGGCATCAAACAGAGGAGTTAAACTGCTGAAGTCAAATCAAACAAAACTCCTGAGGGTTTGTCCAGACAACAGGCAGAGAACTGGTTTAGTGTGGAAGAATCCAACCATTCCACTGTCAGACAGACTGGCCAGATTGTGATTCAACATATTCACACATTTAGACATCTGGCATTTTAATATGATAGAGAAGAGTTGAAATATATATTATTTTTACCCTGACATTTCTTTATTAGTATGCGCAGATATAAATATATTTATATTTTGCAACTTATTTCATAGAGAATACACATGATAGGACTTTTCTTAGTGATCCACAAGTTAAGTATCGTGCAGATAAAGGATCACTTTGTGTCTTGATTAGCAGTGCAAATCCTCTCCTGTTGTCTTGACCAACAACGTGACCCACTCATTGCCATTCAGATTATTGCTGCTGAAATGTTACCTTGGATTCTGTGATTGATTGTCTTCTCCACTTGATGAAATACTAATTATTTTTCATTCTGTAAAGCGATATCCCACTTTTTCTGTCATCTTCTAGGATGAAGAGGTTGTAGCTTGACTTTCCCCCCATCCTCACAACTGCCCCATAGAGCTGCACGTGGGATTTTGGTGCCTTTTCTATGTTGCCCTTGAGACTCCCTCTAACCCTGAGTGAAACAAAGCCATTTCCTCTTTAAAGCTCTCCTGAGGGAATCAGGCTGCCAACGTGCTGAGATCACTGCCTAAAGTGCTGACCAAAGCTGTGTCATGGTTTCCTTGAACTGTCCCTGGTTTGTCTGCCTGTTGTTTGACATCTTCAGTTATAAACCTTGTCGGTCAAGGACTTTGATTTATTTTCTTTGCACAGTGTGTTAAGGCCACAGACTGTAAGTGAGACAATTGTTTTTTCACAGTAGTGCAAAAACTAAATGTCTGAGGCAGGACTAAGGCACACAGGTCAATGCCCTTGAAATCAGTGTTCCACAGGACTTTAGGTGGAACTCCACAAATAAACAAGTTTTAATGTGAGAAATGCATTCTCCTGTGTACAAGAACCCATCTCCTTGCACCCTGTGCAGTTACTGTGACCTCAACTCTAATGAGTTTAATGAGAGTTTTTCCAGTATCCCTGGTGAGTTTTGGATCAGGTCCTCAACAGAGGACCTGTGCTAGTTTTGTCTGGTTTTGGCAATTAAGAGACGATCTGATTTAATTTGCATCATCAGGAGGCAAGGGTTGGCAACTGCTCCTCCTCTGTCTGCATTCACACTTCTTCCTGAACTTTGAACAAGCGTTATTGAAAATGTGAGTCATGATAGCACATTAAATATTAAAGCCAGTTTAAGATTTAATCCCAATTTATAGCGCAGCTTTGTCTAATTTACTGCATATTACACAATTTCCTTTACAGATAACTTTTAGTGTGCTATATAAATAATAAATCAGCCTCTCGTGATTCTCAATTGTTCTAATATGGTTTTATATTAAACTTACATTTGCCATCATTTAAATGTTGCTAGACCAATTTATTTTATTTTTTCTCCTTTACCTATTCAGATTGCGCATTAGTTCTTTTATAATGTTATAGGTTCTATGCAGAAAATTACAGCCATTCAAGCATTTTACGTTCTTTGTTATCCTTTCTTTTAAAGCAGGATGGAGACAACCTTGGCAGGCATAAATGACAAAGCAAAAGCACAGGTTCAGTGGGTCACAGCAGCTCATCCCTAATCAGTGACAGTAATTCTGGTGTCAGTGTGTTCTCTGTTCTGCTCACACAGTCAACTGAGAGATCCTCATCTTGCTCCTGCTTATGCAGCTCTTTGTGTTTGGTGTTGAGAATTTGCAGATAGGGAAGAAACTTTGCCATAGTATCAAAACTTTGGGGTTTTATAACAGCCCAGATGAAAGTTAAACAGTTTCACCTAATTTCATCAGGCATTTAAAGATTTGGTGTGGTACCTATGACCTGTGAAACGTTATCAGCAATGTCTCTTTTTCTCTGGTGGATATTATCAAGTGTTTCTTTCAAAGACATGAAGGAATCTGTTTCTAAGGCTTTTATATAGAGTGAGAAAAAAAAAATTAATGAAGAAAAAATTAGGAATTATTTAACCAATCTTAATTTCTGCACGATACAAACAAGAAAGTAAATATAAGGGAAATAAGCACCTTAAAGACAGGGTTTGGATGTTGAAAGTCATTACTGAATATAAAAAAACCCCACATTGTCTTTGAGGCAAAAGAAAAAAAAAATCATTAAAACTTGCTTTTCTCCCAAATCAATTGAAAAAACTCTGAAAGCAGAAGAAAGAAATGGTACATGACACAAAGGGGTTACAGCCTATGGCTGTCCTGAGAACAAAACTTGGGACATAAAGGGAACCAACAGAAATAATGATGTGTTTAAGGCTTAACATCCCCACAGTTTTTATTTTCTGCTCCCTCCCACTGATAGTATGTACATTAATGTTTTATTTAAAACATTCCTTCAGCCTAAGTGTAAATTTGGCGGGGGGAAGATGTTAAATATTGAATACCACCTATTCTGATAAGCTCCTGCTGAGGAAAACGAGGGTCTATAAACTTTTACTCTGTTCAGACATTCACAGGAATGTGACCTGCTCGTACTATCAAGGCCTCCTGCCTTGCTCCTGCAGTATTTTTGCCTGACATCCAAATGGAATTGGGATTCAGGGCCACGAAGTTTCACAATGTCCACTGAACAAAGTCTGTGTAGTCAGAGCAGCTGCTTCGTACCTTAAGTAAGGACAGGATTTAATTCATAGCAGAATCTGTAATGAGATGTGATGCAAAGGTCTAAATGCTTCAGAAAACCTGGCCTAAATAGAATCTATTTGATAAAAGAAACAATGATTGTAAAAAAAAAAAAAATCATAGCCTTTCATACCTCACCATTACCTGCAGAATAAGAGAAACTTGTTTTCTGTGTACAAGGACTTGCTGGAATTCTGTTAAACAAACAGGCCAAAGATCCTAATGAAACTTTAGTACTTTCTAAAGTTACACAGTGAGGTATTTACCTCCTTCTGGGAGCTGTGGCTTGAAACAGTATAAAAAAAAACCCACACGAAAAAAGGCATGAAGTTGCTAGTGAGGTTCATTCTCTTCTGTTCCCTGGTTTATGGCAAAACTGCTTAGCAAGCAGGGTGGCTCCTGTGAAGAAGAAAAATCATCTTACTCCAAAAATGACATGCAGTGGCTGGGAGGAGAAATTAAGCAGAGAACATTTTCTTCCAGTGGCATTTGGAGGTGCTGCTGTAGGCAGGTCTGGGTTAGCCCATTTATCACTTCCAGCTCTGAGTGCACCGTGGGACGATCCACGAGCTGCAGTTTCTTCTGTGAACCTTCAATTTGAGCTGGTGCTTTTATTACTTGCGCTCATTTCATATCCTATTAAAATGGGAAAGAAGCTTTGCCTTTCTCTTCACCCCTGTTCTGAGTGTGGCTGGTTCACAAAAGGAGGGAGCTGAGCCCTTCCATACCCTCAGCCATCCTCCCCCTTCCTGCAGAGCCCTCCTCTGAACTGCCAGAAGGGAGTGGGGCTCCTTACCCTTCCTGACATGCCTTGGTAAAAAGAAGTTGTAGGACAGAGCGAGAGAGGAGCAGAGTGAAGAAACCTGATGATTTAGACCAGGGTCTCCAGACTGACAGGCAGAGCCAAAAGCAGCCCAGTAGGTGGAATGGGTGAGGGGATCCAAATTTCCAGATTTTTAGGGAAGGAAAAGGATCTCTCATCTTTGACGTGTCTCTTAAATTTCAAAGCATATCTCTGGAAATTAGAAGCAAAGGACCAGTGCATTTTAATGTTGGTTTAGGGGAACTGGAAGAATAATACATCTCTACAGCAGTTTGTGACTTTTCTAGCCATGGAAAATAACATAATAATTGACAATTAAATCATCATAACACTAAAAACCTTCCACAGTCTGTACCTCTTATTCAGAAGTGTCAGTGTACAACATCATAGGCAGAAGCAAAAGAAAAGATTTTAGACAGTTATTTCATTGATTGAAAATGCGAATTGCTGGGTTTAGTGATGGGTTATTGATTACTTAACTAACAAATATAATTGTGAATTTAAGGTTTTTAGAATTTGCGGAATAAATTACCTAAGGAGGTTTCTTGAGGGAAGCACTGAGTATTTTTGGTTGTTATAATAGAACCTGGTATATCAAGTTGGATGTTGCAATGTTTAAGGTAACTGATGCTGTGTAAATTCATTTTTAGGCAGAATGAATGAAATATCTCATCTTTCTGTATACCTGTAGTGTTGGATTATGACCTCTGTAATTGACCAATAACTTCTGGTTGTCATGAATAAAACAGCAAGGCCAAACCATCTTTGGTGAGGGGTATTTAGTGTTGGTCCCACTTACAGTCAAGATTTTAGGTTTTACATTCTAAGTTTATGAGTATTCCTCTTTTTTAATAGTGTAGATATAAAAGGGACTTGCATTGCTGTGGCTGTTATCCTTAAAGGTGAAAAGCTTTTTGTAACTGAATTAACAGTAATTTTGAGGACAGGTCTCTTCCAGGGACAACCCTTCCCCTTTACAAAGAAGTTTCTCTGTACCTTGGAGTTCTCTCTTTATTATTTAAATCCAAATATTATTTAAATTATTGGCTAATATTACACAAAATTTATTTGTCTTACACAAAATTTCTTTATCTTTCTTTGTACTTTTAAAGTACCTGTGGAATTGTCATGTTTTCTGTGGGTATCTCATGCTCAGCTCCTCAGGCTGCCCCTCCAAGCGGTCTGCAAATTGATCAATAGTTTTTTATGCACTAGAGTAGGAGCCAACTGCAGCAATATCACAGAGCTGAATCCTGCTTTTGTATCAGCACAAAGTGAGTGGGTGCTGATCGTGCTTGTTCGAAGTCAACTTAGTTTGGCAAATCTTGGGAGGCTGCAGGATGAGTGGCCAGATTTTCTAATAAATGCAGGCTTGGACTATGCATCCTTCAAAAGACAGCACTGTTGGTCTCTGAAGGGCTGTTCTGTTACTGTCTCGAGCCAGAAAACACTTTAGGGTTAGATTTAAGCGTGGCTGTAGCAGTGCTGCGTTGGTATTTGTGTCTATAACCCCCGATGCGATGTAAAAAGCACCGTCAGGTGCAGTGTGTGTGTCGAAAGAAATGAAACCCATTTGTCAGCACTCCCTGCTCCTCCTGCCCGGGGGCTCGGGGGGTGTCTCTGGAATGTGTTTGTGGTTCCCGGGAGTGCTGCAGGCAGGAGGTGGATCCCTGGCAGATTTTACTGAGCTGCCAGCAGAGCCCTTGGGTCTGTGTCTCTGTAATCTGGAAATCTAGATATTTAGATTGCTTTTAGTAGATGTTCTTTTGTAATTGCTGAGCCTAGTGCTGCTGTTTAATTCCAAAAATTGTCTTGCTGGGAGGCATTCCAGCATCAGCCCACGGAGCTGATCTGTTCTCCGTGGATACCCAGCTTGAGATCTACCAAAACCTGCATGGGATGCACCCAGCAGCATCCCTCCATTTCTAGGTAACCACAGCAGGTATTCAAGCCACGTGAAATCTGCTGTGAAGACCCTTGTAAAAGCTTTTAAGCAGCAACCCCACAGTGTGATTGCCTCTGATCATTCTGAGGGAAACTTTGTTCAAGATTTTTCAAAGGCTGAACATTGATCGGGTGTATTATTTGTGATGCAGAACAAGTGTGTTTACATCCTGATGCCCAGAGGAGACTGAACTGCAGTTAGATCTTCTCTAATGTATCTGCTATATTATTTTCAGGTTTGAAAATACACGACATAGATTCTTTTATTTGGACAAGCCATGGTCTCATTTAAAGTCTGTTGATTTACACTGGGTTGGTTTGTGCTCCTTCCTCAATAGATCGACCACTAAAAACTGGGGATAAGCAGGGTATGGGAGTCCAGAAAAATCCCAGTAATGCAAAAAATCAGGGGTCAAAAATATCATGTCATAGCATTTTTATGGTTTCCCTTCAGCTTTATCTAAACTTGTTTCTTACATGTTGTGGTGGCTGTACTCATCAACCCCCCTCATTTACTTTCTTACCTTATTTCTCTCTCCAGTGTCTCTTGCTCTGGTCGAGACATTCTGTCTGATATATAGCCCACAGAGTGTTTATAGTGCATCCCCAGATTTCTGAACCATATAAATTAAGTAGATGCTTGCACCTCGCATTTTGTTTCATAGTAATATTCCTAATTGAACTATTTATTATGTTAAGTATTCTTGTAGAAATGATCTTTAATCTGCATCTTACACTGAGCATTGAATGGCAAAATATCTGCCTCTGGGAAAAAAAACCCAAACCTGGGAAGATAATTTCTTCAGTTGTGCTAGAAGAGAAATGATCTAACAAATGACAATTGGCTCTAGAAAAATTCTGGTATTTTAATTTGCAGCTTCCAAAGTACCTAAAGGTGCAACAGGTTCTTCATTACATTGCAATGGAGCAGGTGCAAATTAAATCAAGAGGTATGGACAGGATGTGGGAATCAGTCTTGATTTTTCTGGATATTAAGCAAGGACAAACAAAATGGTCCCTCTTAGCTGTAACCCTACATCTCTAGTATTTTGTAACTTTTTATTTTTACTTGATATTTTCAGCTATTTCATATAACTATTTAAATATTAGAGCTGCTTTGTGTAATTGCCCACAAGATAGTAAAGCCATATTTCCTTTTTGTTGTTGTTGTTTTTGTTTTGGTTTTTTGTTTGTTTGATTTTTTACAAATTGCACTTACAAATAGCTCAGCTTGTTTTGAGGTTTATGAAAATACTTTGAAGCATTTTCAGACAAGTCTAGAAGTGACATGAAATGTGTTACTGGAAACCATCAAGCTGGATTAAGACCCTAAAGGAGGCAATACATTCTCACTATTCAGTGGAAGGAAGCAGACACAGTCAGAAAAGTCTGGGATTCATTTTGTCTCTGCTGTTTGCTTCTAACAGAGTTGAAGAAAAAGAGCTTTATCTGAAAATAACAAAGAAGAATTCTGTCATTCCAGTTTAGAAAATATGTCCAGAAATCTGACCTGTTTATCACGTGTTCCTTTCGCTGAATCTCTGAGATTCCTGCACCAGGCGCGGTACAATGTGCCACACGTGCATTAGGCTATCAGCCAGTGACAAATTACTCCCCAAAATATGTGGCAGGACTGTGACACTGAAATGGTGGGGAAAGACCAGTCACACATCGTGCTCTGCTACTTTACACAGTTTTGCCTTAAATCACACGTAATGAGAAAAATGGCAAGGTTTTAGGTCTGTGCCTGCCATGAAGGGATTTCTCAGGCAAGCAGGAGGCTTTTGCCACTTATTTAATCATTCTTCTTCCAGCACACGCTTGCTGAGAGACCTTCAGCAAAATAATTCCAAACATTAAAATCAATGTCCAAAAAGATGCATCCAAGTCGTCCAGCAGGGTATCAAGCTGTGGAATCAGCCCTCACATCCAGTGGAGGCAGAACAAAAATATATTAAAAAACCCAAGGACTCCACACTGCCTTTATGACTCCCCAGCCTTGGAGCAGCTTGTATCCCGTTTATCCCACGGTGGAATGTAAACCAGCCTTAAGTCTGTTTGTTTAGGGAGTTTCAGGTAGCTGTAAGGTGTGGATCTCTCATTGGCACAGGGGCTCATTCCCTGCTCATGGAGACAGGAGTGAAGCAGGACCCACGCACACGGTGTTGGGCCAGCAGGCCACAGGGCAGGAAGGCAGGTCTGCTGTTTGTTTGGGGTTTTATTCCTGTTCTGCCTTCAAGACTTCTCTAGAGATTTCTCTTGAAACTTGTCTTGTTTTATAGAGGACTAGTAATGTGTAGAGAGCATCGCTCACTGTGAGCAAGAGGACAAAAAGCAAAGCAAAATTGTTTTACATTAATCTTATTTTTCAACTTTATACATTTTTCTTATCAAGTATTCACACTTTGCTTCAAGTGAAGAACAGTATGATAAATTCATTTTTGTTTTGTTTCCTTTATAGCACAGCACTTGCCCTGCAGGGAGAATCAGCATTTCTGGATCACTTGTTAGCTGCGAGTGCATTCATTTGAATTTTACCATCGATCTGCTCTACCCTATGACTCACTTTTGTGGTGCTTAATTTCTAACACACTGCTTATATACTCCAAAGAATGTTGTTGTTTTTTTCTCTTGCCCACCTTAATCCTCCTCTAATGAATAAGCTCAGAGCCAGGCACTGCCTGTATGGATCGATATTCTAAGGAGTAATTTTGCAAGCAGACAAAATGGAATGTTTCTGAAGGGTAAACTGGTGAAATGGTGGTGAGCAGAGACAGAAACAGAATCCCTTTTACCGGGAATTACTTCCCCCCTGACACCCCGACGTGGGACAGGACATTACAGGTTTATGGTGTAGGTGCACAAGGGATGGTGGCTTTATCTGGAGCTCTCCTGCAGTGCCTCAGCCACTGAATATCCACCCAGCACTCTGCTCAAGACCTGCTCCCCCCGAGCTGTGCCCATCTCTCCTTGCTGGCCCAGGACCGAGGAGATGGGGAGCTCACCTTCACCTCCTCACTGCCAGCCAGCTCTGAGACAGGGCAGCCCCGGAGCCTGGCAGAGAACAGGCAATTCCCTCCTGTCTGAGGGAAAGCAGTCCCTGAGAACCGCTCTCCAGGAGCAGGAATTCCACGTGCTGAGGGGGTTTAGCAGCAGTTCTGCCAACAGGGTGGTGTTGGGGCTCTGCTGTGGAGAATTCCCCCGTGGCTCAGCTGGAGGGATTGCAGAAACAACCATGAGCCCAGTGAGAAACTCCCGTGGCTGTCTGGGGGGTGTCAGGGCTGTTGAGAGGTTCTTGAGAGCCACAGAACCCCTTCAGCAGGGCACCTTTGCTGTCCCAGCTGAGCTGGGAGGCAGACAAGCTCTCCTCACTTTGAGAACTCGCCTTTCCCTCACCTCACTCACCTCTGACGTGCAGAGGAGCTTGAGCAGAGACGCTGTTTTAGAGGAAGCTCCTGGAGAGAGCTGCTAGCCCTGAAATCAAACCAGTTATCAACCTACTGGGAAAAACGTGCTTCATGTTCGATCTAACTACGTCTCAGAAAACATGTTAATTTTCCTCTCTGCCTTGCAGTCGCCGGTGCCTGTGTGCTGGCATTTAATGGAGTTGTGGCCTCTGAGCCGTGAGAGATCCTTACCTGGTGTTCCAAGGTCTGCAGGATTCCCTTGGGCCGTCAGATAAAGTCACAGCGTAGAATATTTGCTATTTTACTCATCCAAAGGAGCTTGCAGAAAATTTTAGCTTTTCCTTTCTTATGGAAGTAAGATTAGGAAATACGCTCATGCTCAGCCTATTTCTCAAAAAAAAAAAAAAAAAGGGAAAAAAATGGTGGCCTGACCTCTCATTGGTTTCTGTTCTGCAGGAACTCTGTTCTTTTGCAGGACACAGGTGTTGTTTTTCTTCTCCTATCACACTTGGAGGCAAAACTGAGCTGTGGAGGGGATCCGAGAGCTGTTCTGAAACTGAGTCATAAATGCCAATGAATAATAAGAACATGGTTAACCTTACTGAGAAATAAATATAAATATTGTACAAAGAGAGATCTGTGGCACCGGAGTGCATACATCAGGCTATCAAGGCATCATGTAGTTGTTTCATTTATTCCAACTTCTTTTCATCCTGTGAACAGCTGTCCCTTTATTTCTAAAAGCTATTTTAATGTGGCAAGGGTGTTTTTTGTTTAATCTGCTACAATACTCCTTTTGTCTCCTTGTCATACTTCCAGCTTTAAAATATTAATCCAAGCTAACAAAGAGAATTTTTGATGCATTCTAAAATCCTGAATGCAATGTATAATTTAAAAATGAAAACATTTTATTAGGTTATGTTCATATTTAGATTCAGATATGTTTGGCTTGAGTTAGGCTTCTACTTGGAGATGGTTTTGCAGAAATAAATATTTATTGGGCATTAACAGTCTCCCTAAACACAGCTACATGTTACAGTGTGTAAAGTGCCCTTTCTGTGCCAGTCTAATGCCGAAGCTTTGCATTCTCATGCTCAGAGTTTAAACTCCTTGCCCAGCCAGCAGAAGTTTGTATTCTAAGCTGAAGATTCCACATTCAATTCCAGTCATGAACAAAATCCATATACCCTAGGGTTATGTTCATCTCCCCTCCTGAGCTTCACATGCCAGAAACACTCCTCAGACCCAAATTCAGAAACTTTAGGACTGATGATAAATAAAGATACCAAATGGAAAGAAAAGCACTCATCAGTAAATATTTTAAATTCTTATATCAGTGAATGTTTTATTTTATTAACTGAAAGTCACTAAGTCTATTCATAATTCTGGATAATTGCTGAAAAGATGTGGAATAATTTCTGAGTCCCAAAATTTCAAATACTTTAGGATATCCCAGTTCTGGTACATAAGTTTTACATACCTCTGTGATTTCATAGGAAATGCTATACATAAAAACTAACATGTATGAAAGCCATATGGCTTATTAAAAGTACTTTGAAATTAATCATTCAGGAACATCTGATATGCTACATTTGCAACAATTGTGTCTAGCTGGAAAGCGATTTAGCAGCCCCCCCAAAATGGTGTGGTTTACCTTTAAAGTTTAGGGTAATATATTCCCTTTCAGATACATTAGCAACTCTCTTATTTGTAAGCTCCTCTTTTGGCATTTAGACAATAGCATTTCCCAGTGAAAGGATTTCAGACGCAATTTGTAATGCCATCTTCATATTTCCAACATGATAGCAATTAAAAAGCACAAGGAAAGAAACAGTTTGGAATTCTGTTGTGCTACGAGTCTTGACTTCCCATGTCTGATATTTTTAGGAGGAAAAGAAACAAAGGGGAAAGCATGCTGGGATTAGCTATTTGTAGCATTTACCCATGTAATTGTTCTGCAAATGGCTAATGTAGGGTAGGTCACCTGAGACTTGTTAGGAAAGGGTTTCCAGTGGTGGAGCTGCATGATGTGCTGAGCAGAGGAGCTCTGCTGTTACAGGGCTTGCAGAGTGATCCAAATCCTGCCCCAGGAAGAAGGCAGCCAGTGGGCTTTTGGTGCTGGCACCACTGAGAACTGGATCACCGTGGTGGCAACTGGGGTCAGGACAAGCCTCGGGTAAGACGTACCTGCCAAAAATCTCCTCTTCCCTCGGCTTTCTGAGGTTTGCACCCTGCCTCGCGTGTGGTCTGTCAAACCTGCTGCTCCTGGGCTAATACTGGACCAAATACATGGCCTAAAAGGCTGGACTAGAAAGCCAAGGAAAGAAATGCGACAACTTAAAACTCCGTGGAGGAGATCTGATTTCTCACCTGAGATAATATTAGACTCAGTAGCTGATAACATTTCGAGATTGGCACTTGGCTGAAGCGTATTCAGTCTGGAAGTCAGGAACCATAACACATTCAGAGATATATTTAGGATAGAAATGGTTTTCTGCTGAAGTGCAAACACACAGTTGAAAGAGTTTTAATTCTGCTGCAGCCAAAGCTGTTCCAGGAATTGTCATCCCGGTTTCAGTGTTTATATCGGAGCATGTGCCAGACTGTCTCTGCCTCAAAGCTTCCTCTGCCTTATTTGGCCTTTAAGCCAGACAGTTTTTTCCCAGGCAAAGGTCTGACCTCTCTTGCTTTCCATGGCTGTAATATTCCTCGGGAAAAGCCTTTCCATCTGAGCTGTGCGTGCCTTTCTTTCAGAATAGTATCCAGAGTTGCAGAACTGACCAGCTCATCCCAAGCTGAGCGAGAACCACCTGAACTGAAATTGTCAATTTGCAAAGGCTCCGACTTCTGTGTGGATTTTGGCTACTCTGTCATAAGACACCTCTGAATGCAAATGCTTTGAACAGGCTGGGGGTAGCACTTGTATTTAAGCCGCTTTCCCCACCAAAAGTTACAGTGCAACTGTAGTGGAGAGAAATGCAGAGCAGTGTGGAAGGAGAGGGGGGTGAGAACTCAGCAAAGCATCATCTAAAGCAGGGCTTTCCAGCTCATTGGAGCTCTATTTGCTGCATGCTCAAGAGACCACTGGAACAACAGAAAGCTCTGCTTGAGTGTGTAGGAAAGGAAAAGACAGCTGTTGTGCTGTCCTCAGCTAAATGGAACCTGATTGCTGGGTTGGTTGCCCTTCTCCAGTTATTAGAATGACCATCTGGGAAGTCAGTAACAATTAGTCATTGTTTGGCCAGACAGTGCCAGGAATCAGCTGCCTACATGGACCTGTAAATAAGCTGAGGCTTGGCGTAAAATGAAAGGGGAATTTATTTCCATGATAGGATGTGGGTCTCTGATCATGAGGGAATAATTTTATACCCTGAGGTAAGAATCCACGAAGAACTGCGGCTTTTAACTGTGAGCCTTGACCCTTCCTCCTGTGATTTCTGATTTCTTTTCCCCCTTTCTCATCAAAATAACCATTCTCATCCCACACCTTCTTGTAATGGCCAAAGGCTCCGACTTTTCCTTGACCCAAGTGTGCCCCTGCTCCATCGGAGACAGGGAGCAGAGTTCTGGTGGAGAACTGTGGATCTGGGCTCTGCCCACCCAACACCAGCCGGTTCTACACAGGCACAGAATGTCAAAGGATTTTGTGCTCATCTCAAATAAAACTGATTGTTTTGCTAATGAGATAAATTAACAAATATGAAAGCCTTCCTTACAGGATCAAATTGCTGTGCAGCCACCTGCAGCACTGTGGCCTGTGCTGTTTGCTCTAGATGTTAAAGTCAATTAAAAACCAAAAGAGAAATGTGCTTTATGGATGGACTATTGTTTTTAATCCTTTTAAATACTATTGATTTCTATTTTATTCCTTTTCATTTCTTTGTGGACTTGAAGGGGCTTTACATTGATTTTGCTTGTTATCCTGTTTCAAGTAGCCTTTTATGTTGTTTCTTCATGCAGTTTTTGTTGCTTACCTTTCAGTTGTGTGTGTACACAAACCACAAAGGTGCAAGTTTATTTTCAGTTCTGTTACACTTCTTCACCCCCTTTCATTTCTTTTATCAATGTGTTACAATTCTTCTATCCTATCCATTTTATCTTCATTTTAATGTCTCTCTCCTGTGCCCTGTAAATTACAAGCTTTTGGTAATATCTTGTTATGAGTTGTTTGTTAGTTTTTTAGGGGTTTCTCTCTTTTTTTTCCCCAACAGAAATGCAGTTTTTGTTGGGATAGAAGTTTTTTTATTACAGACTGCTGTCACAATTCCCACTATGCTGTTGCCACCAAACACAATATTCTATACCCGTGGAACCTAAATTTATACACTCTAAATTATTCAGTTTTAAACTTAGAGGTCAGTATTCAAATTGGAGTTGAGTAATAAAACGCACCACTCGCGTAAATGCAGTGATTGATCCATTTGGTCAATCAAATGGATCAATCAAATGGATGAATCAAATGGATCAATCTCCACATGAGCATAGGTTTTGTGTGTTCACTGGTGGAGCTTTGAGAACCTCGGTGTGAGCACGAGCCCATTGCTGATGACCTAAAAGTAGGAAAAGTCGGTGATCAGGTGCACATTCAGGGCTTTCAGAATGACTTGCCTTGTTTGAATAGAACCAAGGGTATGAAGGGAAAGAATGAAATACAATTCAGATATGGAAAATATAAAGAAAGTGAAGCAACCGAAGTGTTCATGGCAAAAAAAAAGCACTTTTAATCTATAAAGCAGGTTTCAAGGTTAGTCAAGTGTGCCAGTTCATTTATTCTAAAACTCCTGTTGCTTAGATTTTAATAATCATTCTGCACTACGATACTTTATTGTGAATATGAAACATATTGGAGAAAATGAATAGCTAATGGTATCACTTTTTAAGTGCTGTTGAATGCATTCTTCAAAATGGAATTAAACAGCCTGAACCTTATATAATTTTCTCTCAATAGGCTGAGTGGTAGCAAGGAAAAGAAGAGTAGAGATTGAAATGTTTGTTGCTTTTCCCTAAAAATCAAGTGTTTCAGTATTCAAACCTCATTAATTAGAACCAGAGATGGAAGGCTGAGCCTTGTTGTGTCTACACAAACAGCAGAGGCTTGAGTGTAACACACAGATGGATTCTTTAAGATGAAGAGAATTCCTGGGTTGCAGACAGCAGCCTTCCTTTGGTGGTGGCTCATCCTATTTGCTCTCCCTGCCTGCCACAAGCTGAAGTTTGTGCTGCCAAAATCAGCACAATGGAGGTTCCTAAAGAAAATTCTTTTATGTTGCTGCAGTTCCATTGTCCCAAATTGCTTCATTTTCCAGAAAAAGGAGTTATGATGGACTTTAAAAATAACAGATGAAATACCAAAATAGGTGAGCCCTTCAAAAACTGTCCCAACCGTTCTCATATGCTCCACCTCCAGTTCAGCTCCTAAATAAGTCATCCTTTTATACACTTTCTTTTGCTCCTGTGGGTGATGAAAGAATCTCAGAGTGCCTTAAAAACCTCAGCTAACCTGGAACTTCCAGCTCTGCTGAAAATGGGACTCTGAAGCAAACACCTCTCACAACCCCATCTCCTCCTCCATGTCCCACCAGCTCCAGCTCTGCAGGGAAATTGTAGCAGCCCCCCAGCCAGGCATTGCCAAGAAGGAGCTGTTCCAGGACCTCGGTTCCTGCTTCCTCAGAATTTCTGAGGCCTTTAAAATACACACACAGCAAACAGGTTGAAGATAAGAGGGAAAAAGTGCTGGAAAACAGCCAGAGAGGGAAGGACTCTCCCAGAGCAGCCACTCAAGGGATTTCCATCCCACCTCCCCTTATTTGAGTTGGCAGGGACGGGCAGTGGGTGAGATGGCCGTTCTCCTTTCCTGGCAGACTGGAAATGAATTAAAAACCTGAAATTTTTGTGTGTCCTCCTAATCAGGCCTAGACACAGCAGGCAAGGCACTGTCACTCTGTGAGCGCGGCTTCCTTGAGGAAAGCACATTCCAGGCGCAGGAAGGGGAATTTCAATGAGGAGATTCTCTGTGCCAGTGCTCTCTAATGAACCCAACCTGCTGCAGTGCCTGGTGGCTGTGGGTGGCTGTCCCTGTTCCTCACCTTCCACCTCCCTGACGGGGAAGGAGGAGATGAGCAGAAGGTGGCTCTGTGGGATCTGGCTGTACAGAGAGGCAGGGAAACATCTGAGGAGGGAAGAGTGTGGCCCTTCAAGTTTGGTGTCAGGACATTGGGATATTGCCTCAGCAGTTTACAACTCGCTGCAACGCATTGTGCTGCTGTCTGAACACAATGCTTCATTTTTCTTGGCAAAATTAAATTATTCATCGAGGGAGTGGGAATTTTGTATCTTTTTTTTTTCTCCCTTTCCGTTAAAATGCTATTTTTAAAGGGAGTTATATCTACCTAAAGGCCTTTCTGAAACCACTGGCAATCCTCTGTGCTACAAAGTGAGATAATTCCTTCAAAACTAAACCCCAGCAGCAAAGGATAAAGCAGTGAAAGGTGGTACATGATGTGCATACACGTGTGCTGTGTCATTGCAAGTGCCTACAAAGGGCTCCTTTATCTTTTCTCTGGCTCAGCAATCCCGTCGGGCTGCAGAATAACAGCAATCAAGGCACTTGTCCGGGGCAGATTCCCTGTTTGTTGGCTTGCTTTTCTCCCAAATTCTTTTAGCGCACAAAGCCCTCTATGGTACTTGATGTGATCAGAAGTTGGTTTTAGGAGTGTGTCTCTTAGAGTAAATAATCTCACTAAAGGACTGAAGGAAGCTGGTGCCAATTTCCTTTTTTTTTTAGCTGCCTGTTGGCCACATCTGCTCCTCCTGGATGAGCCCAGAAATCAGGGAATGAAGTGCAGTGGGAGGCGGAGCGCTGCCTCTTGGTGGCCCAGCAAAACAGGAGGCAGCTTTTCATCTTCAGATTTAGCTCTTGCTATTAACGAGCTCGCAGGCCGAGGTGTATAAATTACACGGAGCAAACTGCTGGGAACAGATTTTTTTTAAACCTTTCTAATGTTTAGTCATGCTGAAATGACTGAGTTTTAAAAAGCATTGAACTTACGGTCTTTTGACCGGGTCAGAAAAAAAATCTGGAAGAATGACCAGCTTGGTCCCCTGACCATTAATTTGCTGCCAGAACAGAAAATAGTAGGTGTTAAACAATTTGAAAGGCCAGCCCAGACTCCTGACGAGTAATTTAATAGCCTGTCGAGGTGGTTCTTGGTTGTCAAAGAAGTAGATTTTTCTTGGGCAACTTAGATGTCTCTGTGAATCAAATTTCAATGATGTCAGGAGAAGGAGCTCTCCAGTGCAATGTTCCTGCAAGAACAATACAAAAAGGTGACTTTTCTTCTTTTGGAAAAAAAAAAAAAAAAAAGATTTTNAAAAAAAAAAAAGTCTTTTGCATAGAAAACGAGGTGTTTTTTTAGCCCCTATTATTTCTGGCTTTTATGTGCCAGAGTATTCCTGATGTTTCTTTCTTTGTTCTTCTCTCTCCTTAATGGTGCCCCCGGACAAAGAAAAGAATATGTACAACACCTGCAATCATACTGTGAAATAGAAATTATTCTCATTAATCTGTGAACCTTTTCCCCTTAAATTTAATTCAGGGGATCCAGAGAAGTAGCTTTTGTAAAAATGTGCTGCAGGAATATTTCCTGTGAGCGGGGGAGCAGGGCCATAGTGTGGGTTAGCCTGACCTTGCTGGCTCGAGGCCGCTGTTCTCCCTAAATGCTTCTTTTTGTCATCCTTCTTCAAAGAGCCAAGGGGAAACCTTGTCTCATTTGAAGTCAGTGGCAAAACCCCCATTGACTCGAGTAACATCCAGTTTTCACCCTTGGAACATCTCAGCCCTTCGAGAGGGTTTGAAGCAGTTGCAAACACAGAGATGCAGCTTCCCGAAATGCGGAACAAGAAGCCACCCAGCCATCTGGAAATATCCTTACAGCTTCTTCTTAGGTTTATCTAAAAATGATACCATGCCTGCTGTAAGGTTCAATTCTTCTGCATCTGTTAAATTGCTTTGCATGAAACTGTAGCTCTCAGGTACCATGGCAACCATGTTTTCTAATCTGATTTTAAATTTTTACGGTGCAATGCATAAAATATTGGTACCTTTTCTAGTTTTTGATTTATAAGTGGGAGTAAAGATAGGGACAGCAATTTAAAAGGCATATGAGTCTGTGCGGTTAAATGCTTGCTTTTTTTTGGATGATATGTAGAAAATGGTTTCTTATTTTATTATGAAAAGTAAATATTGATTGGCTGATTACAGATGTCTAGATTATAGCTGGCATTTGAGGTCTTAATAGCAAGTAGTATTTCTAGGCACTATTTGGCACATTTTCCACTGAGTTCGTGTAGATTGTAGAAAATTCAGTTGTTTCCTGTATTTCCCCATATAGAGTAGGTATCTAAATATCTGACAGATTCTGCCTCTTACTGAATATATTTAGTGTGGAGATAAATTTACTGGTTTAAGAATGATTCTAAAAGACCTGCTAAAACGCAGAAAAATTGCTCTTTTTCCCAAGAAAGCTAAAGATAACACTTAGATTTCAGCCTCGTATTGTATTATTCTCTTAATATAATCTCTAAGTCATTATGCTTCCAGAAACATTCTAAGAAGAAAATCCCATTGTGCTTAAATGCTTGTACGTGGGAAAGGCGTCGTGGTCAGTGTGAAGCCTCTGTTATCAATTGAATTAAGCTGGCACAGAGCACATTCTGCAATTCAGATGTGCAAGAACGTCCCTGAAAGATGTCAAGCTCAATTCATCTCAACATTTGACCCGATGCCCACTGCACCTCCCTGCCACGGAATCACAGCCTGTGCTAATACACAAACTTTGAATTGGGCTTCAGTTGAGTTTTATAATTGGAGAAATTGTGGGTTTAGGTGGAGGGAGGACACAAAGGAACTTTTCGCATGAAGAGAAAAGGAAAAAAAGAACAGAAATATTTGGGAAGTGTTATAATACATCAATTAACTTTTTAACTAGGTAGCGTGACTTGCTGTTTTGACCGAATAGCCTTCCTGTGAACCCTATTCCAGTCTCTGCATCACTCCTGATACCTTAATAAAAGTACAGGCAGCATCCCAAAGAGATAAGAGGAAAGTGAGCTTCCTGTTTAAAAGATCAGTGGGCAAGAAGCCCTGGAAAAGCAAGAGAAACCAGAGCAAACTCCATTGTGGATATTCCAAATAGCCTTTGTGTATGTAGAAACCTCATTAACAGGGGAATGATTGGAGGTGATCCTTGATCTCAGCTCTTTCTGGAGGAACAGCTTCTGATCCGTTTAGGAAAGTGGGGGGTGCACGTGTGTGCTGGCAGTGATCTCTTGTGTTTCTACTGAATTAGGTTTTCATTGGCTTTGTGTGTACAAAGGCACTTGGCAGATGACAGGAATGTGTGAGGTTTGCCCTAGAATGTGTAGATGACACAGAAAATTAATAAAATCCCTGGAGTCTCTAGTGCATATATTGTTCTTGTATGGTTTATAAACATTTTAGCCATTTCCTTTTATCTCTCTCTTTCTTTACCTTCCATTTTGAAAGTAGCAAATTGTCATTCTTAAAAAGTGGACTTGTCTAAGCTATAATGTTGATAAAAGTAACTAGTTTCGGTTTTTTTAGCTGACATGTTGTCTTGTGCAAAGTCACTTTAGATCGTGTCACTCCTGGTGAGTTGTATCATGGAATAAAGCAAGACTGATGCAGCCTGACATCACATGCCACAATGTGATTTTTCAGCTGTAATTCTGAGCTAATTTGTTTTTCTCTAAGCTGTAAATTCCTAAAACTCGAGCTTTCTGGGAAGAGGGAAGCAGCTCGGAATGAACTTTAGTCATTAAAAGTCAGTTTAATATGGAAGAAAATAAAGCTGTTTTCCCACTAGTTTTCTTAGTTTCATATTTTATTTTCCATCTTAGTTACACATCTGCAAACCAAGAGTGAATACACTGCAGCCAAAAGTTTACAACTGTTAAAGCTGAGCAACTGATGCTAAGTGCAAGTCCTTAGAAGGAAGCAGTGAAATCCACATTTAGCTACAAAGAATTCCAGCTTTGCAGGAATCTCAAACTATTTGCTGAAAGAAAATGGAGGCCTAAGTTGTTCACAGAATAATGAGAAAGGAGGTGTAAACTGACTTTCTTGGTACTTTAAGAGAGGTCTTGACATGAATGTCAAAAAAAGTGGATGGCTAAATTCCTCACCTCCTAAATGCTGTAGCAAAATGAAATTACTTCGCTAATTAAATGTTGTCCTCCATTCTAAAAAATAACAATATTGCTGAAAATCTTTGTACAGAGAGCAATTATAATAACAGAATCTGTGTAGTTACCACAAACTGTTTTATTCACTGTTCTGTCAGCTTAGTGCAAATGTGTTTGTCCAGAAATGAGAAGATACATCAACAGAAAATCCTGGAATATCTTGTGGTGGGATTTCAGGGATAAAAAATTAAGACCTTTTGAACTGTCTAAAGAGCTAGGTCACAAGTAGGGCATTGCAGGATAATAGAGCTTCCATTAAAGTAACAAGAAATAAGTAAAGCTCTGTACCAATTTATATTATATTTTTTTGGTTATATTTGGTTATATTCTACGTCTTTGGTTAGTGTTTGAAAAGGACATGTGGCCTTGACTTTCTATTTCCATTTTTTTACACTGATATAACTGGGAAAACTTGCCTCTGAAATCATGGCGTATCAGACAATTGAGTAAATAAATTCTGGAAAACATCTATTGACAATTTTTTGGTGCTGTTTATATAAATAGATGCATTTCCTCTTAGCTGTGGCAGTTTTCCTCCAGAGATCAGCATATTAATTGATGTGATTTGCAGTGCTTAGTTTGGAAACTTCCATAAAACTTCAAAACTTGAAAAAAAAATCAAAACATTGCCAAGTAATAGGAGAAAAGGACTTTTTATCCCAGCCAAATGTAAGCACTGTTATTATTTTGAGTGTTGGCATAAGTAAACAGCAACAAAAATCTTCACTATCCCCCCTTCTGCTCGGGAAGGATTAAAGTCCATAGTAGGATGTGCTTTAAGAGCCACTTTCATGCATTTTAATCAAGCAAAATAGGTTATCACATTAGAAACGGGCTGACAAAGGCTTACAAGGACAAATGTATTGTGTCTCCTACATCTTCTCTTGGCAGCGACTGCTGGAGCTGCCAGGAGAAAATGGATTGAGAGGAGCGAGGAAAAGGAAAAGTGTGCAAAGATGACTCGTTTATTGCTTTACACAGCTGTTCTAGGCTGCTCTTTCTGTTTTCAGGTGATTTCAAAATACATCAAATGTTCATGGTTTGATGATTAGAAAACTTAGAATAATTGCCATCTGAAATCCTCGTGGTGGTGTGAAGTTAGAGGCTCCTAGAGTAGATACAATTTTAAAAAATGGCAACCCAACCCCCCCATCTTTGCCTATATATAACCTCACCTATCTCAAATCACATTTGATACTGCCACACATTTACTTCAGGTTTAATGATCAAACACGTTGATGCTACTCTACAAAAAACAGTGGCATGTGTAAGCAGTCTAATAACAAAGAGTAAGCTGTGGTATGAGAATCTGTGTGTAGGGCTTTCTCAGGGAAAAACCTGGATTTCAGATGATTTTATACAGGTTATACTAGAAATCTGTACTTATGGGTAATTATAGAAATACAGCATTTTCCATTAATATAAAAATACAATTTGTTTGCGGTCAAAATAAATATTATGGGTTTATATATATATGTAAGACTCTGGGTGAAGCTTGAAAATGGCAGATTTATCTTTAGATGTGGTAAAGGATCCTTTTTCTCATCTCTCTTTTGTCTCTCATCCAGTGGCAGTTTCTGCCGTAACCATGAGCTTTTTGTAACATGTAACCACGTGAAATTTTGATGACTCTGTGCTTGATGTTCTTCTGGAGTCAGATTAAAAGGCTGTTTAATCCTGAGCCACAGTTTACGCAGCATCCACCTCTGTTAGTAACACCTCACGATGCCCCACGAGTGTGAGTACATTGAAATTTTCCATTCGGGTTGGACGTCCAGTTTCCCTCCCCTGTAGATGTCACAATGCCAGGTCTGGTGTGAACAGCTGAGCCCACACTTTGCTTTATGGTTTACCTGGAAGGAACCTGCTTGCAGCTCAATCTGGGGATTATTAGCTCAGCCTCTACCAGCTTCATTTTTTTGCTTCAACAGCTCCACAGTTCAATCTCTGGTATGTCAGCAAATATGTGACAGCTGTCACAAATATGCCAGGTTTAAGATAAGATACCTATTTTCAGATCTGCTAAGAGTCAGGTGCTGGAATCTGAAGTAGTTCAGATTTCTAGCAAAGCAGATAGCATGTCTGAAATTATTTGCATTTTCCCCCAGAACCGCAGATTTTTTGTTGGAAAAATCCCTTGAATTCAGTTTATTGGAGTGTGACCACTCGAGTCCCTCTTTATAAGCAAAGCATTCTCTTTGCCCTGTATTTCCACTCCAAAGATCACTAAAATTGCTGCTTCAAATACACCCTCTAGGAAATCAATAACAAATCAAGTTAGACTCAGTGAGATTTGTTGATGTAACTGAGTGAGGCTGCCAAAAAATCTCCAAGAATAAGTTGTTGATATCAGGATGGGAGCAGATTTATCCTGGGGGTGTCCAGGCTGCTTTGATACCTTCTCTTACATCATTAGTCCCTGTGAGACCTGCCTCAGCCTTGGTTCCCTGCGATGCTCCGTGGCTGTACCTGCTCCTGTTTAATGAGATTCAGGTCAAGCATGTGAGGTACCACATGAGAATATTTTCATCTTGTGCTTTATATGGTTCTAACTACATCTGGAGAATTATTTCATGCTTGGATTGGTTGTTATGGATCAGATTACAAAATATTTACTTTCTTTTTACTGGATGGTCTTCGTGGCTGTTGGTGGCCTGCAGGTTGTTGGAAGTTGGAGAGGTAATAGGTGCATACACCAGAAAATCACTGATTTGGTATCCTCAGCAGAGACACCAAGAACCAAATGGACATAAAAAAAGAGAGATGTTTTTGGGAGTCAATTCAGAGCAATGAAATAATCTGCCAGTCTATGGCAGTGTTTTCCAGGGTCAGCAGAGAACTGCATCAGCAGTTTGGGGGAGGAAAGCTCACCTTGGCATGTCAGAGCTGTGCAGTTTTGTACGACTGGGGAGTTTTGGAGGTTGTGTTATTTTCATTAGTGCTGTAGTTCATTTAACAGAGGTCACTATGTTTTTAAATTTATAGCTGTCAGTTGTCAGGGTAAATCTGCATTTTTTCTTATTCATATGAGGAAATACACTAAATTTACCTTATTAAGATTTCAGTCTACTGTACCTTAATGTACTTGTTCAGAGAGAAGATTTAAGCAAGAATGAACGTGTTCCTCTAATGAGTCCATCTACACATTAAATACTGCAAAATATCTGAGATATAATTAGTGGATGTTTTCCAAAATCTGTCCAGTTCAGAACTTTGAATTTCCATGGGACAGTGATCTTGTAATTCAAAGGTACCGTATATTTGCTACATTAAAAGCGAGACACTGCTCTGTTTGTTGCTGAGTTGTGTTTTTTTCTCAAGACGGCACCACTGAATTTTCTTGGAGAAAATTCCAGTATTGCAGTGTCAGGTGCAGGGTGTAGCTCAGCACATCCCAGCTCCTGCTGGCCACGGGAAGCCATAAAAATACGGATTTTTCCTCCACCTTCGGGCAATTCCATCCAGGATCCAGGCTGAGGAAAACCTAGACTGGACTTTTTCCCAGAGTACTGAATGAGGGAAAACCTGGACTGACGATGACAGTGCCAGTGACCTCTCTGACCCAGAAAGGATTCCCATTCCCCCCTCTCCCTGCACACCGCCAGAACTCATCCTCAGAGCTGAAGAAATCGACCCGGTTTGTTTGGAACACGTCCCTGAAATGGGATTTAAAGAATCCGAGTATTACTACCCCGACTTCCTCCCACCCCCTTTCAACTCGTGGGACCTGAAGCAGCTGGCCATCTTTGTCCACGTGGAAGGGAGAACGGATTTCCGCCCCAAGCCCACGGGCTCTCTGGAGAAATACATCGAGCGCCTGGTGCAGCTCATAAACAAATCAGAAAATGCATGCCAGCATTTTGATTTAAAAATACATTTTTGGGTGATCAGAACCAGTTCTTAATGATTTAGCAAGCAGGAGTGAAACAACCCAAAATTCCCAACATATTTAATTTGCCAGGCACAATTTGACAGGCTCCCAGTAATTGCTACGTGTTCTCTGCACAATAAACACCAGCCTTGGAGACACACTGTTACTTCTGTTTGGAATGAAATAATATCAGCTCTGATAAATGGTACTCGATAACATCTTTGCGTTCAGCTGGTAACATCTCTCGGTCTTCGGTTGTGAGAACAGCCAATCCTCCATGGAGGTCACAAGCTCTGAACTGCAGTATCTGCTGTGATTCTTTCATTAATAGCACAACTCACCTCAGGAATTCGACACCCCTGAGACCAGAGAACTTTTAACTGGGGCACAGTCACAGTACATGACTCTTGTCTCTGTATGGGTGAAGTCTGTCTGACAGCATCACCTGATTTAGCCCAATCAAGTGTCAGATCTCCTCAGGCATGAAAAAAGATGCTTTTAGAATCTTGTGAACATACATAATACCCTCTTTTTTCCTCTACAGTGTTCACTCACACTAAACAGATCTTATGAGACCTTTTGCACTTTAAATTGTTTGACATCACAGGCTGAAAATAGGAAGTTTGTGGGTGAAGTACCTGCACACAGTAGTTCAGGTTCACTTCTTGCAATTGTGTTTCTTTGCTGTCTCTAGCAAATCCCTTGGTCTTTCTGCATCTCTATATTTCTAATACACAGTGTGTATTTAAAAGAAGTAATCTTTCCAATACCCTTAAGTTCTGTGTTTCTCCATGAATTTCTGATTTAATAAGAAATACCGTGAGAAATTTATGGAGCAAAACTTTAACGTGTGGTTACCTAAATGCATGATTCAGTTGTATTTCCCAGCACCTTGGTTCATGACAACTTGCAGTTTGTTATTGACCACTGACAGACATTTCTTCTATTCCTGATCTCTGTGGTGCCGGGACCCGAATGAAGAGCAGGTTCTCTTTCACCCTGTGGGATGTCAAAAACACCTCCTTGGAGGCTCTGCCTCGCCCCATCCCGGTGTGTGTTGGGTTGAATCCCATCATTGCCAAGCCTTTCCCAGCACAGCTCCTCGCTGGCTCTGTTTGGAGCACTTCAGGGGCCAGTCAGACTTAGGGGGTTCAGGAGAGTTTGCCACTGCCCTAGATCAGAGAAAGATCCTCCCATATATTCGGGGGCACATGAATCCGTCGGATCAAAGCATTACCTGTGTATTTGGCTGGTTAAGCAATTCCTTCCTGCTTCAGCATGAGAGACGTTTCCCCTCTGCTTCCCTTGGGAGTTCAGTGAGCATGGTTCAGCATAAAGTATCTTCATCTGTGGAGTTTTACATTTCAGAGCTGTCTGTGTGCGAGCAGGACGGTGATTGTTCATTTTAGGGTTACACTGAGCTGGGGTGAACATACTCCTCCTAAGGACTATTAATTAACATGTATCAGATGGCTCTCAAAAAACCTGAAATGATGAAAACTGCCAACAATCATCACTCCTTCCTAAATTTATGTGCAGTAAAATAATTCTCTGTCTCAGCCTTTGTGTTCTTGGTGCGTTCTGCCAAGGTTAAATAGTTTGCTAAAAAGGAAAAGAAGCCCCAAAACACACTGGGGATATCAAACCAGTAGAAAAGAGATGTTCATCCTTTTTCTCTTGCTCTGAGTCAGTACAGATTGACTGTTCAATAATAGCCTTTATTCTCTTCTAAATAGTGCTCAGGAGCTATGGAAATGATTTCTCATAATCCTGTCTTTTGTTTCCCTTTGCTTGTTTATATTGGCAGGCTTTAATTTATTAATCGGAAAACTGTCAACATTTGTTAATGTAATATTTGAAACAAACATATAAATAATCTTAATAAGTTTGGGTAAATGGGCTTAGTAATTATTCTTTTTTTCTTTGAAAGTTTAATTAGAAAGGGATTTATGGAAGAGTTTATACTATCTGCCTGTAATCGTAAAACTTTGAACACAGGTTGTGTTCTCTCCTTGGTAATTTTGAATATTTATGACAACTCTCTGGTATCCTGACAAAGCTTTTCTAGCACAACCTAAATCATTACAGGTCTGTCTCATGTACGGGCCTCAGACACTTCTTGATCTGCTGCTATGCAAATGCCAAAATATTGCTTTAATCTACCTGTGCACCAAACCTCTGCTCCAGAATAAGCCATCTCCAGCCTTTTGGAATTGCACCTCACCATCAGCGGTTAGAGATATTTAAGGAACATGTTTCTATCCTGGCTGAGATACAGCTTCAGCAAATTTGCCTGCCCTTGGAAAGGAGGATATGGATTTAGCACTTGCAGAGCTGGCAACCTGGCACATGCTCATAAATCAGGTCTTTTTCCATTCAAATGTTAATATTTGCACCAGCAATTCATGTGCAGATGGAGGTATAACTTGTACCCCCAAAATAAAGCCCAGAATTTGAAATTGTGGATTTTATATGCAAGCAATTATTCTTTATCATTTCCCATCTATCCCTGGTGATACACTGGGGAAAGGAGCAAAAAGGCACTGCAAATTTTTTAGATCACTTCTGAATAATGCAGCAAACAGGTTTAGGTGAACAAGGTAAAAAGCTATCATTCTGCAGTGTTTATATGGTTAGATGCTGATCATTCTCAAATTCTGGATGAAAGAATATTTCCGTATTTTCTTACAAAATTCCCTTTTTCTGGCTTTTAGAATTGTGTGTTCTCTGCTATACAATTGGTCCATCTTCTTGGCTTCTTTGTTCAGTTTTTGGGAACCTGTCCAGCTCAGATTTAGACATCTGTGTGATTTTATGCAGTGAATATTTCCCTTGAAGCCAAAGGGAAATACCATAATTTCATAAAATAAGGCATTTGCACAACCCTCTGCAAGTTTGTGGCCTTGATCCCGGAGATGATTTCCAGCTTCACCTGGATCATGGAGGTTTGTGATGACTGCAATTAATGTTTGCTTTACTGGGAGAAGGATTTTTCCACCTTCTGGGAATCCACCTCTCTTTAAAACACGGAAACCCAAAGCCACCAGGGCCACCTTTCAAACAAGGCTGTCCTCAATGTGCTGTGAGAGAGCAGTAGGGCGATAGTTACAGCTGACAACTGCATAAACGTTGTTTAAATTCTCTCTGAGACCATCATAATTCCAGGAAGAACAGTTGAAGTCTGTGTTTCTCGAACATTTAAAGTCAGAGGACTGGCTAAACTTTTTGTAAGAGTATTGGAAAAAAAGTCAAATAGCTGCAGATGATGTTGGCCTGTTGGCACTGTGCTTTCTGTCCATCAGCTAAAATTCAAACATCCATTTATTGCTTGAATTTTGTCCCATTCTTTTTCCTTGCTTGCTTGTGGGAGTTATAAAGAGAAAAGCAAAAAAAGAGGGCTTTGTGGATCAGTTCTGATTTCTTACAGGATGTCACTGGGGTCCAGACGAGGAACACTGGCTTGCCTTGCTTATTTTTTTTTTCTTTCCTGTGATTTTATAGTTCTGAAGAAAATCATTAGTTGCTGGGTTTTGCCTAAAATACAGGCTGAAGCCATACAAGTCAGCAAGGGATTTGTTTTCACCTGTTCCAGGATGAAGAACATTGTGTTTCCAGTCTGACCTGCCTCAGGAGCCAGATTCCATTATGTACCAAGTGTCCTCAAATTCTGTTGACACCAAAGAGGGTTTAGATCTCCCTGCACCTTCCCATACCCAGCCCTGGGTTTTTAAGTCTCTGTGCAGACCCCAGTCTATCCCTCTGTTTGATGACTGCTCCTAACAACTTACAGCATTTGCTACAAGTTTTTAGCAAGTGAGTGAAAGTGCTGGAGGCAGAAAAAAGGCTTAAAATCCACCTCTCTTAGGAAGCGGATCCTTTCAGGTGTGAGATAAATGGCAGCTGCAGTGAAACCTCCACAAAAGCTGCAGCTTAATGAGAATCCATCAGGCAGAGCTGCTTACTAACACCCAGCTCCAGCCGTTCAAGGAGAAAGGTGGGAATAGACTCCGTAACAATCGTGGTATCAGCCTCTGCCTGGTAAGAGATAAAAAAGAAAGCCTGAGCACAAGATTTCTTAAACTCCTCAAGTAAGGAGGCCAGCGTGCTGGCAGGAAAATTCTACTTCTTCTACTGATTTTGCTCACAAGACCCATTCAGTTAATTTAACACTGCAAAGAACTTGGAGTGGCACGAAAAACAACCGCGGAACGCTTTGAGAGTGGTTGTTTTGCTGAGGCAAAACATGAAGGTTGGATCCTGGTCTTGCTAGGAAAAGAACAGGTCAATTTGGCATAATCTGCTTGATATTATCCCTGCACTTCAAAAGAATTAAATATCGTTTTCTTGACAGAAAAATCATAGCAGCAAAACAAGGCATTTTTATCTAATGACAATAGCAAACGACCAAGGACACAGACAAATTTGTGCTTTGAATCAATCTTGGTGAAAATGTGTTCGACATCGCTGTGAGAAAACTTCCTCGGTGACGGCTTTTACTGCACGGTTCTTCCATCTGCTAAGTGGTAATCATGATATGCATAATGCTGAAAGGTTATAATTGAAAATGTCTTTGGATCATCACTGGTGGCAAAATTTGTTTGAGAGTTATCGGGTTAATCTAATAATGCCTATAAGGAAAGCATGAAACCACATTAGAGACAAAGCTGTGATTACCTCCCTTCCCCACAAAAGAAGAGATGAATATAAACATTTTCTGAGTTTCTTTTCATGATAGATTAGGAAATAAACCATCATGCATGCTGAATATTTAAGAATGGGACTAAATTAAATTTCTGAAACAGAGGAGGCAAAATACTGTATGGCCAATAGCAGATATTTTAGAAATCTAATTCCTTGAAGCGAGATAAATACATAAACAAGTTTTCTGCTTAAGCTTATTAAGCGTCTTACTACATTTCCCTTCTGGTATTTTTTGGCTATGATTTTTAACAATCAGTAGTAATTTGGGCTGTGCCCACTGCTTGTGTTTTCAAGTTGAGACATCTCAAGAAAACATCTTTTTTAAAAAGAAATTGCACCGTGTGTGGTGGGTTTGTCCTCAGCTACTTATGTTATTATTATTACTTTATCTTTTATTAACATGTTTAATGCACCTCTGTGATCTCTCGTGGGCAATCACTTGGATCTCATAGGGGGATCAGCCATTTGGGGCTCTCCTTTAAAATTTCTCCTGGCGGCTGTTCTGTTGCTGAAAATGATTGCAGCACAAAAGGCAGCTGTAGGTATTGTTCAGTGAATATCAACAACATTCCCTTGCTAATCCTTCTTCTGAGCTGAGCCACCAAAACTCAATCTCCCCTTTAACCTTCGCCTTTGCAAGAATAGCCTAAATTGTATTATTTTGTCCCTGTGCAGTGTAGTGCTGGTACCTCTTGTCAAAGGGCACCCACAAAAATGTTCCTCTTTAGCTTGTAATAAATCCTTTGTCCTCAGGATGTGTGTACTTGCAGACAAGGCAGAAGAGGAAAGGCTTTAGAGGATCTCTCCTATCCTTTAAACAGAAATTTTCCCCGATATTAAGATGCAGTTCCAGGAGACAAAATCTCTGAGTGTGCTTGGGGGAAGTACTTGTACACGTTCTTGAAAAGCATGCGGAAAGAAATGGATGGTGTTGACCTAAACCTGCTCCTTCTAAGACTGTGGGGGGGTTATTGCTGAATTCAGTGGGTATCGAGTTAAACCAAAACAGAGTCTTTTGAAAATCTGGCTTAGAATTTCATTTCGTGATGTGGATTTAGCTGGGCTATTGACTTCAGAGAGCCATGTTGTGAGAGCCTTGTTGTGGGTGCTTCATCTCTCCAGAACACATTCTCCAAGTGACTGCTGCTCCAAAGGCAAGCAAAGAAATATTTATTAAAATCCCTGATGTGTTATCTGTAAAAATGAGCAGTTTTCCCCTTATGCAGCTGCCATTCTGACCGACATAGATCAGGCAGGTGAAAGCTGCCAGAGCCTGTGGACACTTTGGGATCCAGCAGGGCTCGTCCCACAGGCACCTGAGGGGGACAGGGATTCCGACAAGGGATGGATCAGTGCAGCCGCGTGTTCTCGTGCCTCCTGTATTCTCCTTCAGCTCCTGTTCGTGGCAGGAAGATTCTGGGACTGTTTGTTGGCCCCTTTTTTCAGGAGCTCACGCAGAGATTTAAAGCCTTCCTTAAATGCCTCTAGTTTGGAAAATCATGGCCCTCAGTGTTTTTCTTTTTTTTTCCTAGAATCGCAGAACTGAGAATAGAAGCCATGTCTGCTGAACCATGGAATAAAATTTATATCCATTTGAAGGGCTAATATAACAAGGTCATGAGAGTCCCCTGAGAAATTTTGAATGTATCCTCCAATCACTCTGAAATTAAGACACGACAGTTGAGCAACTTGGACAAAGTGACCGGAGCTGTAGATGTGACTTGAAGGATGGGGAAATTCACAGTTGGTAACAACAGGTTTTTCTAGCCAAGGAGAAAAGATGACAGCTGAAAGATTTGTCTTTTAAGCATGCCATAGCTTTTCCATAAAAAATATTGGTGTCTCAGTTGGGCGAGGTGAAAGGGTTGGAATAATTTCACTAACACCCTTTGGCCTCCTGTTACCACAGTGTGAGCTTAAGGTTTTAATGTTATTTATTGGTGAGTCATCACATGTGCCCCTGATGCTTTAAAAAATAATCAAGACAAGTATTCCTGTCCACTAGAACTTATAATGCAAATTAATTATATTTTTTTCAGTCCCAGATGAAGGGAATCATAGTGGAAAGGTTATCACAGTATAGAGAAATGGTCATTTTGCACACCTAGATGTCAGAGAGCCCTAAAGTTATAGATGAGTGTAGAATAAAGCCCAGTTTGGGGGTATGATCAGCCTGAAATCAATCAGAATTTCCTATGAAACATCTGCGTATCTGAGTGAATTCCTTCTTACACGTGGCATTTTCTAAAGAGCACCAGACTTCCCTTTCAGCAGATTTTAAAGGAATGTTTTAGGGACCCATCACTTTATTTGAAATCCCATGCTCTAGAAATACTAAAATATTGAAGAAATATGAATTCTTGAACTAATTTGGGAACCACTTAACTGTGGGTCTCTTTCTTGGCATATTCCTGTGTGAGGTGCAACCACTCTGCTCTCCAAGTATGTCTTGTAATTCCCACCTGGTTCTCTGCAGATATTTTTATTTAGGAGGAAACAATGCTCTAAGGAAAAGACCTTAATGGAGCTACTTGTGCTTTTCTCCTGAACCCAAATGTGTGAAGACAATTGTTCAGAAGTTAAATAATCTCCAGCAGTTGTGACACATGAATTATGTTATTTTTGTAGTGGCTGTGCTAATCTTTTCCATTTTTATATGGAAGACATTTGTTTTAGCCTTAATCTATTTTTTTTTTTTGTGGACTCTGCCCTTTTTAATATTTAAACATCTGAAAAAGAAATAGTCCTTTCAAGCTAATTGATAATCTAAGTAGTTTGGTCATAAAAAATAAACTGAAGCTAGCGGGCAGTTTTCAGCTCTTTCCTACCCTCTATTTCATCTCAAATCTCTTAATTACAGCACCTCATCATAAACCATCCCTAACAGAGTAAGCCAATTAATTTTATACAGCAGCATAAAAACTACACAATGTGATGAATTAGGGTATTTGCCCTGCTGCAAACTTGCACATGAACCTGGCACCTTGGTCCTGATAAACCTGAGGTTTCTGATATATCCCCTGGGGTTTGAATTATTCCTTTTGTCTTGTAACGCTGCAGGTAAATGACTTGGTGCTCAACAAAGAGGCAACATTACAAAAGCAAAAAAAAAACACCCTAAAATGTCATTTTTTCAAAGATCTGTGCTTTTCTAGTACAATAACTGCATGGGTTGAATGGGAATTTGTCACTGAAACAGCAAGAAGAATAGAGTGCATGACTGAAATTTTAGGGGAAATGCCTTGAAGTTGGGTGAATATTGATGGTAATACTAATAGATAAGTATTTCCAAAATGAAAATGAGAGCTGGGACAGGAAAACAGCAGAAAATTCAACTTTTTACTACTGTAGTAATCAGGGAAAGTTCAGATCTGGGGCTCGACAGAAATTTCTCAGCTTTGACCCCTTCTAATTAAAATGTCATCTCACGTAACCGAGGCTGACGATGGAGTGTGTCTGGGCTGAACTCTCTGAGCTCTGCTCCTTCCTCACACTTGAATGCCCTGAGTGGATTCCACCTCACTGTTCAGGAAATCTCTCTTACCCAGACCCCGTGTAACCCTCGGGTGGCTCCTTTGTAGGAGGGGACAGGGGGCACTGCAAAGAAAAGCTCCAAGCCCTCTGAACATGGCAGAGCTGCTTCTTCCTGAGGACCTAGGAAGGGGTGGGTGGACAAATGGTGGCTCAATGTTCAGGATGAGCCATCACCAGCAGAATGAGACCTTGAAATCTGTCCAGCATCGCTGCCTGACTCAGCCACGGCCCAAAGTTCCATCCCCCAAAATGAAACCCCCTTGCCCCCAGTAATTTTGTGTAGTCACCACTTCTGTGTTCTGTTTCTGTGATAAATGCAATAACAAATAGTGGTGGTGAGGAAGAGGCTCATCTCACACATCTCTGTGCTAGAGGGTGTTTTTACTGTTTCTATAATAAACACAAATACATGTCTGTGCACTCTCAGACACGTCTATTTTAATTAATCCCCGCTCCCGAGTTTAATTACAAGCTATTCTATCTCCAGAGTGGGGCTTATAGCACAGAGATAAATTGATACTTTGTCAGGGTACCCAAACATCTTCAGGAAATTTTAAATCAAGTGGCACACAGTGTGAGGTTTTATGACTCAGCCATTCCTACCAAATTATAAAGGGAACAATATATATACCTCTCTCTAGACTTGAGTATGCTAATGATTAACTGAGAATATTTTCTGAGTGATTTGTTACATTAAAAAGCACTAAAATTACTTATGCCAATAAGTATGTTATAGTTAAACTCTATGTATTATTTAAACAGCTTGGTTACTGCTAGCATGATTTATAAATTCAATATAAAAATGCTCAGATTTTTCACTGGTTATATTATTAGTCTCTTGATAAAAATTCCTTGCTTTTCTTCCATCTCAAGGGAACTTAATTTAAATATGAATAATGGAAAAAAGCCCACTTCCAGAAATTTAAACTAATCGTGCCTTTTAAGGCAGAGAAACCTTGGATTGAATTTTGGAGCTAGCATAAAAGAATGAAATGGCAACAAAGTGTCTTATAACTTGATGCGTGATAAAATGCTGTACGTGTTTGATGCAGCATTTGTGTTTTGAAAGTCAGATCTGTATCTCAGTAAAATATATTTATGAACATGCTAATAGTCGATTATTAGTGAAAAAAGGTATAAATTGACGAATCTCAGAGGGAGGAAAAAGTCTTGAAGTTATTTGCAATATTTTCCAGTCAGATATTCCAGTAATACTGAATTGAAAGGAAGTGCAAACACACGGTGGTGAGAAAGGAGAGTCATTATTTTTGAATAGCTGAAGCTTTGGGGACATTTTATTGTGGGGAAACTGTTGGAGCCCGCCACTGCCAAAGGGAAGGGAGGCATTGGGGTACGTGTGAGCTATCTTAGGGAATAGTGCACCTCGAATTCAGGGCAGTTTGTCACCAGAATCAGCTGCTGAGGCTTTTCTTACAAAGTCTCTTTGTCTTCAGAAGTTCTGCCTGAAAGGACTTCAGGATCTTAAGGAAGACAGCCTTCAGTTAAAGTGGAAAACAGTGAGCTGTGGCTCAGTGCTGCCCCGGCAGCACCGATGAGGCACATTGCTCTGGACACAAAGAAATCCTTTGGCCTTCTGGAGAAATTGGATTATTGAGAGTCCTGACTAAACTCAGGGGTGCTACTGCCCACGATCTGTCACTGCTGGGTTGGTTTGCAGGAAACTCCTGATGTTTGGGAGGTCTTGGAGAGAGGGTGGGCAGTCAGCAGCAGCACAAGTTGGCTTCTGAGTTCCATCAACCTGAGCCTGCTTTCCACCATCCAGCGCCTCCCAAGGTCATTAAGGTAATCAAAAGCCGGCTGAACTGAAGGAAGGAGGAATATAAGTAGAGAAAATTATCCGTAGTAGAGCTTTCATGCTGGGTTTGATACCAGACTCTTTCAAAAGGAGCCATGCTAAGCATATGCTAGAACTGACCTTGCTTTTCATATTCAATGTGCAGATCTTTGTACCCAAAGCTATTTAACTCTGGTCAGAACATCTTTACTTTTGCGTGTCCTGATTTCTTTTGAGCTTTACCATCTCCTTTTCTATTGCTTTAACATAACAAATTGAATTATTGGGATTTTCAGAGGTCAGCTTGAGGTACATCCTTTCCAAGAATTAAAAATGTGTTGCTGAAATGAGAATTATTTGGTTTGTTTTCACTGGAGCTTAAATCTGGCATGTTCTACAAGCGAAGAAGAGCGTGATTGGTGGTCCCATGTGTGGATGCACTAAAACAAACGTCAATAGTGGTTTAAAGACAGTGCAGGAAAATACCCAATGGGTTAATTAGGCAAGTTCCATAGCAAGATTCAAATTAGGCTCAATGGGTCATGGAAAAATCGTTTTTGTTTATCCAAAACCAGTAGTGGGATTCAAATCTTGGTTGTGAGTTTCAAGTAAGTGTTCAGGCTGCAAACAAATGACACATTATGAATAATTTAGGAAGGTCACTGACTGTTCTGGCTGTGCCTTGAATTCTCTCTACAGTCCTGCTGTCTGCTACCCTGGCTTTAGTTTACAAACATTATTGGCACTTTGGCATCCAAAGTTTCTCTTTTTTTTTCCCTTCTTCTCCCTGTCCAGGATGTCTCGTGCTTTTGTGAAGGTTTGGCACACGTCCCCTGTCCAATCCTCACAGATGTTGCCCGTGTGTTTCCACAGCTGGGTAATAACATCCCTCGGGGTGGGAACCTGAAGGTTTATCTGCTGCTGCCAAAGTTGTCTTGTTCCTTGCTCAGGGCTGGAAGTGTGACATCCTGTGTCTCCCTTCTTTTGCCTTTGTTTCCTCATTTCCAAAGGACATGGCACTTGTTAAGAGAATGCTGGTAAAGAAAGTCAGAAATCACTATTAATGAGCCTTCTGTATATGCAAATTCTGAAATGACAGCTTATTCTCTGGTATAATTAGCAGTAGTATTTCTGCTACCATGGATAAGGTTTTGTCAGTTCTCTTATTCAGTAAAATTTTCTGGAGCTTAAACCCCAGGAAATTGATCAATTTATGAGGAAGCTCTGTTTCTATACATTCAGTCAAGAATAGGATACTTCATCAAATTCTATTTAAATGCCATTCAGTTGTTTTCCATTAGAAGAGGGTAAAAGAATACTTTGCTTACCAATTGATCATTTTATATTTTTTAGTTTTCTAACAGAAAAATATCCCTTCCTATTAGAAAGTATTTGGCCATTATTTTTTAGCAGCTATTAGTGTATTGCAAAAGACTGAAGAAGTAATGGTGGTGACATTGCAGGTCATAGAGTTATTATAGATACAGAGAAAATATTCCTGTAACCTATTCCCTGTGTTTATCCTTAAACATTTATGCTCCCTGAGTGCCAAATCCAAACGTTAGTCTGGGGCTGTCGCATCCTCCCGGCAGCCTCAGAACCTGAACCCCCTGGCTGCATTTTCTGCTTGTAAATCCTGTCACTTAATCTTGCCTAACTGAGCAGAGAAGTCAGAGTTCTTCATTAGCATACAACAGATCCTGGGATGAGGATGATTTGTGCAGCAGCGCTCTCAGATGAGCTATTGATGATCCCCAGCGAGATCCCAGCAGAGGGAATCACTCTGATTTAAGACCATAATTCAACAACTGCTCCTCTCACCTAAGATTTGTATGTTTAAAAAAATGACAACTTGCTCTGCTGGTCCAGAAGCTTCCCAGCAGAGGGGTGGGTCCCATCTTTCATTGCAGAGCTGTCTTAGGAAAACTGAGCCATAAAATGGGTTGAATTTCTTGGGGTTTGCCTTCAAACTCTTTGGGCTGGGTGGCAAAAACCACCTGTTCTGTTTGCCCTCAGCACGTGTGTTACTCTCCTGTGGGAAAGCTGTGCCTGGACCAAGTAGGGCATTTTGGAAGCAGCAGATAATCTGGGAGTTGTAGATGATGGGGGGCTCCAGCCTGTGGAGGTGGAGGGAGGGAAGGGAAGGGAAGTTACAGCCCCAGTGTTCATGGGGATGGAAGGAGAAGTGTCCCAGAGACTCCATGGGACCAAGCACCAGGTCTCGAAGTGAGAAATTCCCCCTGAGAACACAGCTGGGAGGGAAATTGCTGCTTCTGACCTTTTTTTATATCTCCTCTGGTTTGCTTTCTAGTTTTCTTACACAGAAGTGCAATCATCCCAGTTTGCATCCCGAAAATAAACAAGCTTTGGTTTGCTAACAGTAAGGAAAATGTCTCGATGGATCCACCTCAAAGCCCTGGCTGACTCTGGGAAGCAGCAGTTGCTGGATTGCTTTGGGGACTGTAAACAGAGGCTGTGTGATCTGGATAATGGGGAAGCACCACACATAGATTTCTGTTTAATGTTTTCTGCTGGTATAATTTTCATTCAAAATTGAATATTTTGTTTGGCTTCAAACGTTCCATGGGCAACTAAGGATTCGTTGTGTGGCACTTGGCAAGGAGCAAAGAATCTAAATTCGTGGGACGAGTTGAAACGATGGAATACATTTTAAAGTGAATTTCTTTCTCACCGAAATAAATTCACCCCGTTGCTGTCACCGCTTACATGGACTTCACTCCCTCACCTTTTCTTTACAAAGACAGACACCTCTTGCAGCCTTGAAAGCAAAACATGGATCAATGCTGTTTTCAGAACAACAGTTAAACTCTTTCAGCTGATGTGTCACTCCAGAAGGTGCCATTTCAGATGTGATTAAACAAAGGAGTCAAACATGCTACAGTACATTAAGTTTGAGCCAGTCTTTGGGGATCTGTTGAGTGATAGTGAAAAAGAATTCAGCAAATCACACAGGGATTCAGGATGCTGGTGGTTCTACACGATGTTTTGGGCTGTTTTCATTAATTGCTCTGTGCACTTGTGGTCCTTCTTGTTTTTGAAGCTTGTTATATTTATCAAGTAATGTAGCAAACAGGCTGTATTGGTGGCTGTTTAGTGGAAATAAATAACCATATGTTTGTGAGCAGTCCTTTGGCCACTTGCCATGTCCAAATTATTGTGAACAACCAATGCTTTGTAGGCTGCCACATGGTCCCTGCTCTAAATGCCTCAGATTAATTTGATCACTTAGTGCGTGGCTTTTGATAAAGTAGAGTAATATGGGAATTGCAAAAAAATAGTAATGGTAGATTTATCTTGCTTTAATTATTGATTTCAGGTCCATAAGTATTTGTATGATTTGGGAGAATTCCTGGTTTGACTTTTAAGTTGCCAGGCATGCTTTCTTTTCTTTCCAAACAGTATAAATATTGACTGTAATGTCAGTGGGTGAAGTTAAATGTTAGTGGGAAGAGCCAGTAGGAGAGAAAGGGATGGGGGTGGGGAGAAATCAAGAAATAATTTAATAGGTCTGGTTTTGAAGATTTATGAAGTCCACAAGCACATACAGGTGAATCCATGGCCTCCACAGCAGGATTTTATGGGGCTCGTACCTGAATTGTTGAGTGTTTACTTTTCTTCTGAATTAAGAGAGGCTACTCCTCATACTGCATTTAATGAGTCCTCATACCTGGCATAACTCTCCATCTGCAGTGAACTCTAAATACAAAAAATGTAGAAAAAAACCGTGCATCATCTGCATTTGCAATATTTACAAACATATTCAATGTTTCATCCTCCCTTCTCCCATCACTGACGTACAAAGCTTAGAAGGAGCAGTAACAGCAGCAGGTTGTGCTGTATTCCCCTTGAACTCCCGTCCCTGTTTTATACAAACAGTATTTTTAAGGATGTCAGCACCTAAATATCCACCCCTGCAGACCCTCAACGTAGGGACACCTGAGCAGAGTGAAAGGTCTCTTGCACAGGCATTTCCATATTTCTCCAAACTCTGGGAAGGAAGGATGGTTTCTCTTCTACAGATGGACAAAAAAATTATGAAATATTAAGCTGCTAAGGCCACATAGGGAGAGATTTAATAACTGGGTCCAGATCCCCTGCTCTGTTCCTTCACCAGGTGGCCAATCTTTCTTTCCAAAAACCTGCAAATGTGACTGCTTTGAGGACGTAGATTAGGCAGCACTTTACAACCCCTGCTTTTCACTGCCATTATGCGTTAAAAATATTCAGTTCAATATTCTTTACGGGTGTGTTTCTCCCCCTGAACTGCTGTGCCTGGGCCATTGGTGGAATTAGACCTCCAGTTACTGCAGATTTCAGTGGGGCTGTAACTATTTACTGAGCATGGAAAACGATACAAAAATGAGACCTCTAGAATGATGCCAGGCTTCATTCCACTGTTATTAAATGAAGGTTCATTTTTATAGAGCAGTTTGCTCAATTTTACTCCATATTAGAGGAGATCAATGAAATAATATGATATTTGACTAGAAGTGACATCTGGAGTTGTACAGTAATGTTTGCTTTTCTTAGCAAACCGACTTTTCCAAAAAGACTTTGATCCTGTTCTTGTATCCACAGACTTTGAGGAGTCAGTGCCTCTCAGGTACTTCAAAGTCTAACCTGGTGACATTATGGTTTAATAAATATATAGCTTTCCACTTTCACTTCCACTGACAGAATACTCTTTTTACATTTCCTTTACCTAACTTTCAGTATGCCTTTCAGCGCTGAGCTGGCCTGTAGCTGCTCCCATAACAAGAAAATTTGTTCTCCTAATTCCAGCCACACTGTCTCTCAGGCATCAATTCATCACTTAAATTTGTCGTAAGTGCGTTAAATAGAACACTGAAATTGTTCTTGTCAAATAATCTCCAAGAAGTATAGAGTATGACTCTGCTACATCCTTGGATTCTGCTCTGACATTTTACACTGTCAAAATAAAGCTGACGTTCCCCTCCTCCCCAGTAAAAATTCTTTAAGCCATTAAATTACATTATCATTTATACATATTTTTATCTGCTGTATTTGCATGGCTATAGTTATGGATCTGTCAGTATTTTCACTATAAACCCCTATTTCCAGGGATTTAGACAGTAATTCTGCCTTAATAATTTGCTCCAGGCTAAAGCTTAAAATGCAAAGTCTCAGGCTGAGAATAGTATTTTTTTTTTTCACCATTTTGAAAAGCAAATCATTTTGCCTGGTCTTAAGTACAGGAACTGCAGTTGTGCCTTCAGGGAAGAGCTCCCTGGAGGGGGCTGGGGGTGTCCTCCCAGGCAGAAGATGAGCCTGCTCAGCTCTACCCTCAACTTCAGGGTATTAAATGCTTCAAGCAAGAGAAATCTTTCCTACCTCTCCTGAAAAATACTGGGGTGTCTGTGCCACAGTCCAAAGAGTGACTGCAGCTTGCAAAGGTTTGTGCCAAATAGATTTAAAGTGGGGAGTTGGATAGTAATAGCAATAGCTCTGGCACTGTAGAACTCAGCACAGGTTTTTGGGTGGTTTTGTAGGGTTTTTTTTTTTTCTCAACACTGTTCCCAGATAGCTTTTTCTGCAACTGCTGAAAACTTGGCTGTGCTTTGGTATTCAAGTGGAAGCAATCCCCATCTCTTGCCAGCTGCCATGGTAACAGTCTTGCCCTACTATTGAAAAATGAATGTTATCACCCCAAAATCATGAGTGCCTTTGAAATGATGAGATTTGAGGTGTCCTTTTTAAGATTTTTTTTTTTGGAGGGGATGACTTTATTTGGAGCTTTTAAGCATTTTAGTCATTTTAAACTTCTCTTGAGAACATGCTTTTTTGCTATGTGGGAAGCTGGTTTTATTTATTGTTATAATTAATAAATGAAGTCTGGATTAATCAGATTCTAGGACCTATGATTTTGACAAAAATATTTTAAAAAAATTGCAGGGCTTGAAGTAAAATTCAGAGTTGGCACAGATGATTTAAATACTTTCTGACACTTTACACATAATTGCTGTTTAATTTCTCTCACTCTCCCTCCCCCCATTTTCTCCCTCTTGCAAAGTGCCACAGACACAAGAGGCTACATTTGAGTTCATTGCCAGAGAAATCAGATGGAGGGTGAACAAATTGATCACAAGAAGAGAAAGCAGCCATTATTTGCCTGATAATTTTTGGTAATCAGCAATAATGAGAACAGAAATAGAGAAAGTTCTTGCTAATTACATCATTTTTTTTGTGTGCAAAATGTTAATGTTTTCATGAGAGGCAGCAATCATTCAGAAGAAGAAAAGGGTGCATTTTCTTACAGTATTTGTTGCAGGTGGCTATTGTTTAAAGAGGTTTCTTTGTACATGTCGTGCTTGTTAATTATTTAAAATGAGCTGCTATGATATCTAAGTGATCCTGGATTGCAGAAATTTCTGGAAAAAAATATTTTTGCTGCGAAGTTTAAAAAATGGGAATGAAAGTAATGAAATAACTGTGAGGAATAAGGAAATAAGATTAGAATTGACCTTGCTGCTATGAAGATTCCTCTCAGCTCTTGGGGATGGGGAGGAGAAAAATCAAAGATGTTAACCTTATTCTCTTTCTTCCCTTGCCTGCAGAAGGCCTCTTGGCACATACATCACATTTAATCTCATTTCTCCTTCTTTTATATATTGCATTAACCTCAGTTTGCATTTGGCTTGTTTTCTGCCTTTAAAAAATGATGTGTGGGGAGCTGTACCTTCCATTTGGCAGTCTGCGGCCACTCGGATCTTAACTTTCACCAGAAGAATGGTTTGGTGGAGGGCAGGTCCGGCAGCCTCCAGGCTGACTTGCAATTGGTGTGGAAAATCCCCCACGGGCAGCAGCTGAGGAAGGGCTGGCAGTCCCTGGCAGCACCAGGCACCTGAGGAGCCTGGGACAGATCAGCTTCCAGGTCAGCTCGAGCTGCAGCGCCCTGTACCGAGCCTGGCCGTGCTTTGTGACTCTGTGCAGGACGGAGATGTTGTTGTGGAGAGATGCTGGTTTTGGGACTGCCCACGGCTGGCAGAGGGGCTGCACTTTCCAAGCAGGTGCAGCAGCAGTGGTTTGGGAAGCGGCTCGTTGGGCAAGGCAGAGACAATCCCTGTCCCTTCCTCTTGCCTTTGGAGTCGCTGCTGCTGTTGAATAATTTGCTGGTTCTCCAGGATTTTGTTAATTCTGTCTCAAGGCAGAGTCCTGTGGGAAAACTTCCACGACCTGGTGTGTGCTGCTCTTACCCCTGAGCCCCGGCCCAAATGCTCGACCCTGCGGATCAGCGGGAAGCAAAGCAGACTTTGAGGCCTTCTTCCTATGCAGAATCTTGGAGAAGCCCCAAAATCCAAACCAAAGCAAAGCTTTGGTGCCATTTAATGACAGAATCCAGGGTTGTACAAGGGCAGGAGAGATGCTTGTTCAATAACCTGCAAATGCACCTCTGGAATAACAGAGCTCGGTGCTGCCAGGGAAGAGACTGTGGTGGACTCTGAATTGTATTGGAAATACCATGACAATTGGATATGGTTTGTCCTTAGAGTTCCTGTGCTCCAGTGAATGTGCCTCTCTGATAACTGGGAAGATGTAAATGATCTCAGCCTTCTCTGCACCTCCTTTATGTACTTAGTGTGTCCTGAAGCTGAGGATTTTGGCAGTAGGCAAAGATTTTGTCTTACTATTTACTTGATTGCTTGATTGCAGCTTCTTGGCAAGAGCTCACTTACTGAGAAAAAGATCCTTGATCTAGAAAGAGTGTGTGAATACTTTTTCTTTTTTTTTTCTTTTTTCCTTTTTTTTTTTTTTTCAAAATAAAAACATTCTAAAAGCAGAACTGAATAGAAGATTCAGCAAACTACCTGTCACGGGTTTGGTCTAAGAAATGGGAATATACTGCATTTGTGGTGGAGAAACTGGAGAAAGCATGTTTGTATCATTCTAAGTGTATTTAAAACCAGAAAACCATGAAAACTGACATCTCCACTTCCCTCTGCATTGTTTAAGTGACATTAAATGCAAATCTCAAGCCAGAAAATATCATAAACAAATAATATCATTTTTTTTCTCAGTATTTGCGGTATATTTACAATTTTTCTAAACATTCCTACACCATGGAAATGTTGAGGCATATTTTTTTCTATACAGAAATACAGGGATGCTGTTTTCTGTAAGCTAGGAAAGGGAGGACTTTCCAAGACAGATTTTAGATATTTAAGTATATATTCTTCATGATTTTCTCATGAAGGGAAAATGCGTAAGAGCTTCTGCTGAGGCCGGTTGTTATTGTGACAGTCCTTTTCACGAAGAGAAAAATTAAACCTGCCGCATTTCCCCCCTGAAAAACCTGTAAGGGTGAACTCTTGCTTTTCATACCTGCTGAGGTAATGGTATTTTAGAGTGCTTCAGCTTTCTTTAGTGCTGCATATTGATTAAGTTACTCAGTATTTGACAACACGAAGCTTCTTTTCCCAAGACATTTGTTAGAGAAAATCTATGTTTTTCCATTTACGAGGAAAGGCATTAAACACGCTCCTCACTGTTTGCTGTGCTCCTAATGACGGGGTGTGCAACCAGCCCTGGGTGACTGAGCAGGGTGGGGTCTGCTGGTTCCTCACACCCAACAATTGCTGTCAAGTAAAGGAGCCACCATCTGAATAAACAGTGATTTCATTCATGTTTCTCCTGAAATTATCTGCAGAATTTTCTTTAAAAAGCAAATCAGCTTAGATAAAATGATGATTTAATGCATTTGTATGGGGTTTGTGGACAGATAAACATCTGGGTTTATATCTTGCTTCGTAATTTCTCCCTTTTTCAATCTAAACAGGTTCATTGCTTTCCCCACCACCACCACACACAACTTGCCAAGAATTCGGTGGTCTCGAAGTCATTCTGTCAGTCAGCCCTGCTCACAAAAATCTGTAGGGTTGCATATTTCTATGTATTTTTATTTCTTTTAAGAATTTCCAGAAAAATAGCTAATGACCATCCTCACTTTGTGAAGGACAGAAAACCTTCTGTCAGCGTTACTCTGGCTGCTGGGGTGAAAACTATGTGAAGTAGCTGTATATGAACTGTTGCAGTAACTGGTAAATTATAGATGAGTGCTGTGATTCCATATTCTGTAGCAGTCAGGTGCTGCGTATGATCCTTTCTTCCATCCCTGCCTATTCCCTGACAAAATAAAAGACGGGCTTTCATTATAACCCCTCTCCTTTAGCTTTATTTTATAAATACCTCTAGTGGATATTAACTGATTTTGACTCCTTTATAGTCCTCATGATCAGCACCTAAAGGAAGAGCAGATTTCTCTTTTTCTTTCTTTAAACAAATCTCTTGAATATTCTTCTGGGAGCCATCAAACCTGTCTCCAGTTCAAGGTGACAATGCATGTACCTGCTGCACATTTTCGGGGGTTTAGCCAGTCCTTTTCTTTCAAGGATGAGAAACCACACGACCTTCTCCTGAAAGCCCTCACGGAGAGACACAGCCCTTGTTTAGTATTAGAGACACAGGGATGTCTGCAGACATCCTGAAGGGCAGGATGGGAAGGTTATTTGGAATTTTTCGACTTGTTTAAACTACGCTGTGAATTAATTTCATAAACTTTCGCATGCCTGTGTGTGCAGGCTGACATAGTGGTGACTTCATTAGCCAGCCATCAGAGAGCCGTGACTCATGCTCTGGTGGCACTCAGCTGCATTGCAGATCTATGTATTAAGTAAGACTTAATTAATATTTAATTGGCAATTAGGAAGGAAAGTTTTGAAGAAGTTGATTTCTACTTTTTTTGGGCCTCCTGGGCAATACTAGACTCTTAACCTCTAGTGATGGTTATTGTTAAGTAGGTTGAAGGATCTGAACAGGAAATATATAGAGAATTGAACTTTGAATGATTTGAAACAACCCATTTCTTCTACCTCCTCACCACATGTGCACAAATTCTTCCTTAAAAAAATAGAAAAAAAATGCTCTGTACGTTGTTTACTATCATAAAAGTAAAGGCTGAAGTTTGATCATAAAATATATTTCTGCATCAAGAAACCTGGCAGAAGAAATCAATAAAAAAGAATTGCTTGTCTTGGTTGTTTTTTTTTTTTTTTTTTTCAAAATAATACTCAGAGAAAATATGATAACACATCTTGAAGGCAGGTCAGGAAGGGCAAGTTTAACTGAGCAGAGGCAACGCGTGAACAAAGCGTGTGACTAATCCATGGATTCCTTTATTGTCTGGCCACTCTCTTACCCTCTCTGTTGGACAGAATTAAAGCACAACATCTTTTAACAGTTTGTTTACCCAGCCTTTTCCACTGCCAGTGTCCACCACTGAAATGGCAAGATGTCAGTGATTTGCACAAGTTCAGGGGTGTTTATTTCCTCAGCCACTTGTTTGTGAGCGCTCACGGAACGGGTGGCTCTGACTGCTGTGGTGGAAAAAACGGCAAGTGACAAAACCCCCAAGGGCAGATTTGTATTAAATTTTGTTCATCCCTTGATTTGGGGTTTGCTAAGACCTACTGGATGTGTGAGAAGCAAGGGATTTTTTTTTCCCTTTTGTTGTATATTTTTGGCAACATATGTAGATTATGGACATTTCACATGACACAAGAATGCAAAGCAGGATACATCATGCAAAAAGGGCTGAGTTCCACTTTGGACAACTTTACCAAATTCACCCCCACTCCCTTTCTGTTGGCTTCACAATCTTTTCTTGAGAAACAATTGCTTCTTCACGTGGAAACAGGTATATTAGTGGCAGCTCCAGGCTCTATGCAGCGTACGATGTTGGAAGTTTAATTTAGACTTGGAGAAATGAAAAACCGCGGAAGAAAATTTGTGGGGGTTTTCATATATTGCAACACACTAAACTATATTAACTTTATCCAATGACCTTTGTTCGGCCTATGGTTTCATTTTGTGAAATTGCCAACACCAAAGCTAGAGAAATCTATAGGAAGACAGAAAAGACGCTTCATAATAAATGCAGTCACCTCACCAGATCCAGTTTCCCGGGATAATGACGAACTGTGTTCTTCAGAATTTCTTTATTTCAGATTAGAACTCAGTTCCTTGAGGTGCAAACTCCTTTTAGTAAATATACAGCTGGTTTTAGATGTACTATAAAAATATTAAAGCCTTGATGTTTAGGTTTTTTCCTTTTCAAGTGCTTGCAGATCTTTTGACATTCTGTAATTCCAGGACCTTAGCAAGGTATTATCATCCTAATTTTGACAACTGGAAGTTAAAATAGAGAGGAAAGTTCAGGCCCAATGTTTGTGGTCACCCCTTCAATATATAGCCACACTCTGACCACAAAATCATCCTCCCCTATTGCATGTGCAGATTTCTAATGACTTCTTGCCAATAGGGTCAAGAATCCAAAGCTAATGAAGACTTTCTCTAATGGTGGTAAACAGATTTTTTTTTTCTTTACTTTTAAATTTCAGCGAGGATTAAGCTCCATACAGAGCCATGGAAACCTGCAGAGCTTTAATTACTCAGCACTGGAAAAGCTTCATTTTGCTGAATAGTCTTTCTTGATTTGGTGTGTTTCTGATATGCCCTTGAAACATCACTCACAGGAAAAAAAAAAGTAGACAAAAATAAAATTGCAAAATTTTAATACACCTGCAGTGAGTTTTAATGAAATTCAGTAAAAGCACATTGTGAACATGTCCTAAATTAGCTAAAATATTCTGTATGTGATTGTGATATTTTAATTAAAAGACCACTGGAAGGATTCAGTTAGTTTGGGATTCTGTGGAACTACTGAAAATTAACCGTGGGCACAAATTCTTAGAGGAATGACAGAAATGTTGAGAGAGTTACTTGTCAAGATTTTAGCAAAAATGTGTGATTGTTGCACATTCCCAGACCTGCATCAGCTGTTCTGAATGGGGCAGGTTCAGTGTTTGTCTCTTTTTCCAGTGCTGTTGAGCCTGTTGTGTCATGTCCCAGAACAGCCCATGGGGTTGGTCAATTCCTCCTTTCTTTTGGCAAAGAGAACAGAAATATGGAAATATAGAAGCACAACACTCTGCTTTCTTTGCAGCTTAAAAGTAGGTTTAAGATTTATTTGGCTCTTGATTATCAGTTTCATATTTTTTAGAGGTTGTTTTCATTTGTCACTTGGAATCTGATTTCCATCGTATATCATTGTGTGATCAGTTGATGAAATGATTGAGAGGAAAAAAAGTAATGAACCAGCCTTTCAAAACTGTACATCTGCAAATCTGAAAATCTTAAAGGACGCTAAACAAAAGCTAAACTGAAGGGGAGGACCCTTCTTGAAAGAAAATTAAATGGCATTATGGATACTATTATTTTCTAAGAAACTATTTTTTTATACTGAAAAAGAACTCTTTTCAGCGGTAGAGTACATACAACTTCTGACAAAAGACTGGAAAGCAATTTAAAATTTCCCAAAAAGACGTACGACAATATATTCCAGACCTCTGAAAACTGGGGTGACGCTGTGGGGCGCTTAATTATAGACCAAAGTTTTATCAAACTAAGAGAAATGGAAAGTACTAGACTAAGTATAAAGCTGCGAAGAATGTTCAGTGGTTTAATTCTCAGAGCGAAGTAAATTTTTTTATTCCTTTTTTTTTTTTCTCAAGACCAGCTGCAGGACCACTGATAAGAAGTGCAGGGGAATAACAGCCTTTGGGCTACTTGTTCCATTATCTTTGGATGAAGATGCCCTCGATTGTGGATGGATGCTATATCCACCTCTGTGTGAACGCAGGGAAAATACTTTTCAGAAGTATTTTAGACTGAATAATGAATGAACGTATATTTTCAAAAGACTTTTCAAATAAAGAAGTAATGTCTTTGAGAGGGGACTGATGCTTACCCCTATAACAAAGTGTAGGAACACCCATTTCCAAAATCTCTCCCAGCTTTCCCAACCACAAAACTCCTCTACAGAGCATGAAAATGCTGCAATTCATTCCCCACAGGCTGGGAGGGGATGTTGCCTGGCCTCTGTCACTCGTCGTGGCTGTGCTGTCAGGGAGTGTTCCAGACCTCCTGGCTTTTCTTTCTGTCAGCACTTTCACGGCTGTATCAGCCAACTGGAGAAACACCCCAAAACCAGATTTTTCATAAACTTGGAGGGAACCTAACCCAAAATTCCTGTGAGTGTTACTCTGTATGTTAATGAACCCGGCACACCCATGCGTTGCATTTTAAGGTTTTATTCACCTTGAGGTGTGGGTGCTCAAAGGATGTCTCACATTCAAGAGGCAAACGTCTCCTGCTGCTCTCTCTGAACAGCCTTCCACAAATTTTAGCTTTGCACTTGCCGAGAGCCACACGGCTGGAGGCCCCAGACGATGACATCAGGTGGAGTCCATCATGCATGTCCTGATGTCATTGCTCCGGGGGAGGAATCATTCCAGCGACATGGCAGCCAGCCAAGGGCCATCCAGCTTTTACCTTAAAGGAACCTGCGCGCTGAGAACTTTCCAAAATGAGTGTGCATCAACTTCCTCTGCTCTCCAAAAAGCAAATATCCCCAAGGGACATCCCGTGGCTTTTCTCTTTATCGTCTTGTTCTCTTTCCACTCCATGTCCAGGCTTTTATTTTCTGCCCATCCTACCCTCTCTTAACGCTTTTCTCACTTCTAATGTGCTTGTGTCCTTTTCTCCCCACCCTCCTCCCTGCTCAGGAGCTCCTGTCCTGCTCCTGTCCCTCGGGTCCTGCTGCTAACGTGCTCACAGACCCCTCCATCCCTCTGCTGCAAACTTGAAGCTGAAGGAAGTGACAGGCGGAGTGGACAGCTGGAGTTTGTCTGACATGACAGCTTTCCCCTGTGCCAGAGATTAGTATTGCTGCTGTGGTGGTGCAGCCAGATATAAAATACAGCCCCAGCCTTTCCCTGAAATATGCCCTATATAAATTCCAAGCCTTGGGTGAGGGAAAAGTTGACTATATTTGATGCCATCTTTTTTTCATGAACGTACACAATCTATATATAATTTTTATATCCAAGCTTCCTTCCAGCCTTCCCAGTTGAAGCAGCAGCTCCTAGGCTCAAAGTGAATTGCACATATGTAACTTTTAAAACATGGTTGATATTCTGTATGAATCGGCAATTAATGACAGAAATTCCTGAATCATGATTTAGCACCAGACAGTAGCTATCAATGTTTACTCTAAGCAGGAAAATGAGTTAATCTATAGAGTCATAGAATCATAGAATTTTTTAGGTTGGAAAAGACCTTGAAGACCATCAAGTCCAAGAGTTTAAATTTATTGTTAAAGGAAAAATGTTTAATTTATCACTCTATAAAAATACTGAGTGGGCTACAATATTAAAAGTCAAGATGACCTGGATTTTGTCACTAACTTTAGATAGTTATAGATATAATAATAATAACAACAACATCCAGTTCTACTAGATTAAAAAAAAAATTATCTAGTCTTTAAATGTGAAAAAACCCCACAAAAACTCAACACTTTGTGTTGTATCACCTGCTATTGCTCATGGCTTGCAGCAGCAATAATCTACCCTGTACTTGGCAGTATTTTATTGTTTGCTATGACAATCATCATGCTCCAATTCCAGAAAGCAGAATTTGACTATTCTCTGATTGACAGTAATATAAAACAGCACATTAGAGTTATTTTACTTGTTTTACAGAATTCCATCACAAGG
>VZTA01015682.1:105520-169182 GCA_013398855.1 Mohoua ochrocephala | reverse complement strand
TGTTTGTTTGGGGGGGGGGGGGGGGGGGGGAGGGGGTGTTTGTTTGTTTGTTTATTTTTAAAAACCAAACCAGCTTTTAAGCCTGTTTAGACTTTTGAGATACTCTGTATGAGGCTGCTAGCAGTGGTACCAACAATACCACTGAGCAGCAGTAGGATGCAGCCTGGGGACAAATTCAAATGAAAAACTACTTACTTAGGTTTTAACCAGACAGAAAAATCTTCCTGTTTAGGAACAACACCCCATTTTACTTGCAGAGGGAAAAAAAGGGAAGAGTGAAATAAACCTTGTGTATCTGTCATGGAAAATGCCCCTTTGGACAGGCCTGTCTGGTGAGGATGAGGGAGTTTTGTGAAGATAAAATAGCTGTAGCCTGAGCTGCTGCAGGCTGAGCTTTTTAGAGGAGTTCATTAGGTTTCCTCTGGTCCCACCAGCATGGCTTGGTGGCTTGTTTTTAGGGTAGTTTGAATGCATGTTGAAACTTTGTTATGGTTTAAATGTAGTAGTAGGGGAGTAAGAAAGATACAGGTTTCTGTGCCAGAGCAAAAGTCTTCTAAATAAGTTTATTCATACCTGGAGATACATTTTTCAATCTGTAACTATATAATTTTACTGCCTCTTCTGTACTAGAGCAATTCCCCATGTGAATATTCTTATTTTAAAACAAAGAGTATAAGCAGAGTTTTATATTGGTAGAAAAATATATGTATGGTTGAATAAAGTACGTAAATGTCTGTGTGTAAATGTGTATATCTAATAATAATAGTAAAATAAAAACACAGCTGTGTGGTCACAGAAGAAGAAACTTTCAACTGTGGTGAAGCCTTACATTGTGAAAACCCAGAGATCTTATTAGACTACTAACCTTGAGAGAGAGGATCTTGCTTTTTTTTTTTCCTTGGGGAAACCATGCTGCATTTAATGGGCTTTATAAACTCCCACTGAGATTAGTGGGAAACCATGCATTTGATTTGCAATATTCTCGATTTTTGTTTCATGTAAGGTGTGTGATATTTAGGGGGAGGGGAAAAGAGTTGTCATTAGCGATATATGAACTCATTTGACATTTACAGAAAAGTGGAGTTGGTACATGTAATACTATTGGTTGAGATAATAAGAGATTCAGTCTTACACCAGTCAGCTGTGCCTCGTGTGACTGGGCAGGCTGTTTCAGCTGTTGCTGATGTGACAGAGTTGTAGTTTTGCTGGAAATTGTTGCTCTGGCCATTAATAACACTTTTTTTTTATTATTATTTTTTTTTTTTACAAAAGCATACACAGTCCATGACCACCCAGGTTTATTATCACTACTTATTTTTCCAAATAAATACATAAATAAATAAGCCAGTACTCTCTGAAACAATCAAGTGACATTTAAGCTCCGGCTTTGAAAACAGGAATACTTTGAATGAGTGCTCTTAAAACTCGAGCATTACTTTCTAACACAGGGATTTTTTCCTGAGGTCATGGCTCACAATCAGCTTACCTTGGTGCAGGTTTAGTCTCCTTTCCCTGGCTGGTCCCTCACTGACTGCAGCAGTTCCCAGCCCGGTGTGTGAAGGAAAACAAACCTGTTTTTCTTTAGCCAAGAGCAGGAGCCTTTCAGCAGCTGCCCCGAGGCAGCTGAGCTCTCCCTGCAGCGCCTGGTGGGGATTCCAGCTTAATACAGGGAGGGAGACAGTGGCGGTGAAAACCCTTCCAACTGTCCCGAAACAAGCTGTCCCCCACTCCAGAAGAGGGCCAGGAACTGATGGTGTTTTGTGGTCCTTCTGCCACAGAACAATGGAAGCCGTGTGGCAAAGATGCCAGTTTTAATTGTCATTAAGAAAACTCTCTTACTGGTGCCTACACATGTCTGTGTGAGTGAAGATCTCTACCATCTTACTGATTTTACATTGTTCAAAGTTACTTGTGCAAAAATCTAAGCAACACGTAAGTTCCCAACTTAAATTTTACGTATAAAATGAAAATAACTTTTTAAAGAAGCTATGCTTAGAGCCTTTTGGGATGCTGGAGTGTGGAGCATACTAAAAGTGTTCATAGAGTGGTGATGTAAGGCTCAGGAATTACAGTTTTGTAATTAAAATTCAAATTTAGGCCCCTTGTATTGTGTTTATACAGTGCAGTCATGATATGCTAAGCACTCTTGAAAAATTGATTAAATTTCTGACCTTTCTTTTTGTCATTGTAAAAAGCAATAATACCAAGCTACCTTTAAAAAAATGGCCTGATGTCCCTGGAAGGCTAATACTGTAAAAGTGCCAATATTATTATTATTATAAATGTAGGACAGGTTTAAAATAATTTTTTGTCACCATTACCCTATTATTACTGTCTTTCCACATTGCCCTGCCCTGAGATGGAAGCCAGGTCTGGTTTCAGTTGGTGATAAACCCTTTACCTCTTGTGCCGGTGGGATCAGGCTGCCAGAGCAGTCTCTGTGCCTATCAAAATCAATCCATCAGTCCCTCAGTGTGAGGTATCAGCCTTCTGCAGCTCCCACGTGTTGTCTGAATGAGAAAAGCTGTGCCTGGAGGTTACTCCCAGGGCTGGAAGGGGGGAAGATCCCTGAGATAAAGAAAGGCTTCAGCGCTGAACCTGCTGCTCCCCAGCTGCTCCTTCCTGCCCGTGCCACGCGCTCTGCCACCTCCCCAGGAGCACTGGCAGAGCCTTTTGGAGGCTGCTGTATGGATTGTGACACTGGAACAGTCTAGGTTAGAAATGCCCATGTAGTGGTGTGGGGTTTTTGGTTGGTTGTGGGGGGCTTTTTTGGTTGGTTTTTTTTTTTTTTCCAATGAGCTACTTCCAGTGATCTCTCTCTTGGTGTAACCTCACCAGTAGAGGGTCACAGGGGTGGCCAGCACAGGGAGCTGGCACTGTGCTTGTGGATCCACCAGTGGGCAAGGATAGAAGGAGGGGGATAGTTGTTCACCTTTCTTGCAGAAATAAGACTGATGAAGATTTTTGTTGTGAAAGTGTGCTGTTAAAACACCTTGTAGAGTCAGTCTGGCCGTTGTTGGTAAACCCTGAGAGGGAGAAAGAGAAAAAGATTTTTGTGTTCATGTGTGTTGATGTTCTTTTACGCTGTATTAATAGTGCAGAGGAGCCTTCAGGTAACAAACACTTTATTTGTAAGGCCCCATCTCAGTAGCTGAGGACTATAAAAGGAAATTTTCATTACATGATCTGATTCTACGCTGTAGCGTTACCTGTATGGTTCATTTAGTGGTCAGTCATACTGAGGCACAGTTGACGTGCACTTTCATGTTTATGTACAACACACAGTGTGTTCTTACCTTGTGGGAGAGGTGTGATGGGATCTGACCCGGAATGCTTTTCGCAGCAGTGGCTCCTGCCACAGTACCTTGCGCTGGAGGGAGGCTGCTCGCCAAGGAAGCTCTTTGCTGTGAAGCGGTTAGACAAAAAAGATGGATGTATGTTGCAATCAGGATGTTGTACTGTCACTGGAAACTTGTTAATTTCTTTTTTTAAAATATCAGGGCGGTAGGGATATTGTTGTGGAAGCAGCAGATTCTTGCTTTTATTTAGTGCTTGAAGGGTGAGAATACAATCTGTCCTGTGAAACAACTTCTAGAGCATAGATTTCCAAACAGAGAATTAATAACTAAATTTGCAGGCCCCACACTGCAAATCCCATTGGAGAATTTTTGGCTCATGGTTTTCTCCTAGTGGCAGGATGAGGCTGGTCTCCCCTGACGGCAGTGATGAGGGAGCCTGTTCCTTTTCCCTGTGACACATGGCTATTCCAAGGAAAGTGCTGCAGCTACCTATCATACATCTTACTCTTTTCTTTTACAAACCCTTGCTAGAATTTTTTGTTGGACAAATAAGCAAAAGGAAAGCCCTGTAAACAATGTGAGTCGTGATGTCTATGTTATATGTTAAATTATTATATGCAGTTTGCTTATATTTGATGCAAGACTATTTCAGAAGTGATCAAGTGTTGGTCATGGACATTGATTTTTGTACTCAGTGTTGGCATGGTAATTTTTTGAGTTTATATTTCTGATCTTGGCTTGATTTCGGCGTCAGTTGCCTAACATTGGTATCCTTGGAAAAATTCAGAAATGGAGGTCTAGCGTGTCTCCTTCCCAAAGGAACACTTGAACAGTTTGGTTTTGAATTCTGTAAAATGCCATGACGTAACTTGAGAAAATAAATGCTTCTAGGCATAGCAGAAGTACAGCGAGGCAGGGAGATGCCTTTAAAAGCTGCATCTCTGACCAGTGAGCTTGTAAAGTTGCTGCTGGGAAGGCACAGCCCAGTCTGGTGTTGGGGTTACCTGCATTCCCTCAAGTGATACGTGCTGGCAGGGAGAGGGGAGTGCTGGTGCTGGGTAGGAAGTCCCCTCAGTCTTGCACGGGAAAATCATTCGCTTCATAATTCACACCAGGTTTTCCCAAGTCCCTAGAGTGGATTTTCCAGCAAGTTGTGAGTTTTGGTCCTTGGAGCAATGACTTCTTGTTTCCAGTGGTTTGAATCATACTTGGCACATGCAGCTGTAGTTTTATGGACTTCATCGAGGTTGTTTCTGCTTGCAGAGGGCCTGATACTGGCTCTCAGGTCTCTTCTGTAACGCAAACGTGCGGAGCAGTGCAAAAGAGAGGAAGGAGCTAAGGCTGTTTGCATATATACACACACATATTTCATAGCAGACATTTCAGAAGATACAAACAGCTTGTTTGATGGGATTTGGAAATTCAAGTTCTGCCCACTTACTTTCAGTTTTGGTGTGGGCCACTAAGGTCACAATTTTTAGATTGTGTATTGTAGAGGGCAAGTTTTGTGTTACTGTGTGGTTGTTTTTAATTATGAGGAAGCTGTGGCTGAATTATGGCTTTAAGTTGGATTATCAACTCCAATTATTAATCTAGCACTGCCAAGTCCACCACAATATAAACCAATATGTTAACTGCTAAAGATATTAAAAAGAACCCCCAGCAAATTAAGATCACATAAAATAAAACAGCAAACATGTGTGCATTTAAAACACTGAAGTCAAAACAATTCTGTCCTGTAGTAAATGTGACTAGACTTCATTTAATTGTTTTTACTTTGCTGCCTTTTTCAAAGAAAACGTTAGGGTAGGATAATCTTGCACCCAGTAACATTCCTGGAGCAGTACCAAGTGGTTGGAGCAGAAAATGGCAAGTCTGGATTCCAAACAATAAAGTTTAGGTACCTGGTGTTGCAGTAATTTTATTTATCTCCTGAAGAGTTGACCATAAAGCTTGGTCATAACCTCGATAAACCTGGAGATTTCTCCCAGCACACGAGCTGTATGTATCCTGCAGGATCTGCTGCTGTTGGCTGTCACTGAGTGCTGGTGGGTGAGCAGGGCTGGTGCTGCTGCTGCTGAGGCCTTTGGAGAGGGGCAGAGAGGATGGCTGGAGAGCAGGTCAGCTCATAATCTCAAAATGCAGTTGTCCTCTTCATAACTGATGGATCAGACCCATTTTATTTCTGCTGTCAACAGAGTTCACCTCTGTGCTCTCCACTGATAGGGAGATACTTGCCCCTATTTTTATATGCCCCATTTTAAAATGGGCATATTTTCTAAATTTAAATCATTATGTTGAGGGGAGTGACAAAAGAAATCCAAGTGTCTCCTGTTTTTACTGAAAGATTATTTAAGTTACTGGGCTGTGTAGTGTCTTGCAGGACTTGTTTTTGTCACAGGTTCTGGATTTCATATTCCCAGCCCCTCTCTTCCTTGCATTCTGCCTGTCATTAGGGCTACAGAGATTCTGCTGGATGTTGACAGGGAAAAAACAGCACCAGAGGCTTCCTTGCAGCAGAGTCTCCACTTACTGTACTGGGCATTAACTTATATCCAGCACATTAGACTTAAAAGCACACAGCCATTAAGTGTAGCGCTCCCTTCCCAGGAGGGCAGCAGATGGAGAGAGGATGGGGGAGGGAAGGAGAAAGGAGCGTGATCGAGGGACTTGATCTGATGTATCTGTAAGCCAGGAAACTTGCTATTTACCACGTTTACAATTTCTCTGGTATAAGGAATTGAGTGTAGTGACTGTGAGCACGAAGGTCAGCACATTACTCCTAAATGTTTAGCTATTGCATCAGTTTATGGGAAGAAAAAGGTGCTAGTCCAGTATATCTTCCCTCCTGTTCCTTTTATATAGGGAGCACAAAGAAAAAAGTCATTACTTTTTAATTACTCTCGGCTTCTTTGTTTCTTAAAGCACATTCACTTTTGGCCAGCACTGAGCATTAACAATGGGTTATTTGCTTTCCTGTGAACAGTGAAGTAGTAGTTTTGGGGAAAATAGTGTTCAGAATTAAAATTTCATGTAGTCCAGCATATTTAATAAATAGGAGCCTTGTCCTGTGGTTGTAAAATGCAGTGATTAGTGACATCATTATTGCTTCCAGTGGGACAGGACCCGTCACTTAAAAATGCCAGATTAAGTGGCTCCCTCAATTTTAAGCAATGATTCTTTCAAGGACTTCTTTTCTCTGGTTGTTAGCAATGTACATATAAGATTATGATAATTGACAGATATTAAAGAAGAGGGAAATTTCATCGTTGTGGTGTGTTTATTTTGTAAATTTAAAGTCATCCAGGCATTCACTTTTCCTCTTGGTGGAAAGCAGTGAATAAATTAAAACTAAATAAATACACAATTATACATGGAAAAAAAAATAACCCAGGCATAATCTTTGAATTACTTGAAAGTTTTTATAGATAATTGTTTCATTTTGATTATAACTCTCTTGACATTAGTTTGATTTTCCATCATCTTGTTTGTTAAAGAGGGATGTTTGCAGCTTTGACAGGAAGGCATGTTTGCAAGAAGAATTAATTTTGTTCTGCTCTTGTTACTATTCCATACCTTGAAAATTTCCACTTATGTACCCTCTTTGGGTTTTTGAGAGAGTTATGATTCATATTGTAACTTGTTAGATGTTTTGGAGGTTATTTTAATTGTTTGTATAAAGTTTTTAAAACAATTTTTCTCCTAGAAATGTATAATGAGGTCGCACAGATCAAATGCTGTAATAGGAGTTTCAAACGCCCTCTGAGAATTAAAATGCTGATGCTAATCCTTGGGGTGGTATATGATTTTTTCCCCCCTTTTTTTATCTCCACTGTGACCTTTGGTGGTGTTCTGCTCCGCTACTCTGCATGGCTGCTTTCTGAGAGTGCTGCTGTGTTAATGGAAGGATCACACACGCTGCTCCTCTCAGAACCTGATACATCATCTTGGCAGCAAAACAGAGACCTTTAACGTGTGGAGTTTTCATTTGTTTTTAGTTATCTATCACCGTGAGTTCTATGCCTGCAAGAAGACAGGTTGGTTTAAAAATGTATATATGTAGAATACATATATATTTTCTTTGAGTGAGAATAGAAAGGAAATCCCTGGTCTGAAGGAATTCAACTGGTCTGTATTTAGGAGGATTTTTTGTTTTGTGTTCTGGCTCATTCATTTTAGATATCATTATTGCAGAGCATATTTTCCTGAAAAGAATCCTTGCATCCAGTCTAGATTGTCAAGAGAAATATCAATTGAAGTTGAAAATTAATTTTGGATCATCTGGCTTCCTTGATAGTCAGTTCATACCATCATTCCATACTGTCACTATTTTCAGTGAGCGTTCCTCTCAGAAGCTTTTTAAGATGTCATTCTACAGGATGAGAAAGACCTCTTGTGAATCATCTCATTCAGTGAAGAGTTAAAAGGTACAAACTGAAACATGTAGAGCCAGGAACTTGGTAGAATTTTTTTATTAATTAGTTCAAATTAAGTGGGGTCCTATAGAAGATTTGGAATAAGATGTGGCAATTTTCTCTATATCTGTCTATAAGAGACAGTGCAATTTCTTTGGGTCCAGACACTTATACAATAAAAGGCAGGAGGAATGTACTGGAGATGACTAATACAGAATAAATGGAAGTTGAGAAATGTATAAATGATCTCAAATACCCAGAAATAACCAGAGATAACATGTTGGCTTGAGGTGTAGTTGTTAGCACACCTTGCACCTGCAGCCATATTTACTTTGTTACAATTTTTCTGTCTGCATATGTGTTTAAAGACTTTCCTGCCCTAGCATGAAGTGCAGCAGTGTGATACGTATCACAGTATTGCTGTGGTGGCAGTGTTGGAATCTGTCCTCTGTGTTTGTATGTGTTTTATTATTTTCCTGACAAAAAGGTTTTTTAGATTTTGAACTTCCAGACTTATGCCTTGTAGTTGTTTGCGCGGAAGCTTGGCCATGCTGACCAAGAGGTTGTTTACAGGAATTAAAGCACAATTCTTTCTGGTATTTTGTTGTTTTTTGAGGTTTTTTGTGGATTGGGGTTTTTTTAAGGCACCGAACAGCTGTCAGTGGGGTAGAATTTCTATTTGTTTAGTGTGTTATTAGATAATGAGCTCTAAATGAAAAATCAGGCATCCTGCTATCTGTCCTCTGAGTCATCTAATCTTAAACAACATGCTCTGCATTCATACAGCATGGACAGTGCTGACAGGTATGTTCAAAGAATTTGTGGATTTTTTTCCCCCTCTCTATTTTCCCAACAGAAAAAGGCAGAAAATTAAGAGTTAAAATGTTGATTCTTTGATGATATAACTGAAGTAATATTATGTATCAGCTACATGGGAAGCTGCTGGAGTGGCCAACCTTCTGATTTTAGCACCCTCCCAAAAGCTGTTCTCCTGCAGAAGAAACAATTGAATGGAGCATGAAAAAGTTTCTTGAACTGCCTTAGTCTGCGCTTAGTTTACTTGAATACTTTGACCTGAAACAGTGGTAGTCAAGAACCATGGCGTATAGGTGGCTATATCTGGGACAAGTATGGAAGAGAGAGTAAAATCTAGGCTGTCCTTATTTAATTTGTTGCCAAGCGATGGGTCAGTGCACTGGCCCAAAATGGGCAGTGACACTTGCTAGCAGCACTGCTCTGGGGGCTCTCATACCCAAGGTACATCAGGCAGCATTTAAACAAATGTTCTTAAATGTTTATTCAACTTTTGCAGTCATTTTTGTCCAGTACTCTAGAAGGGTTGTGTCACTACAGATGTGGTGCCCTGTGTTCTGTGAGCATGACAGGGTTCATGTCTGTTCTCCGTGAATATTGTTTCCCCCATTGCCAGGTTTTGATAGCTGTACCACAGCATGTTATAGTTGTAGGAGGTGGTGTGGCTACTGCATTAGTTGCAACTTGAGATTTTAGTGATGTTGGTTCAAAGGTTCTTGCAGATCTCTTAACTGAAAGGGCTTTTAAAAACAGGTGGGTGTCGTCTTAAAGCAGTGACTGCACAGGGCACAGCAAAAACCTTTTCCTATTTGCCTTACTTATGCTGCTGCCTGTGTTTTTGAAATCCATTGCACAGCTACGCTTGTATTTTCTCTGGGGAGCCTTATGACTGTAGTTTGGATGTGTCTTCTGCAGTGTGTGATACAGCTGCCAATTGACCTGGCAGCTCAAATCAAGTTAGGAGGTCAACTGTACAAAGGAAAAAGGAACCATATTCATTAACCCCCATGTATCTTTTGGTACTTAGTAAAGGTGGTGTGGGTAATTACAGAAAAGACTTGAAGCTAAATTGAGACATTTTAGAAGGTATTTCCCCCACTGTGAGAATCTGACTTTGCGATGGCACGGGGGGACACCAGTCCACATGTGCAATTTAAATAGGTCTGGATTTTGCATCATAAATATGCACCGGATGCAGGGGAGAAAACCAGCACGTTCTCTCAGGATGCTGTTAGGGCCAAGCAGAATCTCATTAGGGACAACTTCAAAGATCAGTTCCTCATGTCCATAAAAACAAGTGTAAATTATCTTCTCTGAGCCTGCTGTTAGCAGTTGCACTGTTACATTATGCATGTAGCCTAGACTGCACATGGTATCAACAAACTGCTCTAGGTTTCATTAGGGTTTCATTTTTATGCGAGGCATGGCAACTTTGCTATTTATTGTTGTAGTTTTGGCTAATACAGTATTTGAGTTAAAATTTCCTGTTATATTAGCTGTTAGTAGTGACGCAGTGTCTGAAAAGGACTTCTGAGGTTCTACAGTGCCTGTGTTTTTATAGAAGAATGGCATACAGACAATTCCCTGTATTGACAGCTTTACTTGCTTTCAAATTCTTCTGCTTCCTGCACTTAGTGAGAAGGTGGCTGATCCCTACTCTCTTGGAATGAAACTTGAAGGAGCTTTCAGTGATGCTGCTCTGCAGCACGTGACTTACATGTTTATGAAAATGATAAAGAGGGTAGGACTTCAATAATGTGTGCTTTCACTGGGCCACATGCTCCATCATATACATTTGAAAGGCCAGTTTGTAATTGTTGCTGGGGAAATGTTTTGAAATGGTGAAATGCAGCGTCTGTGCACGGAAGTTTTGTGACAAGTTTCTATGGGATCAAGATTTTTGAGATTGCCTTCATTGTCCTTGCAGAAACAGTAAGATGCCATGGAATATTCTCCTGAACTGAACTATATTGCTAAAAAGGGTAAAATATTTAAATGTTTCTTTTCCTGTGGTACTTTTGTCTTTTTTGTATGGCTTAATCATTGATGAAAGAAAGCATTCACTTGCACACCTAGTCAAGGCTCGCCACTGCCTTCAGATGTGATGTTAAACTCCTGACTGGGCCAGCAATCTGATTTGCACAGTGGTTTCACAAAGACCCCGCAATTTGAGGCTGCTTTAGGCTGCTTGAACTGACTTCTGTTGTAACATCCAGTGTGGCTTGAGTGTGGCTGGTTCAAGCCACTGTTGTTGAATTCATAATGCCAAGGAGTGTGTGAAGCAGTGGTTTTATGAGAGCTCTTTTGCCCTGCTTGTTTGGGGTGGCGGTGCTGCTAACTGGAATAGCCCTCGTTCCTTTGCAATGCTGCTCTGTTTGCCCACGTGTCTGTATTGTACGTGCAACATAATTGGGAATTCAGAGTAATCCCCAGAGTATGGTGCCCAGTTCAGCTCTCCAGTCCTGTTCACCATCTGTCCCTGTACAGTTGTACTGGCACAGCAGCCTGAAGCAGGAACCAGGCACAGCAAGAGGGGACTGGGAGCTGCAGAGGTTGGCACTGTTGTTGAAAGGTGAGGTTATTGATCTGTATCCCTGCACAGATTAGTAATGGCCCTGTGTTTAATGTGTGGCTGAGAGCAGTTTGTTTGCAAAGGTACTTCATGAGACACAGCTATGAAATGGCTGGTTTATGTGTCTTGTGCTGTCAGATGGTTTAGAGTTCACTGTGTAGGTGAAGTGCAAGTGTAGAATGAACCCACATGAGACTTTTGTGTAATTTCCAAAGAAGACATAAAGAATTTGCCAACATTGTTCAAGGTTACAAGAATAAGATGAGATAATTTCTACATCCTGAAGGGCCTGAGCGCACCTGTGGGGATCAGTGGGAATTTGACTTTCTGCAGGGCCAGGGCAGTGCTTTGAAGTTTGAAGAGTGCTGAGCTGCCAGCTGTCCGCTGGTGTTGCTACAGTGGTGATGATGCAAGGCACTGCTTGGTGCAGGAATGCAGAAGTACCACCCCATTTTGCACTGTAGGACAGGGTCTGTAGAAGCCCAGAAGGGGCTGATGTGCATGTCTCAAACACCCACAGTCAGCCGTGTGGTGGTAGGCAGCACTTTTCTGGGACAAATGTCCTTGTTCTAGTTCCTGGAGATAAGGACAACACAAATGCAGGAATGAGACTGAGAATAGGCATGGACTGTAGGGGGGGAACAAGACCACCAAACACCCCCGAAGTTCTCCAGCCCATTTCCAGAAAGGTCTGGAAGAACAGACTGTGCATGGTAACTAAATTTGCACAGAAAGTGAAAAACTTATCTCCAGGATGGAGAAATTTATATAAATCTAAAATCTATATAATCTATAAGAAGAAGCCCAGGGCTTCACATGTGCTGCAGGGCCCTGGACACTGCAGGATCGATGATGGAACCAGGACTGGTGATTCCCTTCCTCCTTCTCCCTCCCTCCTTGCTTCTCCCTCTCTCCCACCTTCCCTGCTTCACTCTACCCCTTTATTCAAAACCCACTACAATGTGCTTCTACAAGGAGGTCAGGGACCAGCATACTAACTTCCATGCCAAGTGTGTAATTACTAATAAACCTTTCTATGACTTTCATTGTTCCTTTCAACCACGAGCTACAGACCTTTTCCTCAAGGATGGGACCCCACAGTGACTCTGGAGCTTCCCCGTGCTGCGGCCTTGGTGGAGCTGTGGGCGTGGTCCCACTGCAGATGGAATGAATGGGGCCTTGGACAGGATAGGATGTCTTCCATCCTTGAAAACCCTAAATCCCCATTCAGAACTTCTACCTGTGGCTCCCTGGAAGAAAGGGCAGTTAATCTGAATAGAGGCCAAATGTGCACTTCAGTGCAGCTAGTGTACTTTTAATGTTAATCATGTTAACAGATCTACCTAAGAATGACACAGGTTGTGATGGTAAAGCTTATATTCTTGATACGAAGTATCCTGATAGAGAAAAAGTATGGAGCCAAAAGTCTTGCTACTTCCTAGGTTTAAGTTTTTTGTTTTGTTTCATATTATTTTTTACTCTTACAAAAACATTGAAAAACTTATTTTCTTTAACAAGCGTCAAATTCTAGTGCAGACTTGTCTGAATTTTAATGGAATTAAAAATACCGGGTTCCTTGCTCTGGAAAAGTTGCTGCCGCTTCAACTATGTATTAAAATCTAATGAGCTAAAAAGCTTCCTTTAATTTTAATTTTTTTTAACAGAAAACAATTTGACTGAGCTTTTATTTCCCCTGTGATTAAAAAGCAAAGGAATCAAAACATCCCCATGGTGTATATTTGTTATTTGTTTCCACATGTGTCTATGTATGTACATGTACATATAGCTGGTAGTTACCCGATGCCCAGGGAGAATTTTGCATGCAGTGAGAACTTTGCTGTTTTTTGGAAGCCTGCTTCCTATTTACATTCTTTTGACTTGGATTTTAAAGCCTTTAAACCCCCAGCACAGTTTGTTATCTTGCTGAGGAGTGATCAGTTTCATCAGAAGTTCACGACTGTGTTGGGAGGAAGTCTTCATTTAACATCATTGTTTAGGTCTGGCTCGTCGTCTGCCCCTAGCAGACAATGTTTGAACAGGCGATAAGATAAGAAGTGGCAGTGATAGCCATGCTGCAGGGTTACTGGAAGGGCATGAAACAGCCTGGCCAGGGGACTTTAGAGGTCTGATTCTTAGTTATAATGGGTGATTGAAATGTTCTTCTCATGGGGTTGGCAGTTAATGTGGCATTCATGTCAGCCTGTCCCTCAGGAAAAAATGAAGTGGTTGTAGGAAAACAGAAAAAGCAGTCTGTAAAATTGGGTAGAGCACAGTTTGGTTTTTTGTGTATAGCGTGGTCACTCGGTGCTTTTACTGTTTAAGTAATTACATGAGACCATGTGAGGATACAGTTTTGTTCAAGGAAGATATGAAAAAAAAATGAAGTAACAAAAAAGCATGGATGGTTAGGACTGAGGTGCTGTGACCCGAAGGTGCGAAGAAGGTTGTGAAATACAGCCCCGTACCACAATTAAGAAACCGCAGCCAGGGCTCTTATTATCTCAATATATAAAAGATATTTGCTTTACTTTTTTTCTTTCTTCATTCGTTTTGTTTGCTTTTAATTTGCCTGTTTAGAAGTCTAAGTTTTCCTGTCCAAGCCTAATACCATCTCTAACAGAAGGAATCATCTGGAAGTCGAACTGCAATGCAAGATCAAATTGTGTCTGAAAATAAAGAAAACTCTCATTAGACCAAGAAGGTTCTCATTTTTGCATTAATAGGAAAAAACCTACCCCACTTAACACTTGGGAAAATGGCTGTGTTGATCCAGTGCGTAGCTTCTGCAGAAAGGAGGTGGCCGTGCCCCAGTGCTCCTGTTGCTTCATTTGTGCTCATACTCAGTGCCCATCTGGTAAGCTGAATCCACTCGTGGAGGGGCCATGCAGCTTCCAGGACTAGTCCCAGTCAGCAGCCACACTGTGAGAAGGGGCAGGTGGAACACAGGAGAACAGAGATCTGGGCCTAGGTCTGCATGGCTGTTGTGTGAATCTTCCTTTCTAGGCTGTGATGCCTGAAGTCTTGACTCACAGTATTGGCTCAAGGCAGTTGCTAGAGGGGCTGCTCTGTGAATGGGACTGGGAGGAGGTTTGACTGAGCACGTGCCTGGTAATGGATGGTTGGGAGGATGTGAGCAGCCACCTGTCTATAGGCTCCAGATATAGGTTCTGGGTTAGTGGGAGAGGAAGGAATAGTGGCCTTTATCAGATCTGTGAATGGGCTGGATGGTAAAGGCCATGGCCTTGGTGGGCTTCCTGATGCAAGATGTTATCTCCCATGAGTCAGAGCTTGGTGGGACACTCATAAAAGAGAGAATCATATGCTGAGAACGATCAGGGAAAATCCGGGACACAACAGGTCTTCATGGTTAACACTTTGGTCTGTTTTGCTTAGCAGTGTGAAAAACGACAGCACAGTTTTGTGAGTCAGCAGCACTTCCCATACTTACTTCGACCTGTTAAAGTGGCTGTACATTGTAGTAGCCTCAGAGCGCAGCTCTGACATCTGTTAAACTGGTGGCAGGCCATATGTAACATCCCAGGGCTGAATTCCCTTTGTACCTCCCTGCACTTGTCCCTCCACATATAAGCATGTTCCCATCACACTTGGACTGGAATTCCATTTTTGCCATCAGGCTGGGAACTGAAAAAGTGAGTGGCACATGCCACAAGCCAGAGACCTTGTTAAATTCCTGTGAGGTTAGATTCCCTTCAGGTAGTTGGCTTGCCTGGGTCGAGCACAGCAAGGCAAACCACTGCTTACTGATGTGTTGGGGCTGGTGGTGCATACACCTGTGTCTTGGGGTGACTTTGGGCAGGTTGCCTCAAACTGAGACATACTTCAAAGGCAAGTCTGTAATTCAGGCTATTCTCTGGGCCTGGTTACTTAGCAAAGGTCAAGGGCAGAGCAGCTTACTGGATCGTGTTTGGGGGGAGGGTATGTGCCCAGAGTGGCTTATAAGGACAGGTATCGTGACACAGTGAATGTCAGTGATGTAGGTAAAGTGATTTTGCTGTTTTGCAAAAGATCTGCACCTGTGCTTGTTAAACTAAGTTGTATTTGCTGCTCTCCTGGTGGCACACTGTGAAGGGTATGCAGCTATCAAGTCATAGTAACAGCAGAGTATTACTTTGGTGAGAAATGGTCTTTGGGGAGATCGTGATGTTTCAGACAAGAAAATGTCATTTGTGTGGGCGAGATGAGCATAGCTTTTTGGAACTGCATGGTATTCTCTTCATCAGCTGAAGGTGATCATTATTTAAAAAATCTATCATGTTATTTGACAAGGAGAGGAATAGATGTGGTTCTTGTTACTGTAGGTAATACCAATGGGAAAAAGCAAGTGCTAGAGATGGTTTCTTAGGCAAAAGTCGTCGCTACTGGGAAAGCCTCTGAGCATGTCACCATTCAGTTGCTACAGCATCATGCAGGCAAAGCCCTTTGTGAGGAAAGATTTAGAGCGGTTGATTTTCCAGAAGGCAGATAGACCAGATTTGATTCTAGAAAGAGATGGTTTTGCCCTTTAGGAGTATAGTTAGTCTCAAGTCTTCACAGTCTGCAGAAGATGAAGGAGTTCAAGATTTTATAGGCTGGAGTAAACCAGTAGAGTAGAACTAGATGGAATAATGAATTGCAGAAGGGATTTCTGGAACAGACTGGAGTATCTTGCCAGTTTCGCCCTTAAGGGCTGTATTCGTTATGAAACAGTCTGTAAGTCTGTTCTTGATTGCCAAAACGTTTGGAGGGAGGAAGGAGGAGAAAGGTTGCAGGAAATTAGTCACTTCAGTCAAAGAACTGAGAATCTTAACTGCTAATTTTGTATAATATAGGTGACTGTAGCAGTATTGATGTGAACAAAGTAGTTTCACTTAGCTCACATTCCTGTCCTATTATGGTCACTGTGAACTTTGACTTTATTGACTTCAGTAAGCACCAGCACAAGCAGCCCTGGTGCTGTGCAACTGGAAATTTCACTGGCAATGCCAGAATGAAGAAATGTAAAGAAAAATAACAGCCCAGTGGATCCAGATGTAAAGAAAGGAATGGTTAAGACAGCTGTTCCCAGGCTTTAACAGTTGCATGTTTTTTTCTTTTTTGTCTCCTTAAGCAGCTTGGTGAATTAGCCTGTTTCCTTAAAAGCTACCCTAATCGTGGTATCTTTTACAGAATGTTTGGTAATGATTTTTTGCTGCAAACTCATAGAAACATTTTTTTTTTTCCTTTGCACTTCTCCATAGCCTTGCAGAGCTGTGGAATTCTGTTGTAGTCTGTCCCTGGAAGGTATCTTTTCCTGCTCCATAATGGATAAAGGGAAAAGAACTTGCATTTCATTTACATGCTGAGAAATATTACTGTGGGTGGGTAGGTGGGTGCAATTTTACATGTATTCTTAGTCAAAGCAAAAGTGGTTTTGATTGTTAAACAAAAAGCAACACACCCAAGTTAGTATAGCTGAGTGCCCTGATATTCCATCTATTTATGTATTTTGCTTTTGTCAGTTTCAGTTTTATTGCTAATTTTCAAGAAGCTGAAGCTTTTCTGAAGTCTTTATTGTCGGAATACCTATTAAAAACATTTAATTTTCTTCTCCTTCTAAGTACTAAGAGGAGTATGAAGATGAAAATCAATACAGTGTATCCATTTAGGGGAACTGATTCAAGATAGTTCCTACCGAAAAAGGCTGTTCTGCAGCTGTTACTTGAAAATTCCTCTTGGTGTGGACAGTCATATTCTCTAGGAAAAGTGCTTAAGCTAAATCAGAAAACAGGCCTGTGCCTAATAAATAGACTCCCCAGGGAGCCATATAGGGAAAGCAATGGTACTCTTAATTCACACAGCTTGACTTACTTCAGAGTAACCTCCTATTCTCAAGCTTCAAGAAACCAGAAGATAAATAAAAGCTGAAACAGACTCTTGTATAAAAAATTGGTGTGCAGTTTTGGGGGGGGTTTTTTTGGGGGGAGGGGGGAAGGGGGGGCTGGTGGGTTTTTTTGCTAGTTTTGTTGTTGTTCGGGGGTTTTTTTACCTCATGTCACGGGGTTTCTGAGGTATCTTCTCACTCATTTATGACAAATTTGGTGGAATTAATTTCTGAGCATGAGTCTGTACGTACCACAGACTGCGTGAGCTTAAATGCTGCACAATTCAGTTTATGCCTCCCGAGCAACCACCACAACAGAATGCATTTCACCCACCTTGGTTATTCCCATCTAAATGTGAAATGATGGTTTCTGTTTGTTCTGCTGCAGACAGGATGTTTTGTGATTTTTGCATGTCTAATTGCACTGGCTGAAGTAATGAAATTCCCTCTTTTGTTTTGGAGCGTAATCAGTGAGATTGCATTTGCATTGCTTATAAAATGAATCACGTAAGTGAAATTGCATTGCCCACATCTCATTTTGTATCGTAAAATATTATGTGGTGCAGCTTGTTTTCCTCCTTCCCGGGGCTTCTCATTGTGATGTTCTTTCTCTAAATTTCAAACTGCAACTATTTGCCTTTTGTACTTGACATAGAAATTACTTTCTGCAGTGTGCTCCTACATCTGTCATGCCAAGTAAAATTTTGGTAGCGCGCAACGTACGGACTTGAAAGCAGCGAGTTTTCAAAGCTTTCAAGGGCAATATTGAAAACAATCTTCTGTTGCATATTAAGTATTAGTCAGTAGGGCTGTACAATTAGCAACAACCTCCGGGTCATAGGTGACAATGCCTTACCACCATTCACATAGAGAAGCTGCATATTGAGAGGTTTCAGCTTGTTTGGCTTTGGAATTGTCTTGTAGATAACACTGAAAGCAAAATAATTCTGTTGTTCTTCCCTCTTTTCTCCTGCCTTTGTTACTGGCACAGAGGCAAAAGTAAATGCGTTTTTAAATTGAGTTTTCTAAAAGTATCCCCGAGGTAAATTTCTATCTTGACTATAATTCATTTTTGGATTTATTTGATTTTTGGGGATACATCTTTGGAAATAAACGGTTTAATGCAATAAGAATAATTGCTTACTGCAGAAGCCAGTAACGGTTCTGATAAATATGAGTGTCCTAGATACTCCCACTGAGGACTTTTAAGTCATTAATTTTTATTATAGAAGTATAAGCAAAACACAAATGTTCTTAGATAACCTGTAACACTGTGGTTGCCCACAAACACTCTGCCTGTTAACTACATTATTGATAAAACCTCCTGATCGTATATGCAGCACTGCTTCTCGTAATATTGTATAAACGTGATGTGCGTCAAATAAATGCCACAGTCAAGTTAAAGTGATGGTGCAACTAAAATAGTCAGTGCTGGTTTTTATCGGTGAGATATTCTGTATTTTCTGTAAGAAGATGGTGGTCCTGAGTTCAGCAGCCTCTGTCATATATAAGTACTCATGGAAAGTGAATGAGAACACCACATAATAAGTGAGATTTGAAAAGAAATAAAAAGGGGGAGAAAGGAGATGAGAATGAATTGTGCATTTCCAGAGAGTATCTCCAGCTGGAGTTACCTTCATGCAGATTTCTGCTAGCGCAGACAGGAGATTTTCTCCTGCCCCACCTGCTGCAGCTTTATCTACCAAGCTTTTTCTCACTTGAACTAATGTTTGTATCTTGAAATATTGTGGAATGTATGCTATTTGACCTGAGGTTTCCTTGTCATGAGTTATTTAATACTGGAGAGGGAGAAAAGATGGAGAGAGCTATCTGGTAGAATCTTTCTAGCTGGGAATGTATTTGGCACAGTGTTTTACAAATAAAGGAACCTGCTTTCAGTATCTACGGTGCAGCACGCTGCAGCCCTCTCCAACCCAGGCACCGAGGAATTGCGGCGTTCTGTTGATTGAATCCAGTTCTGTCTGGGACTGGATTTCATGGCAGACGTGTGTCAGGGAGACGCTGTTAGCTGTAATGAAGACAATTGCACTGGAAAGATAAAGGATAGAAAGATTAAAGTGCTAAATTCTCTCCAGCAGAATTTTAAGCCCAAAGTTGTCTTTTACGTTTCTGTGTCTCCAGCATAGTTTCTGTGAAAGGTTGAGAGCATATCTTAAGAGCAGAAATTGGTTTTTGGCAGTTAGGTGGGGGGTTTTTTTCAGTTTTTGTTTTGTTTGGTTGGGTGGTTTTTTGTTTGTTTCCTCCTCTGCAACAAAGAAAATTATATGAGATAAATGTATTTTTTTCTATACACCCTGGGACTGATTCAGCTCTCTCACTAGTCTCGATCTAGAGTTCAAGTTGAGCTGAAGACAACTGGTGTCAAAATTTATTGCAATGGAATTTCTAGGAATACACAAATTTTAGGCCAGCTGTGTGACTACAGAGCATGAAAGCTTACCTAATTCCAATTAACCATTTTAATGTGGTACTGAGCTTTTTGTTAACCTGGATGCTGAGTAGAGACCTGTATTTTGGTGTTGGCAGAAGGCTCTCAATAATCTGCTCTCTCTCGCTAGACACTAGGACTTAACTTTAGAAGGAGAGCTAAATGGTGTTATATTATCATCTTCCCTGTAGAAAGCTTCTTAAACCTTAGGAGGTAGACAAATGAAAAGAAACCTTTGACAAGGGCTGCAATAGTTCATATACATGAGACTGAGTGGTGGAGGGCCTTTTAAGACAGCATGGCTATTATGAAGGGTTTTATTTAGTAGGAACACAGCGTTAGATGCTCGGATTTTGATGGGAAGCATTTTATGAGTAATGCCTTCAAGAAGTTTGTTAGAGCTCAGACACAGGAGAGAATATACATCCTGACGGAGACAGATTTTTGTGCTGGTTCACATACACAAATTCATTTTGCAGATAGCATACGATGTCTGCCAATTTACTTCTTCAAAGTAGTATGTCATGCTGCATGACTGCTAGGAAATTTCTTTTTGAGTTATATGTTCCAGTCTGTTTGTTCGCCGATCTCCTACTAACATCAGCGACAATTTCACAGGCATGCTGGTGGCATTCTATGCCTTTAGTAACTCAAAAATGGGAACTGGCGGTGTTTGCCCAGCATGAATTGTTTCTCTTTTGAACAGGCTTTTTTTGACTCAGTGCTATCACCCCTGTGGAAGTAAAACCATAAGGGAGAGCAGCAGAGAGGCTCGTGATTAGCAGTCTGTTTAGGAGAGGGCTAGCCCTTTGCTTGCATGGAGATTGAATGACATCTCCTCCCTTGGAGAGGGTGATACCTGCAGGTTAGAAAGCAAAATGACTGAGAAGGCTAAGGGCAGAGTTTCTGACTTGCACTGTATACTTAACTTGTGGCTTAAAGAAGAACACTTATATTTCTTGAGCTGAAAGTCAGCAAAACTTCAAGTAGCCACCATACCTTAGACCAAATATGTATTGGGGGGAAAAGAATCAGAACCAACCTCAAGTGAGTCTTTGCAAACACTCTGGGCTTAATCCTGTGGGTATCTAAACATTGAGTATTTGTTTCTGAAACATGAAGATAGATTTTAGATTTAATAGCAAATTCTAAAGAGAATGAGTTCTCAAAATTTTATACACCTTCAGGTCCAGTTGCCCAGTTTCCCTATTACATAAGAGTTATTGTCTATTTGCTGAATTTATCATCTCCAAGAAAAAATAACAAATTATGCTTATGAATGCTGTACATTTTATGACATTCCAGATTTGCTTCTTCATATAAGTGGGCATCAGAAATGGAATACATGCTTATACAATTCTGTTTTGACAGAATCTTGTGACCTTGGTCCCTCTGATCAGAATTGTCCTAATTTCTGGGGAAGATGGCATGTCAAGTTAGTGCAAAACCAATTAAATGTGATCTGTCCTGGAGATCTGCTTCTGCTTGTTTTGGGGTGCATTTTTTTCCGTTACGTTTTGGAAAAACTGTTTTACTGTTGAAACAAGGGCTAGAGCCTTCTCTGTGGTTTCCATCCTAGGAGTAAATCCAGCCCATTTGATGATTCCTGCAGTTGAAGTGATTGGAGCGAGACCACACGTTAATTTAGCCTCACTCATGCTAAAGATATCAAAATGTGTATTTTTCAAACCTCATTGTCCTTAAATTAAAAATGGATCTAAACTTGGGATGCCAGATTGTACTTTCTGAGTATATTTCATGAGTTGGTGTTTGTATAGCTTATAGCAGGGAAATAAAAACCTTTCAGTGTAGAGAGCTTATTGACTTACCCTCCTAGTACGTGCAGTTTTGCCACTAAATAAGTTCTGTCAGGGTGGGAGGAAGACATAATTTATAGCAGTCCCCCAACAACAGCAGCAAAAGAATGGGGGAAAAGTGCTTCTTAATGAATTTTAATTGGAACCATACCAGCATAAGAATGGTAGTTTACTATTTTATTTAAAGGAAACTTTTGTCTGGGCCTTAGAGTGATGCTGATACTGGTATTGAAACTTTTTTTCAGTTCTGTTTTGCTTCTCTAAGCTTTGGAAAGCCACTGATAGCTAAATTTTAGAAGGCATTTTTTTGACCAGAAAGAAATTTTTTCTGCAAAGTGATGATTAATAGGATTTTCAAAAGTGCCCAAGCAATTTAGTTTCTGAATTCCCATTAATATCAAAGGCAGAGGTTAGGTACTTCAGAAAAGACCAGCTCACTATTTGCCCCTCAAAGAACACCATGGAAAATCTGGATTTTAGCTCTTTCTGGTTTTATTGCTGACCGGAATCTGGGATTAAGAGAGTTTGGACTCTTAATTAGTTGAGGTTTAAATCGGGCTGAGAAGATGTATTATTATAAATTCCTTATAAAGGAGAGTTTTCTTAAATTTGCCCAGATGATGACAGTGGGTAATATAGGTCTTTTCTGTTTAATCTCATAAATCTCACTGGAAGTAAAACAGCTCCAGAACCTGTAATAAAAAGATCCATCATTTCCCTGCAGCTATAATTGTTGGAAGCGTTAGCAGTAAGCTGCTGAGCGGTGCATTGAATCCTCCTGTGGGTTTGTAAATGTAATTTATTTTTTTTTCCACATTGCACCAAGACACAATTAATGCCATTTCTGTAATAAATATCAGACCTCTGTTTTACAGTTTCCAGAACCCTCTAAGGCTTTAGTGGGTGACACATGTACATGGAGGTTTCCAGAAGAGGTGGGGCTTTCTAGCAGATTTGGGGTAGTCTGTTCTTAGATATGTGTGCTGGTACAAATAAAATCTACCAGTGCTGAAAGGTATTTGCATCCCTTTGTTTTTAGTCAGAGAAGAAACCAGATGTTGGCTTGGTGTTTGACCATACTGGAAGACAGAGTCAAGTTAACAAAAGCATTAATTTGTATGATTTAAACAATTAATGGCTGACAGTGGCCAACTAAAGCAATACTATATTTTGGCATTAATTTTGTTTATTGAGAGGAAATTAGTATTTGGCTTTGTGTCTTCAGCATGTGTTGCATCACAAAATCAGCTCTGTGTGTATGGGCATGGAAATCTTTTTCTGACGGGGAACTTAAATGACTCTGCATTTATGTTCATATTTTGAAGATTAGTAAATTAAAATACTAGATTTTTGTTTCAAAATGTAGACACTTTACAGTTTGATATAGCCCTTCTATTCTGTGGCATTAAAAACTCAGTCAAGAATTATGAAGTTGGCCTAATAGTCCTGAGGTTTGGTTTGTTTGTTTGTTTTATTAAATAAGAACAATTACACATCTTTTATTCCATTTCTTGGATGCTGCCGGGCATGCAGGTGCATTTCATGCTTTTTTTCTTCAGCTGAGAGACTTATTGATAAATTTGACAAAATTAATTAAGCCACAGGTTTCACATGATTGCCCTATTCCAGGACTTGGGACTGGCTCTAAGAGCAGTAACAAATATCACAACATAACAAAGCTGTGAGACTTGGATACAGAAACAAATACATTAAGCACGGTAGCAAGCAGTTTTCACAGAGAATCCCATTCTTTTCCCCTGAATTTTCTGTGCCAGAGGGAGATTGTGTAGAGACAGAGGTATGAATTCAAAGAGAGAAAAACCTGAAGATAAAGAAAATATTTTGCTTTTGTTTTCCCATTTCAAAAAAATTGTCTTTCATTGTCTTAGCTGAGGAAGGGGAACTAACAGCACTAAGAAACAAGCTTTAAAAATGTTTTTGCAGAAAATATTTGTATTTTAATCCTAAAATAGATATACCAAGCTAATTGGCTCTTTGAAGAAGTATTTGGTTTACAAATTTTGAAAATAGGAGTAGCAAGAAGAGTATGAGATTTTACAAGAGGAAGCTAAACCGTAAATAAACAATGATGACTATTCACAGGAAGTATGAGTAGGATGCTTTTTAAAAGCTAGTTATATAGATATGTTTTAAATATGCAGTAGTTACTAGATAGAATGTCTCCAAGTGACTCCCAAAGCAGAGTATGTGCAACAACACACACGGATTTTATGTGGCACACAGACTTGAAGTCTGTGCTTAAATGGATGTATAATGAATACTAATTTAGATGTCATAAAAAATAAACCCACAAATTCAGTCACAGATATACCCAGTGGAGTAATTATTGAGATGAAAAGCCAGCATATGATGTGACACAGTCTAGGAAGGACATGGGCCCGTATGTCATGGGACTATTCATGCATCTGGAGAGCCTGGGAAGAGTAAAATTACGTGGCTTTCTGTGCTGCCTGCTGACTTGTTCACCTGTAGCAATGCCAGCAGAACCAGCTTGCAGAGTGGTGGGTTGTAAGCAGGAATAATGCTGATTTGAGTTGGGGGGAGTGGGGCTGGAGGAGGGATTTTCAGCATCTGTTAATGTTTTGTCCGGCATAGGTGCTGCCTTCATCTGAGTGATTTACTCGATGTTAGGAACTGGAAATTTTTCCTGGCTTAATGTTTAAGATTTTTATTCCATCTTCATGGATGAATTGGTTTCTTGGGAATCCCTCTCTAAAAGGGGATTTGGAGTCTGCATATCTCAAAACCCGAGAGAACGGGGCAGTGAACAGGCTGTGAGGTTTGGCTCTCCAGCCGCAGGCGTTCCCAGGGACCATCTAACCCAGCCCAAGACCTTTATTTTCAGCCTTTGAACTCACCCATGCAGAATTATCCTTTACAATCAAAACTTACTCCTCTCAGAAAAATGGTGCTTGTATATTTTCTGGATTTTTTTGAAGCAGGGTCCCAGTGTGGCTGTGCCTGCAGCTGTGTCTGTAGGAGGGCTGCACTGCCCTGTCTGTCTCAGAGGAGCTTTCTAACGCTGCTGATTTATAAGACATCGTTATGAGTAACTGGTGTAGGCTTGGGCTGAAATACACAGTTAACATGTCTGTTCCATAGCATGACATCCTAAATCAAATCCTTTGCCTCTGTGCATGGGAAAGGCCCAAGGTGCTCCTCTTCTGTGAGTTCCTGAATTCAGCCCCCACTACCTTGCTGTTCAAACCCCCTCAATATCGTCTGTGTTGCTCGTTCTTGCTTATTTAATATCTTGCTTTTAAAGCCATGGTGAAATTTGCTGTCTGATGGGTGAGGACAGGGTACAACCCAAGATGGAGCAGTGTCTGGGAGCAGCACTGGGCTGCTGTGTGCACAGCTGGCAGGGCAAGGGGCAGCACTCATCCCCTGACTTACCCACTGTCTTGGAAGTGCCATGGTAACTGTGGGTTTGGAGGAAGGGACTGCTGAGTGATACCTGAGCGAGCCAAATCAGAGCCTGGATAATGCTGTTGTTTCATGCAGCTGCAGCAGTGTGTGAGGAACTGTAAATTTGAGGTTTGTACCTGAGGGACTCTTGCTCTAAATGAGAACCACTGGTGGTAAGGGCAGTTTAGTAAAGCCAAGTACTTATCTGATAAACAAGGTTCTTAGAGAAGTGTATGAAGGTTACATTGTCCCTTCTGATTCCTGAACCCTTGTCATAAATGCATTAAATGTGACAGATCTTACATTACTGTCATGATCTCACAAAGCAGTCATTGCTCAACTGCCTTATGGGATTTCGTTATAGGTCTTACATAAACTTTTGAAAAAACAGCCAAGTGCCTGATTTTCTAAGGTGCAACATATCTTATGTTGTTTTCTATTTCCCGATTACTGTATTAATCCTAATATATGAACATTTAAATTATTCTGAAATACCACTTACTGCATTTTTCCATGAGCACGCTGTTCCAAATGCAATAATCAAATAATCTGTGGAGTGTTTCAGTCTGCCAGATCAAGAAGACTGAAAAAAATAAAGTGTTGGTGGTGATGGAGAGTGTCAAGGTTAGCTGGATGCGCAGTGTTTGGAGCAAAGGTAAAGACTGAGTCGAGTGTCTTAGGTACGTGTTCTGTTTCAGCAGAATGGTGGTGGACAGGGCTGAAATAATTATTTTATCTGCTGTTGAACTGCAGTAAGGGTCAGATGCGTAACTATCACAGGGGTTTTAGAAATGCCAGTGTGTGATCCCCAGCTGCTGGTTTGTGAGGTGATCAGAGCCCAGGAAGAAGGGGTGATGTTCAGAGCCCAGAACCTGCTAGTGAGCAGTGTGTCGCCAGAAGCCGTGAAAGGGCAGTGCCTCGCCTTCAGAGTCCGATCCTCTTGGGATGCTGCGGAAAAGGAGACTCTCATATTACTATTTGCCATGCCGTAGCTGTGGATGAAAAGAAAACTTGAGCCTTTAGGACTGGTAATAACACCACTTTTATTAAGTTTCTGTTGAAGCACTATTTTGAGTAAGATAAATTGATGGACTGAACACAATAACCTTCAGTATCTCACTTTCAAATACTTAGTAGGCAAGCACTACTGAATAAGAGAAGGAAGCTAAGACGTAGAAAAAAGGTTACTTGGCAACATCACAGTATTTGTAAAGAAGAGAAAGAAGGGTCAGGGACTTAATGAATTTTGATGATAGAATTTTCTAAGTAAGTCATTGCATGAATAGAAAAATCCTCAAGCAGATTTTGGTGTCATACGCTAATAGGAGTTGCCTCAAGCAGAACAGGGTTTGTTTGGCTGCAAACGGCAGAGAATAGCAAAAGCATAGCTGCTGTGTACAAACAAAATTGGGATCCCCGGGGCTGGCAGTGCTGGTCATAGCTCAAGCAGAGAGCATCTGAACAAGTTATGTGGTGGTGATGAAAGCTGGTGTTCATTTTTGTGTTGTCTGGAGTAAACACACTCGGAAGTAGGGAAATGTTGATTTGGAGACCCCCATATTTTGGAAGGAAGACACCATGTAGGAAAGCACTACAGCCTCTGATTGCAGTTCTGCCCATCTTGCCAGTGCAATTTCAATGGGTAAATTAATTTTGCTCTGGAATAATAACCTTATTATTTTCAGACCCTTGCTGAGAAGAGAAATCCATTGATTGTTGGAGTTAGATTTTTGTCATGGGTTTCTGCAGTGGTAACCAGTTGCATGGCTCAGGTAATTGTACCTGGTGCTTTGGGTGGAATAGGAGGTACAACCCCAAAGCCCCAAAAAGAGTTATCTACCAAACTGTCTCTTCCCTCCAGTCCAGCTGGCAGTAGAAGCTGTTTTTAAAGTAAACATCATCTTGGAGAGCCTGAATTTTGCAAATTAATGCAGTGGCCCCTGTCAGCAAGGTATGGTACTTTTATGGTAAACACAGCTTGATTGGAAAGACCCAATTATGGTACCTAGGAAAATGCAGTCTAACAAATATCTCCCCCCTGCTGCTTCTCCCACTAATATTTTAGCTGTTAATATTCTAACAAATATAATAAATAATTAATATAATATAATTAACAAATTCTAACAAAGTTAAATTCTAACTCAGTAAAATCTTGTTAGTAAGTGCATTCGCAGGGACATTTTTCCACCGGAGACCAGGACGTATCCATATGGAGTTTGATTTTTGGAACCGCTCTAAAACGCCTCAGAGCAGGGAACTGATTTGCACCCTGGGGAATGCTTCTGGTCTTTCTCACCTACGTAGGGAGCTGAAGTTCAAGGCACTGGTAGAAGTTTTCACACAGTTCAGTGTAGTGTAAAAACTAAATGCTAATTTAGTTTACGGTTCGGTAAACTAAAGTAATACTTCAAAAGTTAGTATTTTCTTAAGGTTTGTGCTTTATTTTCTATTACCGGTCATACATCTCATTATAACTGTGGGGATTTAGGACAAACAAGTTCACAGTGATGTGTACTACCTTTTCAGTGTGGAAAGCAAAACTAATAAAACCTGTTTAATTTTATTTTTACTTTCAGGCACTGATTTTTGAATGCCTGTTGTGCCAGTTTGTCCAAATAAGTCTTAGAACAGCATTGTTTTGGATGCTTTAAAGTAGTTAAAGCTTGGTTTTGCTAGTCTGATAATTTGAGACGTAAGTGGACTATTATTCTGACATAACTCCTAAATACCTTAAAATTTCTAGCTGAAGCTAAGCTCTAGCCATGATCAAAGTGGCACATCAATTGAATGAGTTGAAGTTTTGTGGAATTGGGATGGGATTTTCTGTGGCACTAATCCAGATGCTGTGCTATTCAAGTGTTGAGCAAATCAAATTATGGTAACTCTGCAGAGAAATAATTGCTATTCTAAAGTAGGTAATGGGTTGCCTTTTGTATTTAAGTTATTCTGTTGCAAATTAAAGTTTCTAACCACTAAGTATGCATAAAGAATTTATCTTACCTATTATTTTTCTCTATTCTGCTTTAAAAAAAAATCAAAAAAAAATCACAAAAACCAAATGACCAAACTTCCATGATGGGTCACATGTCGTTGGTAAGATCAAATTACCAAATATAGCTTGCAAATAACTAATTGAACTAAATTTTTAACATTGTTGGCTAGAGAAAAAAAATATGTTTTATATGTGGTTTCTTGGTGTGATAGCACATCAGTTCCTGACTTGATAGATTCTGGGAAGATGAGCTCAGGGTTTTGTATGAGTTTAGGAAGTTGTCACTAGACTCAGTTCTGCAGTTTCTAGCCTTCATCAAAGCACTCCTGAATGTACCTTATCGTGTGTAAACAAATACTCTGTGCTGGAATCTGTGGGAGTACCTATGCCCTTGAACAAAATCAGCTGCTAATCTGCTCAGCTCAGGTGAGAGCCTGTTCCTGGGCCACCTGTGAGACCTGTTATTTCATGACCCCTGTACCTGTTCATGTATAAGGCACATGATATAAAACATCTGAATTAAAAGTGTCCTAAATCCATTTTCCCAATGTTTAAGTAAACTTTAGCATCAGAAAGTGGCCATACCTTGTGTATATTTTAATCTTCCTTTCTTACCAGGTAAGTTTTTAAGCAGCACTGTGGTCCCTCCTGGATTTTTGGCAGTGTTGTTGCAGAACGTGGCGTGTGTCAATGGGGAGGGGGGGGGTGTGTGTGTGTGTGCATGCTTTTGTGGAGAGAGATGTGTGTTGATATCTGAAATAATAGATGTGAGGGTTTTAACCTTGTAACTGTTACGAGATCTTTGTGTCTGCTTTAGGGTCGACCCTATCCCATATGACACTCCAAAACCAGCGGGCCACACGCGATTTGTCTGCGTCTCAGACACACACTCCAGAACAGATGGCATCCAGATGCCTTATGGGGACATCCTTCTTCACACGGGCGATTTCACCGAACTGGGACTGCCCTCAGAGGTTAAGAAGTTTAATGACTGGTTAGGTAAGGAATTACTGCGTTTTGGTGACCCCAATTAACCTCTCCTGTCCAAGTGTCAGTCACTGCCTCCTAATTGAATTAGGGCACTTGAAAATCTCCCCCCACCCTTACTTCACTTGTCCTCATGTGATGTGCTGTTTCTAGCCGCAGTATAATTCTGTTAATTAAGACAAATTTAGAGACTTTGCTGTATTTCTGCATTACCTTGGGGAAAAGATTCTGTCATTGCACAAGAAGGGTGTAGCCCTATGGGAGTGCCGAGGAGGTGGTGGCACAAAGGATACAGTGTCCCATTAGTTGATGCTGGGGGGTTTTATATCTACAGCCAAAACTGCTGCTCACTGTATTTTGGGTTTACTGTAACTTAAAGCAGCACTGGAAGTTGCAACATACCTGGAAATGATGAAAGTCCTTCTTCCCACAATACAGCATGACAGAATCAATAATAGTGTTTGGAAGAGGAGAATTTTTTTGGGGGTGATATTCCACGTGCGTGCCCCTTTGAGTTGGAGTACTGGCATTTTAACTTTGATCACGGGCAGCCAGCATCTCTTTGGTAGAATACCTTTCATATTCTGCTGTATTTGACAGCAGTGCCCTGACAGCATATTGCTAGAATTGAGGGCAATTAAATAGCAGCAGCAGAAAACCAAAAAGAAGGAGGGGAACTTGTGCAGGATGCTCCTGTTATTAAATGCCACTGGTAGGCTGGTTGGGCACTGCCGTGTCACCTCTTGGTCTAGAAATACCGAGAGCTGAAGGTGACTTGAGCAGCTGATTTTCAAAAAACATTAGAATGAATTTATAGCATTATATAAAAAATATTTCAAAGCCTAGCTTTGTCATCAGGCTTTACTGCTCTCTCTCTTGCGTGCTGTGTGATGGCAGCATCTCTACGTGCCTTTTAATAGAATCACTGTATTGCATTGGAGTTCCTTGGCTGACCCTTCAAGAGATATGTAAGGAACATTTGGATTTACAAAAGGAGTTTTTAAATAGAAGAACTTCTATATTGTCTGTCTTGTCATCCTTCTTTGCATTTTCTTCATACTCTTCTTTTTGCCTGACCTCCTCTGATTTCCACAGCCCTATTTTAATGAGTGTTTTTCCGTCTTTTTATTGCTGTGCATGTGGGAGTGGGGCTTTCTAATCATATCACTGTAACTTAGTTTTATTGTTCTTATTTCTAGAAAGTGATACTAGGTTTGATAAGCTCAAAACTATCCTTTTTCTGGGCATGTAATTGCAGGAATGGGAAGTTAGAAGTGGTAGAAGTAGGTAGATAAGTTATGGGATGAGGGAAGAGACACAGTAGGAATCATCTTCCTCAGCTTTTGAGTGTTCTGTGAGATCCCGTGCAAATGTTGGTGTTGTGAAGGAGGAGGACAAGCAGGTGAGGAGCAGCCAAGGTAGAGGCTCTGGGAGTCTCAGCTTCCCTGCAGTGAGGGGTAGGTCCCACCGAGCTTCGTTCCTCAGAGAAGCTGGGCAGCACTGCTGTTCAACGGGGTTCAGTTGTTGCAGATGCCAGGCAGCTCCAGAAGAGGAATTGCCTTTTGGAGAGCACAGATCCCCACAGCCTACCCTGAATGCATGCCTAAGAGCAGTGTCTGGCCACCTGAATTCCTCTTTGGCCCTTGAGTAATTTCACAAATGCTGTTTCAATACAGCCAGAGCCTGTGTCCAGTGCTTGGCATTTGAAAACACTCAGTGCCGCAGAAAGCCAAACCAAATAATCTGCCAGGGTGCTTTCACCCTTCCCTGGGGAATCTTGTGGTGCTGGCTGCCACTTGCCATTCCTTGTATCTAACAGGTGTTTCACGATGATGTTGTTTTAGCACACAGGTCCTTGGCATAACATTCCCAACAGAAGAATTATAACCCTTTGAATAGGTTGTGTTCCAGCCTCAATAATTTACCAGTGGGCTTTCTTAGCATGTATGCATAGTTCTTGTAGGGGACAGTATAATATTTATCTGAGAAAGCAGATTTTGCAGTCAGTTTCACTGAAACTGGAAGCTTTGACTGTGTGAGGACCTACTGGCTTTGGCCTCAGGCTTTCATCTTTCAAATACACAGAAAATTTTTTTTACATGCACAGAGTCCACTTGCATTTTCTCATACATACATATATATGTGTATATATATATGATAATACCAGTTTTTAGGTTCCTGGCACAGGGCGAGACAGCAAATTGAGTCACCTGTGGGAGTGTTGGTGAATACTTGCTCACCAGGAATCAAAACACTAAAGTCAGGCAGGTCCTTTTGCCACTTTTTTCAGACTCCTATCTGCAAAATGTGTTAATTGTGTTTTACTGTTTACTATATTATTGTTTACTGTGTGTATTGTGAAGATTTTATACCTTCAAGGATATGAGGTGATGAAGTGCAGTAGTTAAAAAAATATGTACCAGTGGCAGGCAGGAACAAGCAGGATTCCTTTTGCTTCCTCAGTGTGGTGAGAGGCATCTTTTTTCACCATAGTTGGTAGGAACCTTATTCCAAAGCTATACACTGAAAACTGCCATCAAATACAAAGTTGTCCTTATAGAAAAATGTTTTCCTGCCTTTCACGGGTGTGGTTTTCGCCCCTGGCAATTGCGTTGTGAAGTTGTAATGAAGACAAAGCCTCTGTATCATTTATGTCATGAGGGAGAGAAGCCAGCTCAAAGCTGGGTTTCATTCTGCAGCTTATCTTACCCTACACTGTGGTAAAACACAGGGTCTTGCCTCCATTAATATTATATCATCGGATGACTAAGACACAATAACTGTCCATAATTTTTTCTGGCAGTAAAGCCAAGGGGAAAGTTAAAAGATGATTATTCTGAGCCCCTGCCTTGCTTGTACTTCACTGGGCATTACATATGCCAGAGCTATACAGGGCTGAGAGCACTACTGTCGGCTCCGCAGTTTTATATTTTTTGATTCTTGAATCCCTTTGCAACATTTTGGGTCTTTCACCTGGGAAAAATGTTTGGCATCTTGTCTGTCCATTTCATTAACAGTCATCCTTCTTCCTTGTCTCCACAGCCAAGTCATGGAACTTGCTTTCCACACTCTCTTTCCCACTCTTCCAAGTTCTCAGCCCTTCCAGCAACTTTTGCTTATTAAATGCTTTTTCCCTTTGGCTGTTACATTTTCATTATTGGTTTTGCATGGAAGTCATCTGGGCTTATACACTGAATAACCTCTGTGGTCACTTAGTGATTACATACACTGGCTGAGGTAATTTATTCACTTTGTTTTGGTGTGAACATGTCCCTCGGGTCTTGTAACTGCTGTAATCACTTGACCTTAGGGACTGTTAAATGCTTTAAACACAGTTATTTTAAATTTATAATTGTTTTCATTAAAAATCTCTTATAGTAACTTAACTAATTTTGCAGTAAACACAGCATTATGTGTTGAGGAAAAAATGAGATGTTATTCTGTGCCCGATATATTTTCTACTGAATATTTCAACTTACTATTATTATCTCTGTTCATATTTTCCCCATCCATTCTCATTCAGTCATATATGTGAAATGAAATAGAAGAATATCTAATTATAGCTCTGTCTTCATAGTGCAATATTTCCTTTTCTGGGTGATGGGAAGTGATTGAATAACTCATAAGAACTGAAGAGAAAGCAAAGATAAACTCAGGCAGATAGATCTTTAATGAGTTGATATGTTTATTTTGCTCAGTTACTATGGGCCTGATTGTGCATATCCTTACTTGTGTGAATAATCTGAAATAATTTTAGAAAATTTTCTCAAATAGCCCATTTTGTACTTTTGTGTTTATCATACTGGTTCTGGTTTCTTTGGTTTTCCCTCCATGCAAGGTTTCTATTATAAAGAATATTACTGCACGAGCTAGGCAAAATCTTGGATAAATTCAGTAGGTGAACTTACTGCTGGTTATTGTCTGTGGAGCTGAATGTCGAATTTAGCCAGGTTTTTCCTGAGTTGCTCTAGGATTTAGCAACCGGACTGTTTCATGTTTTTTAAGTCTTGCTTTTGTCTTGAATGTTTATTTCTTTTAATTTCTTTGGGATAATGACTGTAGAAACTTTGTGAATGGTTTAGTGGCCAAATACGTATGGGTATATACACTGGAGGAAATATTTCTTTACCTGTAACATATGCTCGCCTTTAGTGTAAACACTGTTGCTAGAGCTAAAAAAAAACCAGCTTTTTTTTTCCTGTGCTGTAGTTCCCTGAGCATGTTACTTAAAGTGAGAAGAATGATAATATAATTTTAATGCAGAGGTTTTCTTGTTACGCTCTGCATATGTGGATGTGGTCCTCAGCAAAGTATTGTCAATTATTTTCAAGTTCATTTTTGTGTGAATATTAGTTATTGAAAATAGCAGCATCACCTTGGAATTGCTGGTTGTTACGTGGCATAGATGACAAAATGGAAATGTGGTGTTGCTCTCAGAACTATGGACAGACACTTGGTTCCAGTCTACACTTAAATTTATGCATTAATGCTGTGGAATTTGAAATCTGTTCAAAACTGTTAAGCCAGACACCTGCCAGAATGTGTTTGATACAGAAGATACCATAATTCAATTTGAAAAAAATGACCTGTACCAGAATAGTGTAATAGTAAGATCAAGTTTTTTTTAATCACTGTTTAAAAATGTAGGGTCACATTCCACTTTTATCCTTTCTCAGTCTCTCTGGTCTGGCTTAGTTATCTGGCTTCATCTCCTCTCCAGGCATGGTTCATTTAGGGTTTAGAGTAAGTGTGTTCCTTTTACTAATGTACACTGAGAACAGTTTCAGTGTGATGAAGTGTTTGTTCTTGAGGGCTTTTGCTCTGTAAAAGTATATTTCTGATGTGAATTATTTTGGCGTCTGACATCACACTATTTTATAAAAAAAACCAAACCAGTAAGTTCTAAATTTCTCCATATTCAGAGAGATATTAGCTCAAAGTATTCTGGGGTAATTTAGAACCAGAAGGAAGCTTGTGAATATTTGAAAGTAAAATTATGGCAATAAAAACAAATATCTTCCTTTTTTATAAATTGATTTATTTCTGATTTGTGTTTTTACCATCTGGAGCATATTTTGAACTCTATATTGCTCTACTTGCTATAGCTAGAATAGTAATTGACTAAACATAAAATACCATTTTGATGAACAAAACTCTGAGCACTTGAAAAAAAATTGCATTCATTGCAAGTGAAAGAAAATGCTGAGGTATCTTTAATCCTGTAAGTGTGTGTGAGTTTTGCACAGCTGTTCTGGGAGAGGGGGAAGCAACTCCCTGGAAAATCTATTAGTCTAATTTTGAAAACAACTCTGTCTTCTGTGATGGCTCTGGTGAGAAGCTTCCAGAGGCTTCAGACACTGGGATGGGATGGAGATATTTTAGTAAGAGGTCAAGCTGGTGCTGAGGACAGGTGACTCTTCTGCTGGAGCTGGCATTCTCTGTCCCTCTGATACCATCAGGGGTTTGTGTGGATTGGCTGCCTCGTGCAGAAATGCTCTGAACTGGAGCGTGCCAGAGACCTGAGGGTGCACTCACACACAGCTTTAGCGTGTCTGTATGCTCAGTTGTTCTAGATGCTGAATATTATGAGTTTGGAGCACGTTGGTGCAGTCTCATTCAAAAAACCCCCCCGATTCTATAATATGAAATCTAGAATCTTCAGAGTTTTGTGGGTTTTTTACTTATTTAGTAGTTCTCTGGGTTATGTATATCGCTCTGTCTTTACCATAAAGTTTTTAAAAACTTCTTCCTAGTTAATTTAGGTTTTATTGCCATATTAATACTTAAGAATATTTCCTTTGCTTTTGTTCTAACTCGAACTGTGTTTAATGTCATGGTTAAATTCCCATTTGTACTTAGTTTTCAATTCCCATATGGCTTGACTGAATTAATCATCAGTGCTCAGCTTTTATTTGCATATACCTTTTTATGATATACTATTACTAATTTTATCTTTGTTTTTTCTTCTCAGAAGAATACAAAAATAGTTTGAATGTTTCATTTTATTATATTTATAAAATAGTGGGAAAATGCAACAGTGTTGATTTTTGGTAATAGGCTGAATTACTAATTTTATCTTTGTTTTTTCTTCTCAGAAGAATACAAAAATAGTTTGAATGTTTCATTTTATTATATTTATAAAATAGTGGGAAAATGCAACAGTGTTGATTTTTGGTAATAGGCTGAATTACTAATTTTATCTTTGTTTTTTCTTCTCAGAAGAATACAAAAATAGTTTGAATGTTTCATTTTATTATATTTATAAAATAGTGGGAAAATGCAACAGTGTTGATTTTTGGTAATAGGCTGAATAATTTTTCTTGATGTAGCAACCTATAGTGAAATATGAAAACAAAAGTAGGAAAAAGTACAAAATTCTCCTTTTGTGCCATGGTTATAATAGCTGCTTCTCCATATTTATCCTCTGCTCTGGGTCAGATATTAGATGTTTTGTGGGAAACAGAACCCCAGAAGTATAACTTAGAAGGTAAAATAGAAGCAATTTGATAAAATGAATGTTGAGGCAGTAAAATTTCCACTGACTGAGGAGCAGTGTAAGTTCATTCGTATCTGATCAGTTCTTTCTTGTTCTGCTCTTGTTATTCCTGGCAATTCTTCATAAAGAGATTTCACAAAAATCTATTTTTGCTATCTCCTAATGGTCTGTAGAGAAACGGAGGGGTTTTAAACTGTGTTTGCTGCTAAAGTGTAAAATTCTCTTTACGAATTGCCATGGTCGGTCAAACCAAATATAAAGGTGTTATTTGACAGCCATTAGAAAACTTGGCTCAGGTAAAATGTGCTCTCAAAGAGAATAATGTTCTGGAGTGAGTGGCTCTTTATAAGTTTAAACTAATATATTCATTTGGTAATTTTCAATGAAAGAAAGGAGCCAGTGAGCACTGCAAAGTATTGCACAATTCTTGAATGGATTTTCAATCACAATAATTGCTTGGTCATTTCTTGGATCTGCTTCCCTGGGCTGCTAATATTGTCTTAGAAGGGGGAGGGGGTGATCAGGTTTCTTATAACAAGCTAGAGCAAAACCAAATTTATAAAAAGCCCCAAATAATTCTTCCTTTCAATTCCTCCTTTCTCACAAATCCACTTTGAAACAGAAAAGAGATTTATGGCTGTTGTATTTACCAGGCATAAAACAACGAACGCCACTCAAATAGAAACGTTTATAGATATTTTCATCAGATTCTTCCTCCAGTATTGCTGCCACAGCTACATATCCTAATGAGAATGATTTCAGTGGAGAGCAGTCAAAGCATGGATTCTTTGTACACCATCGGTTTATTTCTTCACTTGCAAATTTAATGTTGCATCAAAAATACAATGTGCAAAAATACTTCTCTCCTAAATTTTCATACTGTGCACACCATATTAACAATAGCTAATTAAAATAAGTCTTTCTGTTAGTACGGCATCACATTCCAGGCTGGAAAGAACAATGGTTTCAGGGTGGAGGAGTTGCTTTGAGCGGAGAGGCGTTGGGGCTGGGGAGAAAGCACTGTGGATTTTAGTATAATGTGTAGTGTTCAAAGAAATTTTATTTCATCGTAAAGATTAGCAGGCTGTGTAATTCAATTTAAAGCTGGTTGGCAGTGTTCTGTCTATTACAAAGCCCTTTTCTTTTTTTTTTTATTGCCACTATTTTTTTATGTTGTATGTGACTACAAAACCTAGTAGACAGCAGGAACGATCTTTGAGTTTTGTACTTCCCACCCACCTTCCTCTTTTCAGTTCTGCGTGTTAGGAAATATGTGAGATTACCTTAAACTGAGCTACAAAACAGTGTATCAGCGAAATACCATCCTGGATTTTTTGGGCTTGTATAAAATGATTATTTTTCTTGTGGCCAAACAGCCACTGAGAGTGAAGACCTGCTAAAGTGTTCGATTGAGGGGGTTGAATCAAGCTTAAAACTCAAATGTTAGCATTTAATCACACTGGTTGTGGACATTACTGTGCCGTAGAAAAGCAACATGCAGCAATTTATGGTAATGCAAGACTAGCAGACCTTTATCTTACAGTAATTGCCTATACTAGGGGGTTAATAAATGTTCCAAGAATTACCGATTTCTTTTTTTCTTAAAGAAAAATAGAGAGCTGCTTATTGCTGGCTATAACCAGCCTGCGTATCTTGTTAATTAACCCTCTTGTTGCAGTGGGCTGAAGCTGAGTATTTGAGCTTGAGCAAATCCTGCATCAGAACGATGTGTCTGGGCACAAAAGGGCTGTGAAAAAAAGACCTGTGCAACTCCACCTCTCCCATCCACCCCTATCACACCTGCTAGGAGAGCTTGAAATCTTAATTGCTTGTATTTAGGGAGTATATTGGTTTGGAGAACGGGTGTTATATTTGTGGGCACTCTGCTAGTGGGGAGAAAAAGAAGAAGAGAACCCCTTTTCCTGGAGCTAAAGGAACTTTTGTTTTCTTCGTCCTGCTCTGTCATCCTGGGCACGACAGCGAATAATGGCACCTGCTCCGTAGGGTGGCTGCAAGACCCACGGGGCAGCATCTTCTCCCGGTCAGCCATGGGACGAGGCTGGGAGGGCCCACGCTGCTGCCTCGCCCCGTGGCACCGGGCTGGGCTCAGCCTTTGGCTCATGGGAGGGCTGGGCTGTGGTGGCCCTTCCACAGCTCTGGGAAGGGAGTTTCTCAGGACTCGTGATGGCTTTGAGGCTCAGGTCACTTTAGTGCCTCACTTCACTGAGCTGTTCTGGTCTCTTTTCTCGTCCTGCACCCCAGCTGAGAGGTGACAGTCACCAAACCCTCACTGGCTCCTGATGGTACGTTTAGGGGAGAAGGAACAAAGCAGCACACCAGGGGACAGCAGTGTGTGGAGAGAGGCAAGATGGAAAGCCAACACAGGGGAGAACAAAATAACATCAAACTGGGGGCGGGATGGAGACTACAAAGAAGAGAGAGACAAATGAGAGCACAGGGATATAAAGTACTGGACTGGCTTTTTTTCACCTGCTTTTTCCAGAGCTTCGTCTCTTCTTGAGTTAATAAAATTAAGAAAAGAGAGCTCAGGAACACTCTGTACTTTGAATTTCTGTAATTTTTGGTGAGTGAACCATAAAGACCTCAGAATTATGTGCATCTTTTCTAATGAACCAGAAGCTTTCACTTTACAGGGCAGGCTGGCTATCAGAGTGCAGTAGCTCCTTTCCTCTTGAATGTTGCAATTTTTTTGGTGTAACCAGCCAACACAAAGGGTTCTAGTTTAAAACAGAGCTGCAAATGATAAAAAATTACCCACATGTCCTTACTTTTCCCTGAGCTGCTCTCTTCCATATGTTACTCTGAAGGCTCCCTGCTCCCTCAGCAGCACTTGGCATTTGCCTTCACTACTGAGAGATGAGCAGAAAAGCTGCAAGGCAGACACGAAGTTTGCTGCGGTTTTGTGCAGAGGTCTCCTGAGCATGGTGGGGAAGGTTCCTTCTGCTCTCCTCTGTCCCTGCTGCAAGTTTCAGTGGTCACTGGGAATAAAATAACATAGCTGTAGCCATACTTGTGGTCCTGAGAGTAAAGGTCCTGGACTGATGTCCCTTCATAAAACCCCGTGTGAAGTAATCCACACTGTACAGAAAGCCACTCACCATTTGCTGTCTCCTTGCTGTAAATTACAATCCTGTGCCATTAGCTGGAGTGAGAAAGGCAGGAGGGGATGCCCTGCAGTGGTGGGCATCCAGGCTGCACGGGGACAGGGGAGGGAAGAGCCTCTGCTCTGGCGTTAGAAGGGGTCTGACACTGGAGTGAGTTACCAGAATGTGTACAGTTCGAGTGGAAGCAATACAGCTATTCATAAACAACTGCTTCCGTGAGGCCAGCTGTGAAAACAATGATGCTTGCCTGTGAGGTGAGAGGGCAAAACCTTAGCAGAAAGGAGTATAAATAAGGAATAAATTGTTACCTTTGTCTAAGTGACTGAAATAGCTGCTCTGAATGCTTTGTCTTAATGGCTGGCTCTGATTAACTGTAGTTGCCGCTCTATTCAGCAAAACTTAGTCTGCATATCATGCCTTATTACAGCAGGTTTCTCATCCCATTTTTTGTTTTAAAGGCTAGAAAAGATGGCTAAAATGGGTAAGTCAAGAGAGACGCTACTCTGCAGAAGGCACGCTAGATGAAAAATTGCATGCTCCAACAATTAACCATAGCGTTTAATTACAGAGAAAGATTTATTTGTGGACCAGAATTCTCAGTGTTCTTCTCTGCACTAAAGTACAGATGCTGCATCATACAGATTTTCAAGCACCTTGTGAAAATGTTACTGTAAATCCAAATGCACAACGATAAGTACTGTAAATCTCACACATTCATTTAACTTGATATAAAAACATTTCACTCCTAGGTTAGTGGCTTACAATGATCCTTCTTGAAGAGCAGAGATGGCAGCAGCAGAGGGCCTATCTCCCTGTAACAAAGGCAGGAAAGATCAAGAGTTTTACCTGAATTCTGTCACAAATAAAAACATGCAAACTCTATTGCAGAATGGAGTTTACATTACATACACTGTTTTTCCTTTTTCTGTTTTGTCCTGCCTTTGGAAGGACAATTAGGAGGTATTTCAGCACAGAGTTTTCTCCACTGAAATTCAAAGATTTGGATTCTTAAAAGAACTTCAGTCTGAACTTGAACTATCTGTTGTGAGGTCCTCGGGTGCTGTAACATAAATTACAACCAATAATAAGTTGGTAACTGAAATTCTGCAAAGCAAGTAGAAAAGAGGAGGTGGCAAGGACCAGTAGCAGGGGTGAGAGGAAACTCAAAAATCTCTGGCACCCATTTCCATAGTTATCACTCTAAACCTTTATCAGGCTTCAAGCTTCCTTCTCTCTCTCCTTTTGGTGTTCAGTGTTTGTCCCTGTGCTTAAACTCACAAGGAAGGTATCTGGGGCTGTGTGCCCTTCTGCTCAGGGAATCCTAGATGGCCAGGAAAAAAACCTGCCTAAGAGGAATTCGGTTCCTTGTAATAACATGATACAGCTGCAGTGGGTTGGTTGTCTCTTTTAGTAGCTAAGAAACCTCTCTGTGGGCTGGGTTATTAAAAGGAATTTCCTTACGGGGCTCAGGAGATTCCTGGTATCCAAGTTCATCTTGAAAGACTGTAATGGAATGTTTAGCTTTATTTAGAATAATAAATTTAAACATGGGGTTCAGAAAATAGTACTGGAGGTTCCTGAAGACCTGCCCGAATATTTCAGTTGACTGTAATTTCTGTTTGCATTCTCTGTGCACTTTCTCTCTGTGTTTTATCCTCCGTAAACGTTTCAGAAAAGGACCATGGAGGTGGTTCTGGTACACAGTGCTATCCATGTTGTCACATGGATATTGGACTCTAGAAGTTGAGTTTAGCTCAAGCTTTAGATTTCTGCTCTTCCAACTTAGAAAAGGAAGAAACAATTCCCAACAAGCATCAGCATTGCCACGTGAAAATATGTTTGAAACTACCTTTGAATATCAAACTTGCTTCTTATACTTTAATGTTTACAAATAAAAGCACAAGCCTTGATCACAGGGTAAAATCTCAAAAGCAGCTAATTGCTTTAGCACACTGGAGAATGTTACATTCTCAGAGTTATTAAAAAGCTGTCGTCCTGCTTTTAGGCAATAGTTCATGCTTTTAAAGCCTTTGGGATATTTAAAAAACATTTTGTCTTATTTCTTTTCTTTATTTTCCTTGTGATTATTCTTGCTATCCCTGCTTTTTATCTTTCCCCTTATCCTTATGGATGTTTATCCATATTACACTAGTACTGACAATTGGTTAATTATGAACTCTAGTATGTTTTGTAGTTTACCAACACTATACTCAAAAATCATAATTTTAAAGGAAGGATTTCAGTTCCATGTATAAAATCAAGAAGTTATGTAGAATATTATGTATCATAGAAAGAACACAGTTTTTAGAAGTTTCTTGTTTGTATATTTTGAAATTTTTCTCTTCATAAGAAATGCTCTGAATACCTTCCTGGAATACAGAGAAATGGAGATATTTGGAGGGATTTTTTTCAGAAGTACTGACTGGGCTCTACCAGGCTGCAAGACAGAGGAAGGTGATTTCCTAGTGCTTTGTGCATTTGTAAGGCTCAGAGACTTTCTTCTAAAAGTGAGAAAACAAATAATGGGAACAAGTTCAAAGGAAAATATTTTGGTGATCATATGTTTCCCTGGTTGGTGTATTTATTTGTTCATATTAAGATAGGTGGGTAGATATTGGAAGGATCCTGATAGGGGTGTGTGGGCAGAAAAGGAAGTTCTGCTGCTTGTTTAAAGGTCCCTGTCAATAAGGTAGAAGAATTTGGGGCAGAATCTAGAACTGGGTCCTGCATTCATAATTCTCATTTCCTTCACTAAGAATTGATATCAAACCTTGCTTCTCTTTTAAATAAAGATTTCACTTTTTCTGGAAAATCTTGTCCTTCGCTTTCCCTGGCCTTTTGCAGTGTGAAAATGCATGTACATTAAAATACCAAGACATTGTCTGTGATAATTATTATTAGCTTAATTACTTTCTGTATAATTGTTTCTCAAGATGACCTCCTTTTTGGTGGCTTTTATTCATTTATTTTAGGGGGGAAAAAAAGACTTAATTGGAATTGTAGGTTACAGAGACAAAGGGTATGTTATGGGAAATAGGTCCAGATCTGTTTGTGTCAGGCAGTGGAAGTTGCTTTTTATATTCTTAAGATTCATGGAGAAAAATAATTTAAATTGATACAGTATGTGTGTGCACAAGGTAATAGCAACAACCAATATATTATTTCAAAATCTGGTGAATTTCTTTATGGAGGATTAGGTTATATAGTGTGGGGGACTCAGAAAAGAAAATAGAATTGTGTATTGATGCCTTTAGAAATATTATTTGAGGGCAATAAAATGTTCTCTGAAATTCCCTCCTGAGTGGAGAAAATGGAGTTTGTTTGCAGTAATTGCATTTTCTAGCATTTGCTTTCGCGCTTTCCAATATGAGTTAAGCCAATTGGAACCTGTGATTTTGTTTTGCTTATTGGCAAAAGTACCATGTAAATTGATCTGTGATGCATTTATAGGGAATGCTTTGAAAATTTTGAAAGAGAGATGGCTTTCTCTTATTAGATTTAGATAGTATTAGGGTTCATTTTTATATTTCGGCCTAATGTAATAGTAACCAAAAATGTTCCTTTTCAATTAAGTCTAAATTAAGTCCAAGGAGGACATTTCTACTTAGCCCTACTGGCACTGTGAAGGCAGAGCTTAAGTTCCAGATCTCAGCATTTGGAGTTCAAGGTCGCAGCCATTTGAAACCACAAGATATGCTGAAATTGGTCTAAAATTTGTCAGCCCTGGTACTTTAAGATCTTGATTGCAAGAGAAAATCTAAAGTTCTGTTGGACAAAACAGAAATTATTTCTCTGTATTTACAGTACGCATGCCCCATAGACCCTAAACTGCAGGGGGTTGGTGCAAGTGTCGCTGTAGCTGTAAATATGGAGTAATTCTGTTTAGGGAAACACCCTTCAGCTCTGCCAGACAAAAGACGTTCTTGCCTGAAAGTCTCTTATAATTTTCAAAGTGAGCACCATTTCCCTTAAAGGATCCCTTAGAAGGGGCACACAGCACCAGCACAGCCATGGGATTGTTTTGCTCTGGGAAAGAGGAGAGGAGCAGGAACTACCATTAATGCAAGAAGCACTTGAAAAAATGAAAGGGACAAACAAGGCTATTGGAATTTCCAGGTAGGGTGGTGTGTCAGAATTTGCTAAATTTAAAGAGAAATGTAACAGCTGCCAGCTCCTTTGATTTTAAGTTGCGTGATTTTTTTTTTTTCCTCTTGAAAGCTCTATCTTTTAGGTTGCATAATTAAAAGCCTGAAAAGAAAGCCTTTCCAGGGACTAGCAAGCAATCTGTGCTGCTTGCGTTTCAGATTTCATAATTTTAAAGTCAATTTGGGGGGACTTTTACACCTAAAGTTGGCAGTGCTGTGAGCTGCAAAATCTGGAGGGTTTTTTTTTTTTTTTTTTTTGCTTTTGAGGTTAGGCTGAACAAAAACTTCAGATTCTGTTTCAAAACAAAGAAATATTATATATTAATTGTTAAAACTTTAGTGAAGCTTTCCATGTTTCAAAAAAAAATAAAAGTGTTTCCATAACAGTAGCCCAGTGAAGTTCAAAACAAGTTGGAGATCAAAACCCAGGACAAGTTATGTCAGAATAATGCTAAGGAAGCCGTGGAACACTGAAGGGAAACAAAAGCTTGTCGCTTATGTAGTGCTACATTTTTCATTTTAACAGACAGGAGGAAGATATTAATCACAAACAGTTACATTAGAATAATGTTATGGTTGAGACATAAAAACATAAAAGCAAGGAATTGTCACCAATGTCAGAACGTGCTTAAATCAGACCTGTGGCTGAGTAGGTTCTGCAGTGCGCCTGGCCTTGTTGCAGGGTTCACGCTGCACGTGGGGATGTTTTGGCCCGGTGTTGCGCAAAAGTCTCTACATTTACTTGTGGAAGAGAGAATGAGTGGAAACACTTGGTATTAGGCACCACCGGTGCTGCAGCATCAGACTGCTCTGCAGTGCCTGTCCAGGTGGAGCAGCACGTGTGCCTGTGGTCCCTGGGAAAGGGCCATGTGTCCTGGAGCACCTTGGCACTGCTCAGCTGAGTTACAGGTGCTCAGGCAAGATTCGCTCAGTGCTTCCTTGCTTTCATGGGTTTATGACTCACCCTTGGCATTATTGTAACGTAGTTTTTTGTGTTTAATGTTTCTTAGACTTGGTTTTCCATTGCCAGCATGGAAGAAATCCTAATGCATGAGTTTCAGAGGAGAAGGTAGCAGACTCTGAACCTGCTGTGTGGCTCGATCCGCAAGTGTGAGTATTAACGCTAGAGCTGTCAGGCCTTGTGAAAATTAATGAAGCCTGACGGTTACAGAGGGAAAGGTCAGAGGCAGAGCTTGCACTTACCTAACATTTCTGTTTTGTTGTGTCTAACAGTGTTTTCAACAAAGGGGAGCTTTAATGTGCAAGCTTTGGATTTATCACAGGAATTCAAGGGTCTCAGCCTTTGCTTCTCCCTGTGCTGCGATCTGATGTTTTCTTTGCATAAAGGCAAAACAGTTAAATTTTCATTCATCCTCTCCTCTTGCTTTGTTGCCTGTGTGCGTTTTGCTTTTATTTTTTCTTCTCCAAAACTGGAGGGAAAGGAAAAAAAAAAGAGGCATCTGAACTGATGGTGGAATACTTTTCACTGGGAAGATTTTGAGAGATCTTGTACTTCAGTTCTTTGTACTGTTTTAGAAGCATGTTCTGGTTTTGTGCATGTTCTGTTTCTTATTTGCTGCTTTTTTTTTGGTTGTTTTTAATTGTTTCATTGTGTAGGTTTCTACAGACACAGGGAGCTAAACTGCACAGAAATTCATGGGCTATGTTTTTAGCCAGTGTGTTGGTTGATACCAGTTTGAGCTGTTCCATTGAGGACTTTTGTGAAGGCTGATGTGATTAAAACAGCCAAAATATTTTCATAGTCAGTTGGTCAGTCTCCTCTTAGAAAAGATGTTTTTCTTACCCAGTTTTGGACATCGGTACCTGAAGTGGGTTGTTGGGGGGATAAGTCCAGCTTATCCTGTGAAAGCTTGAGTCTGTATAACTGTACTTATGCCGTCTAACTCACTTGTTGCTGCTGAAGGAGAAATTGGAGCCTTTGAGATAGTCTGTCTTTGTTTTAAAAAGCTGAAGGGAACCTCTGTGTGTTGCAATTGTGCTGTAAATGTTGGGAAGAGAGAGAGTAACCATGGCCCTGCGATGCCAAGGGCTTTCCATGAGAAACCTCTCTAGGAAGAGCTGCACGGCTGCTGAGCAGTGGTGGGCTGTGCTGGTTGCCCTCAGCAGCTGCAGCTGTGGGGGCTGGAAGTCTGTAGGAGCAGCACAAAATCTGCTCCTTCCCTGTTTATCCCTGGATGTGTATGGAGTTGGTTATAGGTAAATGCTCTGTGACCAGTTTTGCACTTTTGAGGCATATACAATATACCATAAATTTGATTCACTTGCACACGCATCTCTCTCTTGTACAATTTTCCCTCTTTTTGAGGGGGCTAAGATTTATACTTCAAGGTTTCTCAGCCTATTTCTCAGCATATGGCCGAAGGGTTTATGAGGCTATGAAACAGGCATGAAAAAAGCTTCATGTTTCATGGAAGTGTTGTGTGGTTTGAATAGTTAATGCATGCGTATGCATATTCAGAGCTTCACATCAAAAGCACTTGCATATCATTTGTGTGTAAATACAGGTTTCTACCACTATATAGACAGCTAGTATCACATTATTTCTTATTCCCCTACTTCCCTGTGGGGTTTGCAGGTAACAGTAGTCGAAAAATAATGTGATTTTTCTATTTTTATAGGGACTCAGCAGTTAACGTTCACTGCCAGGCAGACTCCTTTTCATGTCTGGCAGCTCTACAGAACTTGGGTTGTGTGACTAAACTGTACTCATATGAAGCATGCTATTAAAATGGGAATGGTTGTTCAACAGATTAAGGCTTCCTAGGATCCAAGTGCTTAATGTGAACTTAAAGAAACCCACTGAAACAACTACTTACATAGGTTAAAAAACCCCCACAACCCCCTGCCCCGCAAGCTTCCCCCCTTGTCCCATGTAATAGATACATTTAAAGTCAGTCTGTTGTTCAGCTAACACTTAGCTGTGGTGGAAGCGGTTGCAGCCAGCAATAGAAGTTCTGCCTTGGCAGCATTCACAGGCCCCCACTCCTTTTTGCTACATCAGTTTTCATCTGGATCAGTTTCCTGATCCACTCTGCTCTGTGCCCACCAAATCCTTGTGTTGGCAGGAAGGTGTCATGGCACAGGAGTAAAGATGCACCACTGGGGGACAAAGGTACTTGGGACTGTAGCTTGAGGCTGACTTGCTACACCAGAAGTCACAGAAATTTCCTGAGACTCCCAGATTAATGTATTTACTGTTAACAATTCCATTTTTACAAGTCATTCAGAGATAACCATTGTTGCCTTTATTTGAGCAAGAGCGATATTGACCTTTTGGCTTCCAGAAGAGAACAACTTGTCTAATTGCAGTATTTTCTTGATCAGCGATTACATTGTGCCCTTGCTTGTACTGTTGAGAGCAGATGTCGAAAAACATCGTAACCAAAATAATAGATGTATTTTGAAGATACACATATGCACACCCTGTTGTGTGTGTGTATATATACGTAAATATGGGTTTCAAATACTCCACTATAAGTGACTCTACTTCACAGACTTAGTGCCCTGGTCATTTTTGGTAGTTGTAATTTTAGCCTTTTAATCTCACCCGTTAAACATTTAAGTGATTTAAATAAACTCAATTATTATGCTGGAAGTTAATAATTGGGGTTTCTGAAGTGCTCGGCCCAGCAAACAGATCGCACTTTTTCTAGTTTGGAAAAGGATTCTTCTAATTATTTTCCAGAGTCACAGTATAAATTAGAATGAATAATGTTACTGTTGCATGACGGAAGATTTGATAGTTAGGAAATCAGACTAATAAAGACCAAATGTAGCTAACAAAGATTTAGTGAAGGAAAATCAGGAAATGCCTTTCAACCTGTGTGTTGTGCTGTACAGGCAGCACTGATGCAGATACACAGAGATTAATCTGGTCAAGATAAAATGAAATTACCATGGAGTAGGAGATTTTTGAGGATGACTGTTTATGCTTCCATATTAAACACAAGGTCAACAGATTATAGACAAAGGGCAGGTCTGCCGAAAGAAAACACGCCAAAATAGTTCAGAAATATTATCAGAGAGAGTGGATGTTGTGCAAAGCCACAGGGCCTTTCAAGAAGGAAAAACCGGAATGTGATGAACAAATAGCTAATGTGATTGCAGGTAATTTATTACTATGATTAGTGCTATATAGTCTTTCCTCAGGGAAGAGAGAAGAATTGAATGAGACTTCCCCTTGCTGCTGCCCTGCCTTTGCATGGTCCTGGCTTTTGATGTGTTTGCCTTTTGAGGGGTGATGTTGCTCACTGCGAGGTCCTGGGCCAGCGCCAGAGAACGAGAACCAAACGTGACTGGTGATGGCCTGGGGGACCTGGGTGGGGAGCAAGGCCAGGCCTTGGTGCCCTTCCTGTGGCAACTATTGCAGTAGGCACAGAGTGCAGCATGTCTGGTCTGGCTGCTGTAGGATGGGGAGCCTGGGTTGGTGGCTGTCACACCCACAGCCAACACTGGTTCCTCCCCAGCTCCCGGGCAGTGGGGTGCAGCACCACTGAGCCAGAGCTCAAGGGCGGGTGCTGATGAACTTGGGTGCCTGTGGGGGTTCTCCTCCAGGGCCTGTTTTGCCTCATTCCTTGGTCCTGGTGTTGGTCCTCAGTTTTCATTCGTGGGGCCATGTCCTGGGCTCCCTGGCAGCAGTGGAGAGAGGCTGTTCCCTGCCAGTGCCCTCCAGCTCCCCGGTGCCTCCTCTCAAGAAATGACCAAGGGAAGCATCTCCTTAGTCCTAAAAATATCAACAGCTGTCTTCACACCAATTGCAAGAAATACTGTCTGGGTTTCCCCTACTGATTTCAGGTGCTTATATAACATATATCATGTTACATTTGTATGTTGTAATAATTACTGATGTCACCGTTAGTTTGCCTTTGCATGTCCTGTGTGTCTTCAAAGTAAGCCCTTATTTTTAAAATGTCAAGACAAAAAAACATTTACTCTGAGCAAAAATGCTCCAGGCTTAATTTGGCATAGTATCAGCAAAACATGCTAGTTTTCCAGTCTACCAAAATAAATGAAAGTGTAAGGCTTGGACATCTATCCAATAAGATGAAGAGTTTTCTCTGTTAAAGCAGGCAAATGTTGATAACTTAGTAGAAGCCTGAATTTAACTTCTCTGTCCTACTTCTTTCTCTGAGAATATTATCATTCCTAGCTTGTTTTGGGAGATGGATAGTTACGACAAGTGTATCAAATTTCATGCTGGTGGTATCTTCTGTGTTTCCTGGGAGAAGAGAAAATAGCAATTTTATCTTGTGCCCAGGAGTCACAGAGAGCAGGAATTGTAGCTACCTGCCACACAGAGTTTTTAAATAAAAATGAATTGCAGAGCAGCACGTAGCAGAGATGGGGAAGGGGAGAAAAGTGGGAAAGGAGTGAGTCAAAAACTGTGGAGGAGCATTTATTGCATCTCCCCAGCTTTTATTCTAATGCAGCACCACAGAGAGTTATGAATATGTACAAGCTGTATTTTGTTCGGACGTGAGGTGTCTATGAAAAACATCGTCTGCTTGGTTTTTCAGGGGATTTGTAGCTTTTTGGTTTTCTATCCAGAATTAGCTAATTTTGCAAAGATGATGTTTGCACACATAGCTTGCGTAATTCCTGTTTCTGTGCTGTAAATATTGAAAAGCAGAGGGTCTTGACTGGTTCCCCTGTAAGTCTTATTTAGGGGAAAGCTAATCTTGTGTATACTTACAGCTTTACTTTGAAACTTACTTTAAAAAAAGAGCACAAACCCAAACAGTTTCAAAAGCTGAAGGACAAGTTTTTAACTAGCAAAGCCACTTCTATTTAGGAGAACTGTACTCACAAGAAATGTATGATGTCTGATTCTGTCTTCCCTGGGACAGATGTGGTGAGTTCCAGAACTGGAAGATGAACCTAGAGATTTCTACATACATTTTGCTGCCTTTGTGAAAAAAAGCAAAGACAAACTGCACAAAAAACCCCTTAACAAACCCAACTGTTTCTAAATGATTATTAGTAATAAACATCAAAATGAAGGATAGGGTATGAGAGTAAGAAATCAGGCTTATTGTGAAGGCAGTAGCAGTTAGCTTTGATGCAATCTTATGTGTGATTTTTGGCAAGTCACAGTGGGACAGATTTTGTAAAAGAGCCTAACTTCTGTGAAGACACCACAGTATGGGACTGTATTTTCAAGGGAGCTCAGCACCCAGTATGTTTATTTGGAAGATCTGGCACTGATTACTGGTACCAAGTGCTTGAAAATCTGTTCTGAACTCCAAAAATCTGGCTCCGTGAGCATGATCCATGCCTTCTTCCAAACAATGGTAGTAGTTCCCCTGAACTGAGGGGAGCAAGCATATAATTCTTTACTTCTGACTCTGATGGTAAATGAATTAATCACATTTCCTTTTTCCTAGTTTGTCTTATTTGGCTGAGTTTCATGGTTGCTTCTACTTGTGTCCTTTTTACAGAGATGAGATACTGCCATAAACATAATAACAAAAATAATAATAATATAAAAGGATATTGCAAATGAATTGAAGCTTTTGAGAACAGACTAGGTCTTGAATAAATGCCACTGGAACACAAATGAATCCAAATAACGCCATAATTTAAAAACCAACAGCACCAGGACATAGTTGGGAGGCATCCTGCAGTCTCTGGCCGCCTACTTGCTCGGGCACCCAGGTACCTCCCTGCAGGTCACTCCTGGGGACAGGGACTCGGGGCTGCTGACTCTGACCTGGATTAAGGCCTCGCTGTCACATTTAGGTGAATGTGCAGCAGTGGTGGCTTATGCCACCTTTGGAGCTGGTTTGTTTCCAGCCAGCTTGTTTTGTTGAGCTCTGCAGTACGGGCCCTTTGTTATGACATTGCTTTGTGTGCCGTGCCTGTACATTTTGACACCGTTCCATTGAGTGCAGGAGATGCAGCATCAGTATCTTGTGCCCAGCATGGAGATGCACACAGGCCTCGGGTGTTTCACTCTGTCACTGCTAGCTGTCTGCTTATTGTGCCAGCGTCGCTGGTGTGGGAGGAAATGTGCTAATTAAGTCCTCTTTTTTGTTATTTCAGGAAACCTACCATATGAATATAAAATAGTGATTGCTGGGAATCATGAACTGACATTTGATAAGGAATTCATGGCAGACCTTGTTAAACAAGATTACTACCGCTTTCCCTCTGTGTCCAAATTGAAACCAGAGGACTTTGACAATGTTCAGTCACTCCTGACAAATAGTATTTACTTACAAGATTCAGAGGTAACAGTTAAAGGATTCCGAATATATGGTGCCCCGTGGTAAGTCTCAATTTAAACTTTCTTTGCTGTTTATTACTTGAACCACAGCAGGAATCATTCCTGTTGAACGTGCATGAAGCTGCTTTGTTGCATTGCCCTGCAGAACAGTATCAGACTTAGCTGTAAACCATCCTGAAACAGTTCCTTTTCATTTTCTTTTTTTTTTTTTTTGGATAGATAGTCTCTATTTAGCCATGTGTGTGAAATAAGACAAAAGGAACTGTAACTATTTCTATTCTGCCTGGTGAATGCACTTGAACTGCGGAGTCAATACCGACTATGTGCTTGTGGATTAACTGTGGTGGCATTTTAGGATGTATTAGGGAAACTCCATTACATTGTATACTGTTGAGGTATTTATATCTGCTGTGCTAATAGATTAGTGTGGTGGCATTTAACACCCACGCAGCATAAGGGTACAAGGCAGCAGGTGCTTTAAGCCTTATTTTTGATCAGTTCTAGGCATTGTTTTCTTTTGGTTGTGAAGTTGTGATAACAAAATTTCAAACCAGTTTTGGTCTCGCTCCACCCATGCGTCAAGCATGTCACGCAGGAAAGATTGCTGCCCAGTTTTGTGCGAAGGAGGTTCTTCCTTGTTTTTTCTACATGTCATTTAATTGTGATGCCTGACATCTTTCTGTGGAGTCTTGAGGAGCACTCGTGCTAAATTCTCATGCTAAGAACAGCCACAGTCCTTTCAGGCTTTACCAGAGACCTGAACTTGAGTGATGGTGATAATCATTCTGCTGCTTGGCATTCTCAATTGTCAGCAGAAGTACCGAGATGCTAATTTATGCACACCTATAAGAAGGGTTTATTATAAGCTTATAACTTATTTTTGATGTCAGGCTTGCTTTAAAGGTGAAAGTAGGAGAGGAAGGAGGGATGACAGGGGTTGAACCAAGAAATGAGACAAACCTATACAAGTGTTAGAAATTTTCGCCTTCATCTTATCTTTGTTGACTTGGCCTGCAGACCTTGGTGATTCGTGTGACACCACACACATTGATGCTTCTGACAATGCTTTTTCCTGGTCGTATTGTGTGCATTAGTGCTGGCTAGAAAACTCTGATCTAGCTCTGTATCTCACATTCTTGACTCGAGCTACTAATCTTTTAATTTAAGTCATAGCCTTTAGCTACTAGTTTAAATCAGCCTGACATCGCTTAGCTAAAAAAAAAGTAATGCTCTAAATCCTGCAATATCAGCAAATTGGGAAAGATGATCTTAATTCAGGTTAGGAATCATCTCCTCAAGACATTTCAAAGTAATTTTTTTGTAATAGCAGCACAGAAGGCAGGGCACATAAGGCCTTGGGTAGTGAGGTGGGTTTGAGGCTGGCTGCAGGGCGAGGAGCTGAGGAAGGTTTGCTGCCAAGGTTGTGTTCAGCTGCTTTTGTGTGTATGTCTCAGACTTGGAGGGCCTCTGCAGGCACCCAGTGATTAGGAAGCGTAGGCATCTTTCCAAATTTTTTTGGATCAGATTTACCTGAACTCAGCTTCCTGCATCACTGCTGGAGAGACCCAGAGAACGCAGAATCCAAGTCTGGAGGAGAGAGCGTTTGGTATTCTGAAATGGAGAACTGTGTGATGCACCTTTACATTTATGTTTATATGTACTGGCAATATTTAGTGTTCTTTTTCTCCTCTTTTGCTTCCCATATCTATAATGGAAATCTGTCATCCTTTTGTCTTCAGCTGCATTTAGAAGTTTTTTCAATTTGCAGGTGTACACATGGATTTAGAATGTTTGTTCTGGAATATTAAGGGACATCACATCAAGGCACTGAGTTGTCTTAGCCGTAAAAAGTGAATGGCATATGTATTCTGACCTAGTCATGGAAGACAAACCTGAATTAATCTTTCCTATAATCCACTGATAACTGGATTTTTCCAATTAGTGTTGCATGATAAATGAAGCTAGATTGTTAGAAATTGACACTGAGCTCCGACCAAGTGCGAGTTTCTCTCTCTTGAGCGATGCTTCATTTGTGTTTAGCTGCAAATGTTGTCAAATTATGTTTTGAGCAAGTGTTGGTGTGGAGTTGAGGCTACCATTTTCAATACAGCTTTTTAGATCAATCGTCCTGTCTGTGTTGAGAGCAGAAATGTGGTATTGTCTATGCATTTTCTCTCTTCCCCCGCCCTCCCTTTTTAAAAAAAAAAAAGACAATTGCTAGAAATTGTGAAAATTTACTAGTTTTTTGTATTTTAGCCAGTCTTTCAGAGGAAGGAAAAGTCCCATCAGATATTAGAAAAATCTGCTCTAAATCTGTTCTGTGCCTGGAAACTGAGACGGAATGTTCAGACAAGCGTTTTAGCACTCCTTAAATTTTTTTACTCTCTCCCCTCCAATCACTTCTTGCTCTATTTCTATAAATCTTCAGATTACCCAGAAGGAAGAGAATTTGTGGGGTTTTGTATGTATTTATGTCCTCCTTACCCCAATTAGTTCTGTCACAGAAATGGAACACTGGTCATTAACCCAGAAGATGTGCCAACCCTAAAATGAGAGAAGTTGGCATGTTCAATTTATGTACAGTTTTGGAAGTATTTCCAGAGGGGAAAAAAAATTCTCATTTGCTGATAAAGCTACTGGTTTTAATTTTAAAAAGAGGGATCAAACCAAGAATAACAGATGTGATTCTGGAGGTTTCAGCCTGTCAGGGATTTCTAAGAAGTAATTGCCAGAGTACTGGGAAGGCTGGCTATAAGTCATCTCTCTAGAAAATGTAAATTGCCAACTCAGTGTAAATACAGAAAAGAAATATCCGTTCATATTCATTACATGTTATTACTCATGGTACATCTAAAAGCTTTCTAAAGACCTAAGAGAATTCAAGTAGTGCCTCCTAACTTACAATTTAGCAGAATTTGTGAGTAAAAAATAACTTACAATACATGGGAGCATTCATGTGTATTTGCAATTGGAATGTGCGGTGGTGCATAACAACAGCCTCTAAGGAGCAGAAAATTTGAATTTAGCCTGATGGTTCTGAGAGTATTAAATGGCATTAGCTGGAGGGAAGTTGAAAAGAAGAGTATCAGCCCCTAAAAGAGAAAAGTGCAAGGGTGGGACATAAATCACATTCAGAGCTCTGCTCATTTTCCGAGGTGAAGAATGTAACTGACATTTTCACACCTTAAATAGGAGATTCTTTGATGTACCTTGAAGGAACAAAATGGCTGAAGATTTTCCATTTGGTCTATAGATAACAATCCACAAAAACATTCCCCTCCTTTCTCTTCCTTCTGACTTTGCCCTATGAACCTGGCTTGTTTGGTGGGAAAATAATTGATAGTTTATGCAGTAAAAAATTCTGTAAGATTCCAGTGGAAACATTTTCTCCTTGGGAAATTTGAGATTGAGGCTACTTATTAAACAGGACAGAAAATAAAACCAGTGATGGATTTATGAATTTTTAAATCTTAAAACTCCCTCTGTGAAGTAAACATAAGCATAACTCATACTGATGTATCTGTGAAAGGGTAAGGCGAGACAGTCTGTTTTTACTGCAGCTTATGCTGAATATGCATAAGTGAATTAGTGTAAGTTTTACTTAAATTCAAATGTTATTTTAAAATATGTGCTGTTTTTTTAAATTATATTTGAAATTGTTCATCCATGCTAAGGGCTGAATTTACTGTAGTATGCTGTAGACGTTTGGATACAAATATTCTCACACTGTGTGTTTCCTAATGAAGCTTTAAAAGCATTCAAACCACCAGAGAACTGCAGTTAACTGGAACCAGAATTTGTTTAAACCACATTTTGACAGAAACAATTGTTCAGGGAGAATATTTTTTGCTGTTTTGTTTTGTTCTGCTGATCAGCTCTATAGGTAACTTTTTTTTCCCGCTTGTTTGAAAGAGAAAAATAGTTGAAATGAAAAAGTATTCTGATGTACTTTATTTTGTGTGCATTGAAATTCGTGGTTCTTAGTTTTATGAATAATGAGGCAATAAGCTTATTTATGGATTTTAAATTCTGTTCTGCGTAAAAATTTCACAAAAAATGTCAAAAGCTATAAGTATAAAATAATCTAACAAAGCAATCCTTTATATCCTTTTTAGCTATGAAAGTATGTGAGCAAATTCCACTCATATCTAACAGAATGAGAAGTAAAGCTGAAGATCTGGGCCTTTCAGCCTATGTATTTGTTTAGATAACTGGACATATATGCATCTTTTTGAAGAAAAAAATGTGTAGCATAAAAGCTAATTCAGTATAAATCAATTAATGTTTAACAGAATCAGCTTTATGGGGATAACTGAAAAGAACCACAAACGTAAAAGATGACAATCAATTATTTAAATAATGACTGAAATCTGTGATTTGCATCATTGTGATGAAAATTAATTCATCCTGAATGAAGCTGGGAATAAAGCTCTTCCCTCCTGACAGGAACAGCAGCATTGTTCAGCAATATCCTGCACGTTTGTCAAGTTGTAGCTTGTTCGGGTCTCAAGAACAGAAGCACAAAGCTGGCCTCCCAGTTGCTTTTAATGAATACTAGTGGGTTTTTCCTATGTCCAAGAATTTGATCTGTAGGGTGATCCAGAGGTCAAGAACAAACGGCTCACTATCACTCACGTCTGCGGAGCCAAGGCTTTCATTTGCTTTTTTTAGTAACTCTAGAGGAAGTGCCTTAACTCTTTTTCAGAAGCAAAATTTTAATTGGCATAGATAATGCAACCTTAAGAAAGCAGAGACAGGTTCAGCCATCTCCTTTAAAAATAATGTTTTGTGCAATCTTTTCTTTTTAGCCCAGTGTAAAATTTGGGGTTTCATCAAATGATTTTACATCAGTTTAAAACTATTTCTCTAATTCGGTTTCCTTCTTTGCTTCATTTGCAATGATATTTTAGTACAAGCAGCTCTAAGTTAGTACTTCTGCCTTGTTCTGATCAGTGTTTTCAGACTCTCTGTTTATCCTGTCAGAAAAGTGTCAGAGGGGTTTTTTTTCTTTCCAATTATAAGTTTTGTAATGCATCATGGATTTTGCTGACAGTCTTCAAGTTCTTGAAATAGCAAGCAAATTAACAGCAGATATTGAGCGTGAGGACTGGAAAACCAATTGGCAACTCACATGATGGGATTCAGATACACTGATGGGTTGGAATGGATCTCATTTCTTTTATTTTCATAGTCTTAGTTGGCAATTAGCTTGTGTCTAAAAAAAGGAGGGATAGAAATTGGACTATTCAGCAATAAAGTTCTTCTTTGCTATTTAGTGGTGAGGAAACCAGGGGAGACTGGACAAGACTGTGTGTGTCGCACCAGTTTTTCAGGAATTCTGGTGTTTATGCAGTAGAAGTCAGCAACTGAGAAAATTATTGGCAAAGACTGAAGTCTCCTGTCTGTATGTTAAACAAACACACCACCACTGCAGCGTGGTTGTGTTTAAAGGTGCAGGCTTCTGTTTCATTTTATTTGGCATTTGTCCGCCAGGTCTCTCAGTTTAGAATCGAAGAATGAATTCCCCCTGGTCTAGAATTGCAGCGGTTTGTTTACATTTTTTGCCTTGTTGGGAATGTAGCTGATTTTTCTTTGGTCTCCTTGATATCAGATTCACTTCCAAGTGAAAAATTGTCCTGTTTACTTTTAAAAGCTTTCTTTCCTTTTTTCTTCCTCTTTTTTTAAAATAAAGAGTGGGATGTTTGTCATTTTAAATATACTCGCTCATAAGTAATTTTTAATACTGTGGTGCAGACCTGTGCTATTTAATTCTTTGGACAGCTCTGCATCCTGGCACTGGGGCAGATCATGAAGTCTTGATCTTTTCTTCAGGCTTGACTTCAGCAGGAATAAGAACTTTGGAGTATTCATTACTAGTGTTAACACATAAACTGTGCCTATTTGTGAGTGGAATTCCAGCCTGTCAAACCAGACATAAAATGGTAGCTCTCCTAGCTCTTTTGAGTCTTTCCTGTTGTGGGAACAGGAATTTGAATTCCTCCACAGCAGTACAAACAAATGATTGTGGAAGTCTGCTCTGAGACTCTAACTCCTGCTCCATTTTCCTGGAGTTCAGTTTTTTGCCGTGCAAAAAAGCAGAGGGCCAGAATGAGCGTGAGCTGTGGTGTCGGGGGGCCGATTATTTACGGTGGCCTCCTTATGTGTAGGTTGGAGTATGGTTTGCTCAACAAGAAGGACATTTTGATAGACCAGTTGAGCTTATACTTGTAGTTTTGCTTTGGTTGGGGTGTTTTTACTTGCCAGGAACAAGCAGCTTGCTTTCCTTTAGCTGAACACTGGAATAACACAATGATCACTGTGGCATTCGTGTGCAAGGAGCAGGCTGAAAGCATTCACATCCGGTGAGGAGTTACCAATAGTAGGAAACGGAATACTACAAAACTCCTGACATTTTTAACTATGTAGCATCAGACTTTGTCTGGGGAGGGGGTCTGAAGCCCCTTAAATAATGGCAGCTGGGAAAGAGAAGGGAAGGCAAGAGTTAACCCAAATCTGGCTGTTCTGTACAGGGCTGGACTCCTTGCAGTGTGTTGATGCTTGCTTGAATAAATTCTCCCATGCAGCTTCTGCACTTCAGGGCTCCTACTTTTCCATTTCCTTTCACCTGCAAATGCTCCATGCCTCTTTGTGGTGGTCTAGTGCAGGAGGGAAGAAAGACAAAGCTGAAAATACCATGCTGTTAAGGTTAACTGAAAAATTACTTCACTCTAGGACAGCCACCTTCATGGTAGGAGAGTGGAGAAGTAAGAGAGAGGCTTCAGCTTTGACGGGCTGACATCAGAATGGATTTTGCATTGCGTGGTGCTCTTCAAGCCTCATTACTTTCATTGCTTCATTTCCCCTATGCCCTAAGCAAGAAGAATTAGGGAGCAGGTGGATGCTTTGAGTGACAGGCAGAGAAGCCTGTTGGAGGATGTGTGGGTGAGTGCAATCAGGGCCTGGCTGCTTGGAGCGCAGGGCAGGAGGGTTCAGGGCTCTCTGGTGGAGCTGGTGAGCCAGAGGAGCCAGGACTCCACTGAGAAACTGGGTGGGATAGCAAGGCTTTGCTGTGGGGTAGGCACATTAGGCTAGGGCTGTATCTCTGGAAGGGCGAGGCCCATGCACTCTGTGTTGGGTGTGGCTGAGCTGGAGCTCATTTCCTCACAGCACCCTCCCAGTGCTGTGCTTGGCATTGGGAGTTGGAAAGGTGTTGATAAAACACCTGTGTTTTGGCTACTGCCAGGGCAGGGCTGGCACAGCATCAGCACTGTTTTCTCCAGCATCCCTCCCCTCCATCAGTAGGCTGGGCAAGATTCTGGAACGGGACACAGCTGGGATAGCTGACCCAAGCTGACCAAAGGAATATGCCATACCATATGACGTCAGCTCAGATGTAAAAGCGAAGAAAAGTGACACTTGATATTTACAATGTTTTCCTTCTGGAGCAAACGCTCCATGTGATGAAGCCCTGCTTCCTGGGAAGTGGCTGGACATCACTTGCTGAAGGGAAGTAGGTAATAATTTGGTTTTCCTCTGTGCTTGGGTTTGCACATGCTTTTGCTTTAGTCAACTGCCTTATCTCAACCTACATGTCATTTTCTATCTTATTTTCTCTCCACTGTCCAGCTGAGCAGGGGAGAGATAGAGCATCTTGGTGGGCACCTGGCCTCCAGCCAAGGCCCACCCTCCACACAGGACCGTGTGCTTGAATGTGTGTGTGTGTGTTTCCAGAGGGATATTGAGAGCAAAGGACACATCAGTGCGTTTTTCAGAGTTATCAGCAGTGCCAGTTTAAAAGCTCTGTATGCATGGGTCATTTCTAAGTCAGGAGCTGTGACCCTGAGTGAAAAGAGACTACTCAGGCTGAGACCTTCACAGTGCCAGAATATCAGCCCACACTGGGAAATTGTAGTGAAACTTCCCCACTTTGGCACCTAAATGTGCCAACTTTTGGACATGAGTAGTTTCGCTGACTCAATAAACTTTCATTAAATACATAATTATCAGTTACATACAGATATACGTATTATCAGCTTTGCTGAGTTACTTGGAAAAATAAGGATGCTTTCAAGTGCCTTTACATGGTGCAGTGAAATGAATGAAATTAGGGTGGAGGAGGTGACAGGGAGGAAGGTGGTTGGGTATGTGAAACAGATGTAATCTACAAGTGGTTTGTTTCACAGTTCATCTATTCAGGACAGACAGGAAAAAATGTGGAAGAATTTACATCGCAGGTAGGGTTGACAATAAAGCTCACATGATGTGATGGTGATAAAATGCAATAGAAATGGAGAAGCAATTCTTTTTTATTTTATTTAAATCCAAAAGTAAGTCAAATAGTAAGTGACTAGATTTTGTTAGCTCCCAGTGAAGGGTAAGATTTCTCATGACTGTCTTCCAGATGGTTTGGGTCATATTTATCTAATACTCATTGATCAGAATGCTAACTTTACCCTGACATGTGTATAAAATGCTTAAAGTAATTCACAGAAGCTATGAAATAAAGCAAAAATTGCACATGCACTTTAAATAAGAGACCACTGATGGTGAATCTGAGCATAGACATAAAGGTCAAGAGTGACAACTACATTCATCAGATTTTCATGAGAATCTGTTCAGTAGAATAGATCTGGCACCTCATTTCAGAAGTGGTCAACACTCGTGGATTCAGTTGAAAATCAATGAGACCTGTGGGTATTTATAACCACCTCTAAAACGTTTAGGTGCTGGTCTATGTTATGGTTTGTGTACACGTAAAATCTGAGGACTGCTGACATTTCTAACTCCGGTAGCTAAATATCAAAATCTCAGTATGGCTGAGAGCCATGTTTGTGATGCGCACACAGAGAAGGCTTAAGCAGTGGTTACAAGCAGGAAGATGCCAACAGCTTATCCCTGTTCCTTCCCAGATGTGCCTGCGTTGCACAGACCCTTAGTGAGTTCAGGAGATCTCACAAGCCACACCTTTGCTGCCTCCCCAGTTAGTATTGCGCGGACAAGGACATCATTTTACAGTCTGTGTGCACAGTGTGGCTGGGAGAAAGCTTTGGGAGTAACTCCGTTCTGTGCTCCTCTTTAGCATTTCAGATAAACACTAAACAGAATATTCCTTAACAGATGTGCTTAGCTGTTTGCCTTCCGTACTGACCCTGTGCCCACGACTGCTTTGACAAAGGGAATAATGCTTCCTGGGAAGTGATCTCGTGATGATTTGAAATCATCTGACAACTGGGCCATCATATTTATTTTGCAAGTAATGCTAGTACTTGAGTTTTGTATCTGCAGATCTGCCAGCCTGTCTGTCCTCTGCTTCTGGAGAACTCTCACCTTCAGTTTTACTGCTTTGGCAGCATTTGCAGGATGGGTAGAGCTGACAAGAAGGTTGTGGGGTCTGGTTCTTCAGAAAGCCTGTTTATTTTTGTACATATGTGAATCAGTGAGTCTTACTGAAAAAAGCTGATATTTGCAGCTGCTAACGGTATTAATCTCTTGAGTCAGGTTTATTGGTTTATGCCTTGGGAATATACTTCTGATTGCATATCGCCTCCAATTTTATATAAGTAAGCTTTATGTAAGAAGGAAGGCTGTCTTTCAGTCTCCTTTTCCTGGCACAGATTTTAATGCATCTTGTTTTCAAAACTGGGAACGTAATAAATTTCAAGAAAGGTGTTCTCTTTAACACTTCTCTTGGTGTTCCATCTGGGCTGCTTGGGACACTTCCATGGCCTGCACTGCAAGAAGAAGGAGGAGAAAGGCAACCTGAGTTGCTAGTCTGAAAGCTGTAATCCTGAAGCGTTCCCATTTTTAATATGGGATGCCCCAAAACACTGTAATCTTGAGTTATGGGTACCTGAATTTATTTTTTCAGTTTTTAGTAAGTTTGTTTCTTCTGTTTGTGAATACAACATAAGTTTTGTATTTCTTGAGAAACCTGCGAAGTGCCATTTTAAGGAAGATTGTCTTCCACTGCCTAACTTGCAGATCTTTTTTTATAAACTCCTAGATTTATAGGGTTCAAGAGCTTATATTGCTGCATGTATAGAGGTGGTACATTGGAAGAGGTGGAACATTTGGGAAATCTTAGAAAAGGACGGAGTAAACCAAGTATAGATCACTCTGCACAGCTCCTGGCAGGGTCAGATGGGGTACATGGTGTCTCTGCTGGGTTGTAGCATCTGGTCCCATATTGCAGGGTTTGAGCAGCAGTCAATTCCTTACCTGCCAGTATCGTATTTCTGATCCACATATGTATAGCTGGGAAGAATAGTTGCTGCAAACTTTAGAATCACCTAATATCAACCTAGAAATTCAAGTGGCACTGAAAGAGTGAGATGAAGGTGTGATTTGTTTCAGAGAATTATTTTGTTGTTTTGTGGATTTTGGAGATAGAATATTCAGAGATACATAGACTGATGGTCCATCTGGAAATGAGCTGTTCTGGCACACAAGAGCGAGACCTCGTTGTAAGGATGTGCCTTTAGCTGATAATTACTAGTCAATCTGCCTAGAATGTACACCTTTTCTTATTTATATTCCAGTCCTGTAACCTTCCCTATTCTCTTGTGCCTTTGTTCTATTAATCTACAAAACAGGGCTTGACTTGTGATTAGTCCTTAGAGGTTGTTTCTATTAATCAGGCTGCAAAACAGGTCTACTTGGATGTTCTGTTGCAAGTGCTTAATGTGCTTTCCTCATCAGCCCAAAGCGCAGAGCTGCTGGGGTTGTCTTAAATGGCAGTGAAATCAGTGAGGTGTCTGCTGCACTTTCTTTGTGTTTACATCTTGATTTTGTTGCTGTAGGATGGGGAAAATAGAGGAAAACTATTGCAGTCCTATAGAAAATAGCATAAGTAAGTGACATTTGTGGCTACATGTTGCAGGACAGGTCCTGTCACAGCAGAACTACTGGTTACTTGTGTTTTGAATGTGAAGAACCTGCCCAATTAGAAGTGCGAGGATTAAAATTCAAACTTTGCTCACAGATGGGACTAAGTTTTAAACTCTTCATAGAATTTGAGGGCTAAGTATATCCCTATAACGTTCAGAGGGTCATTTAAGAGAGTGTGTATTTCTCTGCAATAGGTAGAAAGCCAGAGAGATTTTTGGTGGGGGGAAAAAAAAAGTATATATAACAAAAGAATAGTCTGAGAGTTGGTTTAATAGAAAAAAAAAAAAAACCAAACTGAACTGTTTGTAACACTTCAGTTATTAGAACTTACCATAAAATTTGAACAATAAACAGCATGTGTAGTGAGAAACTAATCTAGTTTCATTGTAGAAGAAACTACTAACTATAAAAATGTAATGATTTATTCTTCTAATTAAATGCAGTATTTCTTGCCTGTAGGAGGAAAGTATGTATTTTAAAATGTATCAAAAGAAACAAACCAGACCCCTAGTTATTTTTTTCTATATTGTTCCTTTGGCTTTATTTTTTTTTTAAAGTTTTTGTTATGTTGATGACGTATCCCTTTGCCAGCTCAATAAAGTCTGTCACTGAACTAAAGAACTGCTGCCTGTCTGGAGAAAACACTGGCCCCAAGGCAGCAGGGTTTGTCTCAGCTGCTTTGCTCGCCTCTCACTGTGCTCGTGCCCATTTTTTCTGTATTCCCATGGCACATGCATCAATTTCTCCAGCGCACAAGCCGAAATTACCAGCCTTTGCAAAATTGGCCCAGTCTTGATGTCCAGTGACATCTGCACGTGAATTCTTGTTGGCTGCGCTGAGAACTGGACCCTTACGGCTTCGTGCCATCATCTAGCAGCTAATTTGAAAGGCTTTGTGCTGCCTGCCCCCAGCTACAAACTGCTTGGTTAGGCTGTGGTTTGTCCAGTCTGACCTTTTGTGGCCTAAGGAGTGGATTTAAGTGCCGGTGTGACACCTCCCTCCCTGGGTGCCGCAGCGGTTGTGGGGACACGCTGCTGATCAGGCGGCCAAGCGACTGGCTCGTGCACACCCGAGTGACCCATTTCATGGCAGGGCAGGAGAGGGGTTCCCAGAGGACTTGTGCCGTGTAAATTCATCGTGCCCAGTCTCTGTGTGGGTGCAGCTGGGATTTTGGTGTGCCACCACCTCCTCCCTGCAGCAAACCCGAGCTGTTGCAGAGGGCTGACCACCAGAAGGGGACAGAGAGTAAAGCCATTTTACAGAGGTTTTAGTCACCTAAATTGGTAATAGTTTGTACTGTCCAAGGTGACTTATCCCAGTTCTAGCCGTAGTTAGAAAGCACTTTTTCAAAGCCACCACTGTGAAATTTTACATATATTGTTCTTGTTAGGAATAGAGAAATAGGTGCTCTAACGTGGTTTTCTCTAGTCAAATTTCTTTTGGTAATTTCATTTTCACCAGCTATTTCTACTTTTTCCTCCTTACTTTTTTTTCCCTCTGTCCTTGCCGTTTCCCCAATTATCAGAGAAATCAGTCTTCCTGCATTGATTCATTTCGACCAGAGTCTGGAAGGCACAGGGAATCAAATTAACTAATATTTTACTTTTGCATGTGATTAATGCTAATGCTTACAGAGAAGAAAATACTTTGCTGTGATTTAATTTTCATTCTCCAGTTGAATCCCAGTGATTTAATTTTGCAGAGGGTTGTCTCTCTGCTTATTGTCTCTTAAGGAATCATAGAAGTTAGAGATGGGAAAGACCTATTAAATCATTCTGCTATTACAGGATTGTCTCCCACACTATATTTTTGAATATTATGCCCAGTTTTAATGAATGAAGAAAAGCAGTTTCAGTTAGTTCTTTTTGAGATTTTACCTCAGTGTAGTGTAGATGTTTACTAACGGGAACTAATACTCTGCTTATATGCTTCCAATGTTTATTTTATTTAAAAAAAAAATCCAAATTGTGCCATGTTTGATGAGATGAGCCTAAAGATTTCTTGTACCCTTCATGATGTTTGTTCTTGTACTTTTCTAGCCTTGTGTTGGTTATTTTATACTCTCAGTCTTTGTAATCCTTTCAGATTTTTCTCTTTTCCTCTGTGTTATTTCTGGTGAGGTGTTTTATAATCTTGGATATTGGATTTTGGTTGGTTGATTGTCCGGGTTGTTTTTTTTTTTTTTTAATTTTCACAATAGGCTTAGAACCAAACTGCAGAATTCTGTCACTGCGGTATGTTGAGGGGAGATCCTTGGCTGCTTCAAACACCGATGTCGGGGGGTGACTGTGTTTCACTGCTTCTGCAGGAAGTCCAGGCTCGTGTCACGCTGTAATGTCGTGATGCAACCTTGTGTGTAGCCCAGATCATTTTATTCTTTTCCCCATTCATGTTGCAAGCTCATGCATCATTTGCTGTCAGCTGCTGCCCCTGGGTCTTTTATTTTAGCTTAACAGGTTTGGGTTTCTTCCTGTCATTGATTATTTGTGGTTTTCAACTCTCTTCAGATGTATTAGCCTGCATTTTTTTAGAAGGAATCCCCTTTTCTTACTTATCTCAGTGTTTCTAACCTCCTTTGGCATAATTTCTTTCCCCACTGTCGTGTTTATAACACTTCTCACTATATTGAAATCTGTGAATTTAATTAATGCACTGTTTACCCGTTCTTCCAGATCATTAATAAAGATGTTAAATAAAACTGATCCTAATACCAATCCCTGTGGCAATCTGCTAGCACCTCCCTTGTGCTGCTGCAATCTATTTATTTATAGCCCTTTAGCCACTATTCAGCCGTGTGATAGTCCTCATAAGCAAGCCAATTTTAGGGTTTTGAAAAGGGATTGTGTCACATTTTGCCAAAGTCTGGGTTGATACAGTCTACTATATTATTTTAATCTACTGACTTGGCTGAATTTAATATATGTACAAAAATTAAATGTGATGAAATAGAGCTGTGGTTTTGGAGCACTTTGAGATCTTGGCAGCTGAGTAGCTATAATTCTCCTTTCTTAGAGCAATTACACCTCCTCCACCCCCACCCACCCCCCAACCCAGTTGCACCATAATTTTATTCTGTGCTGCTTTTAGACTTACTAGGAGAGGATCCTCAGTATTGCTCTGTAATTCACAG
>VZTA01015682.1:28657-105489 GCA_013398855.1 Mohoua ochrocephala | reverse complement strand
TGCTTCTCCAGGATTTGATTTTAAATACAAAACTACTGTAGATGGAATTGTTCTGTTAGTATTTCAGCTTTTGAATTGTCTACTGCTTGTTTGTCTGTTGTCATTTTGTTATTTTGTAATTTTTATTTATATATATAATTATACATAAATCTATTTGAAATTTTATTTACCTGTTTGTAAAAGCAATAGTAAACTCTTGCCTTAAAATTAAGGGCACACTTTCATCCTTGTGAAATTTGTAAGACTTATCTGTTTGCTTAAGTTCAACGTGGGTTAAGTGTTTTCTTGCTGTGCAGCTTGGGGTACAGTACACTGAATTTGTATTTCATTCCAATTCAAAGATATTTTAAAGTGCAATACAAAAAATTTTGCGCTTCACAACTTTTCCATTTACATCATGTGCATCAATATAAACTTGAATAACAAGTTGTGCCATCAGCAATTGAATGAAACCAATCTTGGGAGATTTCACTTTCTCTTACTATGTTTGGCTTGATTTTACAAGCTCTGTGCAAACCCCCATTTTTGCTCTATAAATTGTAGTGTGGAGAATTTGTTTATCCCACCTTGGTTGGAATGGCATGCTCTGCAAATCACCACTGAATCATCATGTCTGAGATAAGAAAAGGTGTTAAAATCTGGGTCACGGGCCCGATTTAGGACTCCGCTAATCCAGAGGTCTGTAGTAACACAGAACCAGAGCACTCGTTACTGCCTCTTGGCTGGTTAGGGCTGGGCAGCTCTGCAGTCTGAACGAAGTCACTGTGGTGCTGTGCTCAGACATCACTGGCCACTTGGAGCCAGGATTTCTTCCTTTTCCCTAAACAGTGAGATGCTGCACTAAATGATTAAGTGATGTTGATGTCACCCTGCAAGCATTTAAACACCACTGAAACTGAGGGAGAGCAAGGTAGGTTGGAACACAGCTTAATCTCAGTTCTACAACCAGTCATACTGAATCTGAGCTCTGCCATATTACCTCTTGACACAGACTGTCTCCAAGTCAGCTGGGTTTCTATTTCATTCCCCAGAGTACAATTAGGAAGCGTGTGCTCCAAATTTTGAGCTGGGCGAGTTTATACTGGGTAAGTGCTTTGCATCTTGTTGCTGCAGTGCTTTGGTTTGGGGTGCAGGGGCTTGACAGAGTTCTGATCTAGTGTTAGGTACACCAAAATAGGATTTACTGTCTTGTTGAATGACGACTTCAGAACAGAATTAGTACTTCAGTAAGAAATGCTAATAATGAATAGTGAGTGATGGCCTTTGGAGTGTAGTGCAACATTGGCACAGGTTGCCCAGCGAGGTGGCAGATGCCCCATCTCTGGAAATATTCAAAGCCAGGTGGGATGGGGCCCTGAGCAACCTGTTGAAGGTGTCCCTGCTCATTGCAGGGGGATTGGACTAATTTTAGTATGTGATGTACATTAATTGGTGCAGACTGTAGCAAGAGGTGGAACTGAATTTTTAAAGTTTGTTTGCAGACTGCTAGGCAGCTGCTGTGCACGCTGACTGTGCCTCCAGTTAGGAGAAACATGTAGGTGCCAGAAGGGTGGAGCATGTGGATGAGGGAACAGGGCAGGGGAGTCCCAGCTCTGACACTGTCTCGCTGTACAAGGTGCAGGAAATAACTGGCTTCTTTGCTTTAGTTTCTCCATCTAAAAAATAAGGCTAGTAACAGTTACAGGATTGCCATTTAGACAGTAGTTTCAGCACATGAAACCCTTTGAAAGTGCCAAGTATTATCGTTAACTTATTTCTAGCGAGGTGATCCGGCAAGGGCCTGAGCAAATGCAAGCCTTTCTTCCTTGAATGATTTCAAAGGAGCCAGAGGGAGTGTTTGCCCCCTTGAAGTTTGTGTACTTGCTGGGGTACTTGGCTGGATCATTGCTCTGGAAAGCTAAGTAGGTGTCTATTTTTTGCAGGATAAGAAGGGGCGTATTTGCGATACTGTTGAAGTGGAATAGATAGCTGTGTTACTTGAAGTGGGAGCTGATAACGTGTGATTTCAGGACACTTGAAGCCCTCTTCTCCAAAAGAGGAAGGTTAATAAAAACTGTGCTCTGAGTTTACTTCCTGAAATTTCTGTTTTGGGATGGTAAATGCATCACTCATTAAGAATTAGTTTATTAATAAAGATTGAAAGAATGCAGGCTTCAGAAAAATACAGCCTTCAGTCTGTGCTGCAGTAAATGGAGTCAGGGAAAACCGTCTGGGACTGTTTGCTAGAAATACCGAGCTCTTCTGTTGCTGCCCAGCCCCAGCAATGGTGGGCTCATGCGCCCTTCCTGCAGAAACTGTTCCCCAGGCTAAGCCTGTGCCTGACTGACTGCTGAAAACTTCTTCTCCCAAGGCAGAGGTGAGTTGACAACGACATGGACAATCCCAGCCTTCCTCTCCCCACCCCAAACTCCAAGTCCCGCCCATTTGTTTTCCACACAGCTCTTGTGGTGCTGTGTATTTTTAAAATACACTCACCTTGGCACTGATTATCTGTGGGGAAGATATTGAGACTTCAAAGGAATTTAGGGTGGGCCACACGTGAGCACCTCTGGGAAGAAATGCACCTTTGTACCTCACAAAATAATACAAATATTCATTCCTACCTACTAATAACCACCTCCTGCTCTTTATTTAAAGTCAGACTAAGAGTAGAAGATTCAATCTTCAATGAAAGGCACTTCCCAGGTATTTGAGAAAAGAGTCCTGCAGTCCGGGCGGTGAAAACCGACACTGCTTCTTACCTTCTACCAAAAGCCGTGTTGAAATGTAGGGCCTGTTATTGTATATTTATTCAGGCATCAATCACAATCAAGCCTCCTGCTAGTTCATCTGTAAGGGCATTGTAATCCTATTTTTATCAGTTCCTTCCTGTACAACAGACAGTTAAAATAGCATGAGTAAGGGTCACAAATATCTTAATGGGTTCAGTTCCCAGAGATATCGGTGACCAGAGGAAGAGTTTTGCCGAAATTTCTTCCTGAGCTGATAAGGTGGATAAACAGGGCTGAGGTGCAGAGCGAGGGCACGCTGTGGGAAGTGCAGCGTTGGATGGCACCGCAGAGGAGCTGCACAAAGATTAGGCAGGCAGCATTACTTAGGGAAAAACCTCAGGAGTAGATGGCAGTTAATGCTACTGTTTGGAAAAGAGTTTGTTCTTTTTTGCTGGGTGGGCTGGGTCAAGTCTAAGTGGTTTTTGTAATTAATTTTCCTCCTATTTTTGCTATTTTACTTGTTAAAAGTCTACAAGTGATTATTTGTTTGAAGAAAATTGAATGTCAATAACTGGCAACATTTGGACTTTTTCAAACTTGGGACAGTATGCTGCTGACGCTTATTTAAGTAACAGCATAAAATGTAATACATTAATATTTTTACACTTCTTTTTATATATATACACTTAAATATTTTCTTATTATAAAGTGATGAATTATGCTTTTTAATCTCTTTTTTTCATGAATTCCAGCTGTCTTTTGATGCAAATTGTTAGAATTAATTTCTAAATGAACACAGAGAGTGGTTTAAAATGCGTTCTCTTACCAGAATGAAACTAGCTTAGGACTTATAAATGCATAAGGAAAAAATTCGTTACAGCAAATTTTATCTTATAAGACAAAATATTACCTTTGTCTCAGCGTTTTAAACTGATCTATGTTCCTGGTCAGGCCAGTCTTTCAAGATTACAGAGATAATGGACATAGTGTTTTATACTTTATTTTTATTCATAAATGGTGGGTGGTACTTTTCCTTTTTTGATTCCTGTTTTTTTGGGGATTTTTCTTTTTCATTTTAATCAAGCATTAGTATGTACTACTTAAATGAACTGAAATAAAAAATAAATTATCTTCTAGAAAAGCAGAAATGAATCTTGTAAAAATTTTTCCTGCAAACTGTAATTCTAAGAGTTTATTCGGAGACTTCTTTCAGTTAAGTGGCTTGATTTTAACTTTAGGAACAAGTAAATATTGCTTATTTTTTGGATAGTAATGATTTTATTATATTATTGTAAGTATAGACTTCATGTGGGTAGTTACATCTTTAGGGTAAATGTTAAAAATAGTTAACTGTCCAAAACAGTACTAATGTACTTTATACAAACTAGAATTTATGTAAAAACTCAGAATAAAAATCCACGTTAATTAAATCAGCAATGCAAGTTTGTCTCGCTACCACCATTTGTTTTTTGAATCTTAATTTCTGCTGCAAGTATGGGAAGAGAAGCCACATGTCAAGCTACTCTTCTACTTACTGTAGAGTCTTTTTTCCCCCTATTGTGCTAGGGGTGGCAGCTGCTTGTGACGCTTGGGTTTATGTTTAGCTACACAACGTGAGAAGGTTGCACCAACAACGTGCTGAGGATTTTGAATGGCGCTCCACCTTATTTTTTAATTTTAGTTGTTAATTATTCTAATTGTGTATTCCAAAATGTCCTTTTCCATGGAAACTTATTTAAAATAATTTGTGCAAGAAAGCAACCAATCACTAAAGTCTAAAATATTTTTGGAGACTGAATGCCTTTTGCAAGCAATAAAGGAGTAGAGGCGTCAGCATTCTTCCATCATGAATAGTGAAAACTAGCAACAAATAATAATGAGCCATCCCACGCACTGCAAACAAACCCTGCATACACAGTAAGCTACACTTCAGTATTCCTCTGCTTCTGGAGCTCTGCGATGCTTTCTAGAACACAGCTAATGCAAACAGAGATTAACACCATGGACTTGTGTCCAGGGGCAACTTCTGGAAAGCTGCAGTGCTCTTGACAGTCAGAGGGAGCTCCTGGACGTGGATGGTGCTGGTGCTGATGAATTCAGTCTATGGGGGCTGATAGCAAGCAGGCACTGCAGTTCAGTCTTCCCCAGGGATTTCTCACAGATTTTCTTGTTTGCCTCTTTTATTTCTGTAATGGAAGGTCCCTGTGTCTTTCAGCCTACCTTAAGCTGCACCAGAGGGCTTTTAGGCTGGGTATTAGGAAGAATTTCTTCACTGAAAGAGCGAGTGGGCACTGGAATTGGCTGCCCAGGGAGAGTCACCATCCCTGGAGGTGCTGGAGAAAAGACTGGATGTGGCACTCAGTGCCATGGTCTGGTTGACAAGGTGGTGTTCGGTCATAGCTTGGACTCAATGAGCTCCGTGGCCTTTTCCAACCTAGGTAATTCTGTGATTCTGTCACAGGCACTGGCCTTTCATACAGAAGCATCATGCTGAATTGTGCATTGAAGACCTTGGATAATCAGAATTTTTTAGCAGCTGACCTTACAACATGGGCAATTAAATCTTTCTGTCTGAGATTAGTTCAAGAAGAAATTCTGCCCATTTACAGTAATACAGGTTTTTCTCATGTTGCTGTTCTTTACTATCCTTTCGAGAAATATTAATCATTTCTGATATGTAAGGTATGTAAGTTAATTTAAAAGTTGGTCTGACTTTTTTTTCTCTTCAAGTGACAAGGAGGTGAATATCGGCGTGAGCAAAGGTGTTATTCTAGTTGGAATAAACAGTGGGGGTGGAGGGGATTGTGACTTTCATATCACAGCTTTCACTTTGGTCCTAATAATATTGCACTTTCTTCTCACCTCGCTCTGGTGGTTATATTTCAGGTGAATTCATTTTTACTTCAGCAAAAGCTGACAAGAAAGGGCAAATTTTGCAAAGGAACATTTTGCTCATTTTGATATTCTGCCCCAGCAACTTGATTTTTTCATTAGCTTGGTGATTCCTTAAAACAGCTGCCTTCAAGGTAGCAGAGCAGCACAGGGAGCTCCCCGGGCTCTGAGCACAAGATCCGTGTTGTGCTGCTGCTCCGTGGCTCCCAGCCAGACACACTGCATTTGGGGAGCTGTGCAGGGTGGAAAGGCTGATATTAAAACACAGAGTAAACTTTGTACACTGTGGTTTCTATGCTTGATTTCTCAAATATGCGGTGAAGTTGCTGAAAGTAGGCAGATGAGTCCATCCTGCAAATTGTGGTGCGAAAAACTTCACTTGTTACAAGCAGCTCCCCTGAAAGAGCGTCAGTAATTGTGTGTTTGTGGCAATGTGATCTTGGGGCTCTTCCCACTCCCTTGCTGTGTTTTCACCATCCATATCTGCTCCTTTACATTTATTCTATGGGGATTTTGTGTAAAGGATAGGTAACTTGCCACTAATCCTTAGTGTAAAATTTTACTAGCTCTAAAGAAGGTGTTGCTTTGTATGCAAAGTGGGGTCCACAGCTTATTTCCATCTTTCCATTGACTTCAGTGGGCATTTTATCCAGTCTTTCTGATTCCACCTTTATGGATTTCCAATGTTTTAGTATCATTGTCATTAATGAAATGTGTTTTGCAATAACTCTGCAGTAAATGTCTTGCCAATATTCACCTCAATTAAATCTTGATCCACTTTAATCATTGGGCAGACCTCTCCTCATTTCAGTGGGAGATGAAGTCTCTCAGTCTCTGTAAATGACTGTCAGATCTGGATGAGAAGACAGAGGAACACTGTTCCCCCCCAAGATAAACAGGGACTCTGTTTTGATATATTTTGCAGTGAAGCAGAAGGTACTGTATAAACCTTGCCTTGTGTGCCTGGTGTTCTCCAGCTAAAGAAAGCCATTGTGCTTGTAGAGGTTTTGGTAAACACATGCTTAAAGGTTAAATGGTAGATTATAAAACATGGAGAATGGCAAAGCGTATTTACCCATGTGCACAGCATACGTAGCTCTTGTAAGACAGCGCACTGACCCAGGAGGCTCTGGGCAAGGGGATTGATTGCAGTAGCTGTGCAATATTGATACTGCAGAGAGAAGCGTGCCTGGATGTGAACGGGACTGGACTAACAGGCTGCAGTGATTTTCACTCTGGTAGTGCCAAAGGAGACCTTTCTGGCTATGAAGTAGTGTCTAATTTTTGGTATCATGCTATAAAACATGGCACTTACTGTAAATAAATGTACTGTTCATCATAATGAACTATCAAATAATTACCCTATGTGAACTGCTTTTCATAATTTAGTATCTTTAAATATGCTAAAAAGTATATCTGCTCCCATGAATAGTGTGAGCAGAAGCCCCTGATAATTAAGTCATTTTCTCTTTGGGAAGAATAGAATTACCATCTAAAATATTTATAGGAAATATTTCAATGACCGTACCAAGTTCACTTTGAAATCACCATTTCCTATAGCTTGAGTTCAATGGCAGTTAAAATATCTTTGCATAACACTAGAAGAAGTTAACAGTGTTATTGGTCTCTATTTTATCATAAGTTCTATTGTCAAGGATAAAATTCCCAAACGTACCAAATACAGAAGAGGGGGGAAGGAGAGCAAAAAAGAGACAGTAGATTTTTGAACAAAGAAAATGTCTGATTAGTAAAGTTTGGGATTGAAATGTAGAAGAGTTAGATAAAAACTAAGATGACCAGAAGTTTTGGTGCTGAGCTATAAAATTGGCCAAGAATTCACTAGATGCATTTTCCAGCCCTAGATAACTTTCTAACTGTGGTCCTCCGAGTCTCATCCAAAGCTCATTGAAGCCAATAGGATTTTCCCACTGATCTCAGTAGGCTTTAAATCATGTGTTTGATCCTGAAGTTCTTAGACAACAGATGAGAAAAATTTAAATACTGTACTCGGAATTGTGCCTGACTCAGGACTGCAGATTTACATTATGAAATACAGCATGCAGGCTCAACCATGTCTCCAAGTTGATGCCAGCTTGGGCATCTAAATAGCTTAGAAAAATATATTGCAGTCTCCAGGCCTGTAAGAATTTGAAAAAGACTTTTTCTTTATGCCTGCAAAGGGTCCTTCATTGCAGCTGTGGTCTGAAAAGTTGTGCGAATGCTGTGTTTTCCACAGCAGAAATGTTTTTCAGTATTTCAGTGTATTATTTTAAGAACTTCCTTAAATTGAGCAGGTCATCAGTTCATTGTGCAGATGAAAAATAAAAGATTAGGGATGAAAGTCATCTCCCTCTGAAATCAGTAGCATTTGCTCCTCGGTTCTGTAAAGACAGGACGTAATTTCAAAAGTTAGTTTAGAAGACAAATTCTTTCCAATAAAGGCATGGACAATAAAGTTTCATACTAGAGTACTAAATAATAGAGGATCCTTTCAATTCTGACTGCTTTTCAGCCATACAATTACTTGTTGGAGATGTAAACATAACTATTTGAAACAGTATGTGAAATTCCTCTGAATTTCTTAAAAACAATCCAAACTTTCAATAAATAATTTTAATTCTAAAAAGAAATTGTTTTTCAGTTTTTGCTTGTGTTTGTGATGCAGCCCAATACAATCATGCTTTAGGGGAAGGCAGATGGGAAGGGTAAGGGAAACATCTAATCCACACGCCACCTTTATAATAAACCTATTTATAATGTGGGTTGAAGAAGAGAGCTTTTTAAGTTAAATTGTGTGGACTTGAAAGCATCAATGCTGAATATTTTATGTGAAGCTTGTCAAGGGCCCTTACTAAAATAGCTTAAAAGCAGTATCACAGTTGCCTTCTTATAAGCATTGCACACAAGAAACATGCTGAAGGGTTTTCAATATTGCCAGAAGTTGATATATATATTTTTTTAGGTGTCAGATTTTATGTGCTGTATATATACGTGCATGCTCATGTGAGCAAACACCTATCTCACCGCATTTTTGCAGAAGCTTTATTTTATGTAATGTATGATGTCCCTTGAGGTACAGTAAATTTCTGGTTTTGGGGTTGGAGGCTTGATTTTTTTGTTGTTGTTTAAAAGTTAGAAGGTGAAACTAAGGAAGAGTTCCTCAGCTCCCTATTTTCATTAAAGGAGACTGAAAGCAGCACCTGCAACCCATCCCAGCTGCTTTACACATTAGCCTGTGGACTAATTATACCCTTTTGCAAAAGGGCTTGTCTCTCTCCTTTGCCCATAACGGAGCCTTGCACCAAACATTTGACTTCTGAAAGGCTGAGTTTAGCTCCAGTATGAATAGACTTGCATGCACTGTAGCTAATGGAAACAGGTCATGTTTGCTCCTGATGCATCGTAAGAAATAAAGCTACCTCTGTAAGGGTATCGTGACAGTGGTTTAAGCACTGCAAAGTGTTAACCGCCATGGAAAACTCATTCCTGGTGACAGCCAGCCATTGCTTGTGCTTTAAGCACTTTGCTAATTCATCTGGCCAAATACAAGTTGCAATTAAGCAACTAGGCAGAGACAGGACAGTAAATACTGCTCTCCCTTTGATCAATTCGTATTTGCAGGCAGAAGTTGAGCTGCTTTAACAGTTTGATGAATGAAGTTTGGTAGGGCTTGTATGTTTTGATATGCAACTGTGTCAAACTACTTCAACGTGCCAAATCATCACGCTGATTCCATTGCTTGGTTGCAATTGCATAGCATGTAATGCAGCCTCTTGTCTGTATGTGCGTATAGGTAGATAGGAAAAAATATATGGACTGTGTTGCATCTATGTGTGTTTCTGCATGCATGCATAGAGGTACTGGCCTTGTTTGTAGGAGATGTTGAGGCTGTTCCTCTAGGTTTTTGTTTGGTTTTTAAAGAGTACTTCACTCATACCTCCTGAATGAGAACTTTCTGAGGAAGTTTTTTTAACCACTGGAGTATTGTATAAACTGAAGTCACCATCCCAGCAGTCTTCCCTTTGCCCTTTTTTTCTCTCAGCTGTAGCAAGGGAATGGTAAGCTAAGGAAATGGCTCTGGTTATGGGTGTCCTGGGGACAGGTGTAATCTCCTGCACCCCTGGAAGAGGAAGGTTTCAGATGGATCCCACTATGCTCTGAAAATAGATCCACAAAATATGGTATAATTCATTTGTGTCATCTCAGTCATGGAAAATTCTGGCCCTCTGGGGTCTCGGTTTTGTACTTTTAAAGAAAAGAGTTGTATAGATTAACTTCTTCAGGGGAATGTAGCTAAAATATGATGCAGAACTTGATTTTTACCCTATCTTCTACTAAAAAGTTTGTTTCCTGATGCTTATAAAAGAGATCATGGTGACCTCTGGGTTTTATTGTGCCAGTCAAAATGATTTCTTCTGATGATAAAGGCAGGAGAAGGCTGAGTAACAGCTCATATTAGAGAATGGAAGGCAGCAGGGCCTTATAAAGAGGGTAGCATGCGAAGTTTTAAAGTAGATGTTGTTAATAGAAATGCACCTTTTCATATCTTCTGTGCTCTCAGAAGCAAAGCAATATCAAAGAGCAGGACAGCAAGAGATGACTTATTGAAAAATAAATCATGGGTGAAATTTTGAGCACTGACTTCAGTGAGAGCAGCATTTCACACACTCTGATCCCAGCGCGGGGTGTTCCTGGGTGGAGGTTGCTGCATACAAATGCTCCCTGCTCCGTTTTAGCAGCACACAGAAGGAGTCACTGCAGGGAGTGGCAGCTCTGCCTGTCTCACTGAGGTGAGGCAAACAGGAGTGTTAGAGTGAGCACTGACTCAAATGGGAGAGAGTAAGCAATATCCAGGTGTTAATTGGTAATATAACCCCATCTATTTTTCTTCTGCTACTTGTCAGCTGTATGACATGAGCAAGCCTATATAAAGGAGTCGCCTTTTAGAGACAGAAGATTATTATTTCACTACAGCAGGAAAAAGGGATTTAGCAAAGAGAAACCCTGGTTCACAGTTTGGTCTTGAAGTTGTCCTTAGAACAATTCATTGTAGTTGATAGAAATACCTAAGTTGTGGCAGTGAGAAATGTTACTGTGGTCTCCTCCCCACTGTAACCGAAGGGATGTCTGTCAGTTCTGAAATCCCTGTGAGCATGAGGCATCATCTCTTACAAAAATGTTTTCTGAAGGATGTTTATTTTTTTACCACTACCATCTAAGCCTCCGTCTATTAATCCACATAAAATATGTATTATGGCCACATGACTTAATCTTCTGTATCCCAGGGTGTTTATTGCTGTCAGTATGTTATAACCTGTGGTAAAACAGTAAAAAATATTTGCAAGATTTGGCCCTTGTGGTGTTTTTTAATAATGTAAGTATATATATACATACATACGAAGTTTTCTTAACTCCTGCGCTGTATTTCAACCTGCGTGTAGTCACATTACAGCGCTTCCCCCTGTTACCATCAATACCTGGGAGTGGGCCAGGAGCCAGGGGCAAAAGTGAATTTTCACATTTGCCAGGCATGGTTCATTGGAGAAAGCAGCTCCGTTGCTTTCTTGTGCCCTTGCTCATCTGTCATTGCGGCAATGCATAGTGACATTTCAAACTGCTAGCATGGAAATAAGATAAAAAGTGTTTGGGACAACTGGGAAATTTCATTTAGACAGAATGTCAGACCCTAGTCTCCAGTGAAAATACTGTAGGTTTACCATGTCCAGCTTTGCGATATCATTTGATGTGAAATTAAATCAGAGACCAGCCATGAACAGGAAAGCATTTGAGCCTGTTCAGTTTTAGTTTGTTGTACAATTCTGGTACTCCTGATCTCTGTGCCTTGCAGGAGTAAGTTACAGTGGATAGCCATTTATAGAGGTGTTTTGAAAGCATGATTCCCACAGAAATGTCTTTTAATTCCTTGCCTTGCCTTGAAGTTTGAAAAGTTTGTTAAATCTCCAAAACCCTTATTGTGGCCCTCATTGTTCCCGTGGACGGAGTCGATGCCGGCTCACAGTGCTGTTGCTTTGCACAGTAACCTAACACTGATATTTCAGGACAAATAGGCACCAGCGTGGCTCCTGAATGGGTGAGTTACATGTATTCATAAGCTGTTCCATTCATTTCTCTGACATGGAAAAAAGGGTAGGGCTGCTTTCATCCGGCTGCCAACCCTTTTATCTCTAAAGAATCAAATTTCAGGAAACCTTTCTGCCTAGGTCAGAATTTCAAAGGGTCCTGTAATATTTTAGAAGTTTAACATCTTAATTCTCATAATTTTAAAGAGAACGTTTCTTTTCCCACTGAGAAGGCAAAACAAAGCAGCCCCCCAAAACAAAAGAGAAACCAATGAAAAAACCTAAAGCAAAATACAGGTTTGGAGGCGTGGGGCTTAGCAAAAACGTGTTTAGTGTTACTTCACTTCCTACTATTCAGGACAGCGCATTGTTAGAGCTGATGCAGTGTTTATACACACTGTGGTTATGGCTGTAGTCGGGGCTATTGTTGAAGGATGTTATACAGACATTTATCATGGTATGTCAGTAAACCCATTGTAAAAATGTCCTAGTAGTTAAATGAGGCTTAGATTTAATGAGGCTGTAAGAAAGGACCATTTTTTAATCATACTGTAAATAAGGTTCCTGTAGCAATGTCATTGGGATTAACGTGCAGGTTTTCTTTTGTTTCAAAATAAGAGCAATAGCTCCATGAAGTTAGGCAGGCATTTTAGGAATATACTCTTGCAAAGCCTTTGAAGCAGGAGATTTGTGGTCATACTTTGACTACACGATGTTTGTAAATGAAGGTGTGACATTACAGGAAATTCAGACCTCCCCTCCAACAAGCTAATAGTACAATATAGGTAATAAAATCCTAACACTAACAGAATACCATGCTGATGGCTAAGTAATACACTGTCAACAACAGAAAACTGTCTTCAGTATTCTTTTAAAAGATGCTTGACATAGTCCCAAATTTCTGTACTATTCCATTTGCTAATAGTGAACTGACTTTAATGTTTTTAACACCACTGCCACTGAGAAATATAAAAATGTAGCTCATAACCATTAAGATTTTACGCATCAACATTTATTTTTCTTGTAGCTGTGAAAGCAGCCATCTAAAGCTCTAAAAGGTAGTTATTTTAACTACATTTTAGCTTTCTGCATGTATTTTCAACCTAATGTATTTTCTGTGAAGTATAGGGGGTGTGCCTTATGTTTAAATTAGAAAGTATGAAAGTGTAAGGGAAAATATAATTTTAACCATTCAAAAGGGCATTATCAACAGCAGAAGATTAGGACAGGAAGAGTGTCTTTATTCTTCTTCATATATTTCTTTTACAGCAGGAGTGCATTGTTCTCTTTGAAGCTGTAGTTTGATGGTAAAGCTGTGAGTTTTGCTGTCAGAGTTCAGTTCCTGCCCTGAACAATCCGTCCTGAGCCCAGTGCTATCATTCTCCAGTCCCATATTTGGGCTGCTTGAAGATTTGAACCCCGTAAAACCAAACAACCAAAAAGATCTTCCAGTTTCTGTAGACAAGGGTGCTGTCAGCGATCTCACCTCAGGCTCATCAGTAACACCAGAAGAGAGCGGTGCCTGTGGCAGGGAGGAACAGGGGAGGCTCAGGAGAGAGGCAGGAGGTTTTCTAAGTTGTTTTGCTAACAAAGAAAAATACCCTTCTACCAGCATCTCTCTGTAGCCTCTGTAGATGGAATCGTGCTTGTCCACTTGCAAGGGACAGCTGTTCCCAGCGGAGAAGGCAGGGCCACCCCAGGCTCCTGCCTTTCCCACAGCCTGCTGAGAGCTCTGGGATGGAGCACAGCAGCCCAGGAGGCTGAGTCACCCCAGTCAGAGGCACTTGGTTCTGAATCATTTAATTCCAATTCTAGTACTGCTAGCTTTAAGAGGAAGACCCAGACAATGGAGAAAAGAAAAAGATAATTCAGGATGAGGATATTTGGATCCATGGCAGCAGCCAAAACCACAGTAGCTGTCCTTTTCCACCAAGAAAAATTTTGACTCAGCTGGGGACTTGCATGCCCTGTTAGTGTCCGAGGTTTCCCTTTGGCAACATATTTCCTTTCAGCTGCTTAAACCTTTTTGGGGGCATTGCTAGGGCTGTAATTCCAAGTGCTTTATCCTACAAGAGTAGATTCCTGCAGCTCTCTATTTAGAAGGCTATTTAATGTTAGCTCTCTATTCATTTGGAAATAATGGTGTTGGGGGGAAAAAAATAATTAAAATGGCTTCAGAAAGTAGTTAATTATAAAGCCTACCATGGCCTGAAGTGTAAAATACATTGCAGACTGAGAAATCATGTAGGGGTGCATTACTAAAATAATTAATTTAAAGTTTTACATATATCACCCACACAGCAAATGCCTTGGCTGCTGCTAAAATGAGTCCAGTGCCCTTCAAAAACTGAGCATCTCTTATATCTCCCACTCACTCCCTTTTAGATATCCTTGTTTTCTTCTTTACTCTGGGCATGCATTTTGTGTTAAGAACATCAGTTTTGGAGAAAGGCTTTGGGCAAGAAATTAAATCCTCGCTGTGTTTATTTTAGCATTATCACTGTGTTTTGTGGGGCCAGGGTTGAACTCATTGAGTGCCTGATCTGGCACAGGCAAGAGGTGCACAGAGCTGACTCCCGCCAGTGCTGCGCTTCCTTCATCTGGTGCATCCTGCATGGATCTGGCTCAGGTAGTGTCAGCTCTTGTGCTGCTCTTAGACCATTTACAATCCTGACAACTCTCAGGGGGAATCAGAGGTGTCTCTCAGAGGGTATCAGTGGTGTGCTGCCCTTGCACCACCATGGCCTCCCATGAAGGCAATCCTTTAAGTTCAGCACTCTTGTACCAAATTTAGGGGTTTTTCCGTGCCACTCTGCTTGCCTAGTAGGCAAGCCAGACAGGCGTTAACTATTGCAAAGCCTCACCTCTAAGTGCAGGAAAATAGCTCGTGGGTTTTGGTATTTGAGAGTGAGGGGTTGTTGGGTTTGGAGATTTTTTTTTTAAATTTACTTTTGAAGAAACAAGAACGTGTCCTGTGCAGGCTCAGGTTCTGTGTTCACGCCCAACCCCTACCTGTGCTCAGTAACTGTCATCAGTGTGTGGTGATTCCTGCCTCTTGTCAGTCTAATTTCTGGTTGGTGCAGGTTCTTGACATCCAGTGCTTTATCAAACATAGGCTGCTTGGCACCTATTACTACTGATCTCAGCATTGCTAATAAACAGCAACATCAAGGCCATATTTTCTGGTTCCTGTCAGACCACTGCTTTCCTGGGTGAAATAAAAGTCCCATTAACATGCTCCTCCTCATCGGCTCTGACAGTTTGATTAATTAGGCCCCCTCTTTAGATGACCTCTGCACTGACACGACAAGGAGGTGAATATAAAATGAATAGTTTGCCCACATAATGGCCTACTGCAAGTTTCAGATTTTTATCAGATCAGACTGAAGTCCGGGGCCTGTATTAAAAGCCCCAGTGTACAGCAATATATGGCTGTGGGTTATGAACCACAGGCTTTACAGCATGCTTAAAGAATTAAAACCAAACCAATCCTAGCCATCCTGATATATTGACTTCTTCTCTAAGAATTAATCTTTCCTTTACTCTCTTGGCCATACAATACAAATCTAATTCATTTACATTATCAAATAAAATGACCTTTTGTTTTCAAAGGATTTTTTATTGCCGGAAAATACAGTATGTTAACTCTGTGGTTATTCAGCCTCCCATAAAATACTAATGTAAAGCCATTATTCTAGTGCCACTCTATTTAAATGTCAGTCTGCCTTTCTATTATAAACCGCCAGTTCGTAGGCTGGTAACTCATCAGTAAAAAATTTACTTCAGCTGAGAACTTGCAATATGAGCTCACAACTTTTCTTTGAATGCATCTTTTTTAAAAAATATGAGTATATAATATCCCAAGGGGTGAATAATTGTGAAACTACAGCATGGCTGGAGCACCTCTCCTGTGGAGACAGGCTGAGAGAGTTGAGGCTGTTCACCCTGGAGAAGAGAAGGCTCCAGGGAGACCTTCCAGCTTTCCACTGCCTAGCGTGGCCACGAGAGAGCTGGAGAGGGACTTTTACAAGGGCATGTAATGGCAGGACAAGGGGGAGTGGCTTCAAACAACAGAAGGTAGGTTCGATTTCAATACAGGGAAGAAATTCTTTACTGTGAGGGTGGTGAGGCCCCGGCACAGGTTGCCCAGAGAAGCTGTGGCTGCTCCGTCCCTGAAAGTGTTCAAGGCCAGGCTGGATGGGGCTCTGAGCAACCTGGTCCTGTGGAAGGTGTCCCTGACCATGGCAGAGAGTTGGAACTAGGTGGATTTTAAGGTCTCTTCCAACACAAACCGTTCTGTGATTCTAGGGTTTGTAGCACCAGGAACACGAGTTGTTGCCCACTGCATGGTGCCTCAGGCTGGAGCTGCTGCTTTGTGGTTGCAGGAAGAGCAGTTTCATCAGCTGTTTGAACTACATTGCAATCTGCTAGGAGGCAACTCAGGCTTTTCATAAAATCTGCAATTTTGTATGGTGGTCACTGAGAAAGACATCTTCCCTACATCGTTGTTCTGCTGTTTGCTTCCACTTAATTATGTTTCATTAACCCTCTCTTGAGAGGAATTAGGTGTTGAATGTGGCCCCAGAGAGATGTGGGGGTCAAATCCTCTCTCCCTCAAGGTGAGAACTGGGACAAGCCTGAATAATATTTTGTTGATCAAGTGATGTAACCGACGCAGATGCAGAAGTTCTGATACATTGGTTTCTAATCATTCTATTATTAGAAATATTATTCTATTATTATTAGATTTTTCACCAGAAGAGTCCAATTAATTCTCCTTCAGTCTGTGGTAATCTGCATCTCCCACAAACCTCATTGAAAGGACAACATGAAGGTGGGGGAGCTTAAAATGAAGTGTTGTGTAAATGACCCAGTTGTAATCAGAGTTCCTTGTTTAATCTTGAAGGCAACAAAAACGAGTGACCCATTGCTTAAACAGATCCTTTTCAATTAAAATAATGCTCTGTTTACCTCTGTGATGCCGAATGTTCTCTCCAGTCTTTTCAGCTGCTTCTTTTTTCATGACCCTTATGTTTTTCCCTCGGTCTATTCTGTCATTTTTTTTCCCTTTGTGTTCATCTGTTGATCAAGTAACTGCATTACTTTAATTGATTTGCTGAATTGGCTCATACATAAGACAGCTCCTCCAGGTAATAACCTGAAAATGTTCGCTCACATTACTGTGGCCATGCTTGAGTGCTGCAGCACTTGGAGTTCTCATTGGTTTGGGAGTGCGTTGCGCCGTTCCTGTGGGTTGTTTTTCAGTTTCCCTGATACAAGCAGAGCAGCAGGGAATGAATGTGGTTTTGTACTATATATATACACACAAGTGCACATGTTGTATGTATCAGGTACACATCAGGTATAGAATTTTCTGTTTGTGTGAACTTCGCTTGCATTCAAGTCTCCTGAGCCTTCCTGAGCTGAGAAGGAGGTGTGATATGCATTTTAGGATCCATGATCATCCCTTTCCCCAGATGACTTTACAGAAAAAGTTTCTTGGTGGACAGAATTTGGCAAATAAGGTAGCAGTGTTTTTTGATTAAGACTGGACAGGAGCTGGTAACTTTCCCTTCCTGCAGGCTCCAAAGTTGGATCACGGTTTTCAGCAAAGGTGAAATTTCGAGTATGCCAGATGTTCAATTTCTGCATGAAGCGAGGGCTGTAATAAATGAAGAGAATGAACCAAATCTGCATAGCTTTTAAATAAATGACACTTCCTAAAACTTATAATTAAACAGTAAACCAGTATTATGGCTTAAGATCCAGCCATGATATTTTGTAGTGTACCCATATGCCAACTAAGCATGTATTGTGACACTGGAAACTCAGTTTTCATCTGGTTAGTGAGGGTAAGCGACTTTACATCTAGCTTCAAGAATAAGCTGGAACGGAAGGTAGCACAAACTTCAGACAAACAAGAAATGCTGGGAGTATCCTGTGACCTAACTATAACTAACCGTTTCCATTCTTTTCTGTAAATATTCAGAAGATTACGTTACAAGTTCCTACAATTAAATATTGTGGGCTGTGCGTGTCTGGAAGACTTAATACATGTGAGCCTTGTTTGGTTTTCCTACCAGGCATTCTGGAAAGTTTCAGTTTCTTATTGAGGAATGCTAGCCAGCATTTTGAGCAAAACATAAATAAAAATAGTGATAGTATTTATAGATAAACAGCACCATCTGGCAATATGCAATCTCAGTGTCTTATTTTAAGTCATCAGAGTAGTTAAGAATAATTCACTTATCAGTAAAGACTAATAGTGAAAATCATGGAGGGCAGAATTCTGTGCTACCACCTGATTCACTTTGTGCAAGTTACTTAAGCATATATTCTGGCAAATTTATTCTTGGGTTAGCCAACCTAGTTCTTTGCAGTACCTCTATAAACGGTGCTCTGTCTAGACTGTTCTGAGCCTAAATTATTTATTACTTGTAAAACACTTGAAAGAGTTTTTGAAAGCCTTCAAGTTCCTGTGATTGTGATGTAGGTTTGTGCTTAGTGTGTTCCTTTGGGTTGACTTTGGTTTATTTATTTTTCAGAAACAACAAACTGGTTTGATAACTCTGGAAATTAGAACAGGAAAAGCATGGGCAACTAAGACATCCAGAACATAAAGGCATAGAGACTCAAACCCTTTTCTTCTTGATGTTATGTGGTAGAGCACATAGCACATAGTGTGTTAAATGGAAAGCTCTAAAGCAATGCAAGAACAAGAGCAAAATTTATCTCTTGTTGAAGTGCACTCTTTGAGAGACTTTGTAACTCAGAATCTTCTTAAGTGTGTGCTAGCTATAGTTTTACTGTGAGAGCTTGGGTTCTGATGATGGGTGGCATTCTTAAGGTGGCTCTAAGCAGAGGTGGTGTTTAGTAGGTATTCCTGAAGCATAAAACTGCAAGTCTCTTATTTTCAGAGGATTATCTTTAGAGGACAGCAGAGTGAGAAAAGTGACTTCTTTTTAGGTAGCCCCGCTACTGATTTTACTCCGTTATCTGAGGCCGAGGTTTGTGCCGTGGCCTGTGGAAGTAGTGACATCACCTGGGGTTTCTCCCTGATTTTTTAGTCAGGATTCAAATGGATAGGGCTTGCAAGAGCTGGAGCTGGTGCATGAACCAACTGTACAAAGTTCAACAAGGGCAAGTGCTGGATTCTGCACCTGGGATGGGGCAGCCCTAGTTGTATGTATGGACTGGGGAACAAGAGTCTGGAGAGCAGTGCCATGGAAAGGGACCTGGGGGTCCTGGTCCGTGGCAAGTTGGATATGAGTCAGCAGTGCCCTGGCAGCCAGGAGGGACAACCCTGTCCTGGGGGGGCATCAGGCACAGCCTCGCCAGCCAGGCTAGGGAGGGGATTGTCCCGCTCTGCTCTGAGCTGGGGTGACCTCACCTCGAGTGCTTGGGCAGTTTTGGCTGCCACAACATAAGAAAGACATGAAGCCATTAGACAGTGTCCAAAGGAGGCCACAAGGATGGTGAAAAGGGCCTTGAGGGGAAGCCGTGTGAGGAGCAGCTGAGGGCACTTGGTCTGTTCAGCCTGGAGGAGACGAGACTGAGGTCAGACCTCATTGTGGTCTTCAGCATCCTCATGAGGGGAAGAGGAGGGACAGACACTGATCTCTGCTCTCTGGTAGCCAGGGACAGGACCTGAGAGAATGACCTGAAATTGTGTCAGGGGAGGTTTAGGTTGGATATCAGGAAAAGGTTCTTCACCCAGAGGGTGACTGAGACTGCAACAAGCTCCCCAAAGAAGGGGTCACAGCACCAAGCCTGGCAGAGTCGAGAAAGCATTGGGACAATGCTCTCAGACACATGACGGTATTCTTGGGGTGTCCTGCACCGGGCCAGGAGCTGGGCTTTGATGATCCTTGTGAGTCCCTTCCAACTCAGGGTATTGTGTTACTGATGATGGGTGCATGGGGGGTGGTGGCCCCTCTGAGCACCAATGAACTGGTACATTTGTTTGGTGGCTCTTAGGGAGTCCCTGGCCAAAATTTACCCCTGGGGGGAAGACACACCTTTCCTGTAGGTGTCATTAAGTGTTACATATATTAGGAGCATATATAAGGGTGCTGAAACACTACATAAAAATATGTATCTGGAATTCCTCTGGTCTGTGGCATTAATTAATGAACAAGTTCCTTTTGGAGGAACTACAAAGACTTTATCAATGCTAAAGAATTCTGTTTTAAGGAGTATTCCAAATAATTAAATATCTAGAGGCTGTTTCTTAGGAGCAAGAACCAATTTCACTAATAGGGCAGGTTGACATAACTACTTTGGAGTGTTTTATTTGTTATGTAACTTATATCTGGCAACATTTCTTTCATAATTCACTGAAATGTAGCTTATTTGTTTTAAAGGCAGACATGTTTCTGTTAATATTTTCCAAATGCTGCTTTTACAAATATATAAAATATTCAACAGAAACTACTGGATGTAATTAGACCTGTTCAGATTTTGCTCTTTTACATGTCAAACACACAGACTACCCCAGTGGATTGAAAATATGCACTATTAAGTGTGTGTTGGGGGAGAGATCTCTACTTTTTTTTTTTTCACTCTGCTTTAATGTGTGTTGTCATCACAGAAGCTAGTAAAAGCCTCTCCCAGACTGACCTGGGGTGGAAGCTTTGTCAATTTACATTTCCTGCACAGATAATAAGAGGAATGTAGAAAATTAATTTAAGATGTGGTACAACTAGCATATTATGATCACGCTTACTTTAAGAAATCAAGCATCCAAGCATCGTTCTTTAACATGCACAGTTGTTGAGCAAAATTGAATTGATATTTCAGACAGCTGCTCTTTTTTTCTTTTGTTTCCTCTTTCCCCTGGCCATGTCCCTTGGAACAGACCTTCGATTTATGTTGTGGTGAGCTTCAGGACCAGAGAGCTCCTTCCTTTAGACAGATATTTTAAGATTCTCTGTGTTTTTACGAAGACCACAAAATTTTACCATAAGAGCTTGAGTCATTTAAGTTCTTTTCAGTACCGCAGCATCCTTTGACGCTTCAAGGGCACGTGTACCCTGCACAGGGATGCAGTATGGGAATGAAGGGGTAAATGTGCTCTCTCTAGAATGAGAAGCAGTTCTACAAGTCAGTCCAGGATGGTACTCCATAGGTCTGAGCTGCTGCCACAGTGCAACACCACTGCCATGTGGGGAAACACAGTTTATTTAATGTATGGATCCATTTGAGGCTGGTCCTAACTTAAACTAGGTCTATCCTTCAAGCCATCCCCAACTATATGCAGCACAGAAATATGTAAGGTCTAATACTTGCTTCTATTAGTAGGCCTTTGTAATTCTGCTCGTTTTAAAAGTAGAATGAAATTAGCCCTTGAGTCAAGTTTGAATTATTTTCATATTTTTGGGATATTAAAATATCTCCCAGATCTCATTAAGTAAAGCCCTAAATAAAATACTTGCAATACAGTTAGGGATTGGAAAGCCTCAGAAGGTTTGGAGGAAATTTCCTCTTTGATGAGCAATTCAGATACTTAAGCAAAGGTTGTCTGGATCATAAATTTGAGAAATTTATGTACTCCCTTCCTCTCCTTTCCAGTATCCACTGGCTTCCTGGTGGTGTCCACTCCTCTGCTTCCTTGTGTGCTCTTTACCACTGTCCTCTGAGAGTCCTGTGCCCTGCATCCTGCTGTCCTCAGTGTCTTGTGATCCTCCGCAACATTACTGGTGTTTCAACCTCCTGCCTGTCTACTCCTTTGCTCTCAAGTTTCTTAAACCCTGGTGTATTTTTATGTGTTTCTTTACTCAATTTCTTTTGGTTTTCTTTTTATTAAAACACATCTTCCCCACAGATGAATTTTCCTAAATACTGTCTGTGGTGTTCTGGTATTGTTAACGACAAACATGTGAACTGAATGGACAATCCTCTGCCAAAAAGGATCACTAACCATTCCAGACACGGGGTAGAAGATATCAGTGGCTGGTGTGGACCATCAGAGAAGAGAAATAAGTCAAAGGTATCCACAGTGGTAGCAGGCTTTAGATTTGGGAACCAGAGCTCAGTTACCTGTCAATAACAGCTGTGGCAGCCTGGAGGCAGCAAGGGCAGAGATGTGCAGAGAGAGGAAAGATGCAGGAGGGAGTTCTTTTCATGTACCATTTTCCAGCTGTATGGATGGCTAAAGCTGCACTTGCTCCTGCCCTGTTCCTGTTTTATGTGATAATCTGGTCCAGATCAGCACATCCATGGAACATGACGTATGGCAGCAGTAAAAGTCCTGGATTTTTCTTTCCTTTCATAGCTCTCGCAGATCCAGGCACGAATCTCTATCTGACAGGAGTTTAAACTAAAACCTGCGCTGACCAGTTTGTACGGTCTGAGGTAGAAATTGAGAATGACTTGATGCAAGGGGTATGCCAGGTCACACTGACTGGTGAGGTGATTCTGCAGCTTCTCATTGTGAAGGACTGCTTCCTAGGGAAAAGGCACTTGCATGGGCTCTTTCCCTCCAAACACGGTGGAAGATGGGAGGTTGTGCTTCTCAAAGGCTTTGTCATTTAGATAACCAGCATTTAGAGGTTATAGACTGTCAGTTAGAAGAGAGAGAGAAAAACTGCAAAACAAAACCAATCAAAACAACCAGCAGCTTTTGAGGTGTCAGGTTTTTCTAACTTTGTGAAAATAGCAGAACTGTGTTTTAGAGACTTCCCGACTTAAGTGCAGGTTGGTATTAAGGAGGTACACGTAGTAACATGGCTAGCATAATTGCAGTACTGATAATTCGCTTTTGTGAGAGCTTCAGCTGTTTAAAGATGCAGGGTAAGCAAAATCCCAAGGAACCAGGCTCCGTGATGCTTCTTTTGGTTCTGTATTATTATTCTCACTTTCTAAATGGGACACTGAGACACAGCAGGTAAGTGCTAGTGGGAATGACGTTCAGCTCGAGCCCCCAGGCTGTGCCTCTTACTGATGTCACAACACTGCATATAATGAGCACATTTAGGAAACAATTTAGCCTTTACCATTTCCTGGTGGTTGTTACATTATGAAAAAGCATTTGAATCTTCACTATAAAAAGGAGCTTAACCAAAAAAGTACTTCTGTGGCACCGAAGGCAAGTTTCAGAGCCTTTACAGAAGCTCTTATAAAATGTGCTTCCTCAATCCATTGTGCACTTGCCCTGCTCAGTCTTTTGTCTCGATGATTACACATGCTCTCCTCCGTGCCCTTGTCCCTGTTTGTGTATTCCCGGTGGGATCCGTGCACGGGGTGAGTGGCAGCGGGCGCGTGTGCGCGGCTGGCCCTTGCAAACTCCTGTGTGCCTTCGGGGCCAGGGAGGGCACTGAGAGCCTCTCCTTCTCCCTGCACAAAGGGCACTGTTTGTGGCTGTTTTGTCACTCTGCAGTCTGGTCTCTGCTGCTCCACTGCGAGGCCGCAGCTTCCGCCCAGGACTGGAGCGGACGCTCTGGGGATGTGTTTGTAGGACGGTCCCGCAGTAAGCAAGTCTGGGAGTGCACGTCCGTGTCCTGTCCCACCATTTTTGTTCTGCCGCTGGATCTGCCTCCCTCCCTTGTAAGCCAGGTCTGTGTGTTCAGTTTGAATGCTGATAAAAATAGAGAGCATTTCGTTATTGTTATTGGTTGTGTGGAAATGCTTCCCACTGTGATGCCTTTTAGACGCTCCCTCAGCCGTTAGCCTGTGGCAGGAGACAGAGAGATTTTTGCCTCCTGTGCACTTTACTCATTGGATTAAGGATAAAATTGAAGCTTTCCTAAGAGACTGGGTAGCCTTAAAAATGAATGAATACTTGGGATTAAAGACCTATGAGATAATTTATTTTCTTCTAATCCTGTTTAGAAGTAACTATTGAAATAAATGGATTTACTGGTGGAGTTAAGAGGAAAATCTGAATCTAGAAGGTCTCATTGTACATTTACCTTTTGAGTTGTTGAACTCAGAGGATCAGGTAATTAAATTCATGAGTCAGAGAAGAGGTGAAAGTAGGTTGTAGGAGTTACCATCCTTTAAAAGTGTTAAAGTTCCAGGAAGAGTTGACATTTCTGTGTTACCTGGATGAACTTGGCTGTGGCTTTGTGTCTCCTTTCCTCATGTGATAGTGTCGCTTCTGAGGTGGGTGCACCGAGGAGCAGTTGTGATTTTTTGCGTCATGAAACGATGCTCCATCACTGTGCTTTTGTTGTGGGTTGGTTTGGGTTTGTTTTGGGGTTTTTTTTAATGTATTAGTAAAATAATAAAGCCATACAGTGCTTACTTGGGAGAAGGAAGATCTGTTCACCTGCTGAAGCTGCAGCTCTCTGCTGTTAAAAGCAGATGGATTTGTGTGTCCTGTCCGGGGGTTCTCCCAATGCACCTGTAAAAGGAGGATGAGTCTTGTTGGGAAGCTTAACATTCCCTCCTTCCTGGCATTATGTCAAGTAATGTCTGCATCTCTTGCAGCACAAGGTGTGAAGATAATTTGCAGCCTCCTGCATAAACATTCTTTTAATTGCAGAAAATATAGCTTCCAAAATGCCAGGTGGAGGGGGATCTGTGGGGATTCCTGTGTAGAAATTAAGAACAGAGGGGAGTAAGGATGGGCCAGGTGTCTGCCTTTCATGAGGATATTCCCTGTGTCACATCTGGTGCCAGCATAGCTGCTCTCCCTAAATGATAAGGAAGCTTTGCAGTCAGGCGAAGGCTGAGCTGTCAGGTGAGCCGGAGATCGGGAATTACTGTGACGGTTTGATGGCATGTGAGGGATGCTGTGAAGTGTGGCGGGGCTCTGACGAGCAGAGGCTCAATTAGGTTCTCCTGCACATGGGCTGTCACGCCAGCGATCGGCTATGAGGACGTGTTCTGGTCCATCAAACATAAAATGACAAAATCATTTGTAATCTCTCATTACCAATCCCTGTGGGTTTTCCATCTATGCTTCCCTTGTGGCATTATTCAACAGCCAATAGCTTTCTGCTCTTGCCAGCCAGACTTAAAAATGAAGTTTTAGGAATTAACCGAAATCTTTTACTTAGAGGTCCATAGGAAAAAGAATTAGGTCAGATCTGAAATATTGCTACTAATCACTGAGTAGCCTTTATTAATTGTTTGCACTTGATTGCAACTTACCACAAGTGGTGCTTTTACCCTTCCGATTCTCTCTCCCACCCCATGGGAGGTAACGAGCAAAGGGCAGTGTGGTGCTTGTTTGCCAGCTGGGGTTAAACCATGACAGTGCAGCCAAAGTTCATTATCTACATTTCTTCCTAGATAGGAAGTGGTTTCTCACAGTAAGTAATCAGCTTGAAAATATGTTGCAGAAGGAACCTAATTCTGTGCACAATTTTTTTCTTCTAAGTTATTTAGAAGTTGAGAGTGACTCTATTTAACTCTTATGTGTGCAAAAAAAGGCACTAACAGGAGTAAAATATCCCTCTCTGATACCCCTTGATAGGACTCTACCTACCTACAGAGCAGGCTTTGTCTTTCCTGCACGTATTTAAAGTTTGCTGGGATAACCAGCCGTTCACTGTCTGCTCATGGAATTCACAGCACATCAACCCCATATCGTCTTCACTGCAGGGCAGCAAACGTCCGATCACCTTCCTTGTGATCTCACCTAAACCTGAGCCCGTGCCATACAGCTGTTTGGCTTCTTGGTGGTGTTCTGAACACGTGCTCGGCTTTCTGGCAAGGCCTGAACCCCCTCCAAAAGGCAGGAACTCTCAGTTTGCCTGGCCAGGGTGCAGGGAATACGCACTGTTTCATGTTTGAAATGCCTGAAGCCTAAATCTGTAATCCAGGTGTTCTTCCAGTCATGCCTGCTCTTCTCTTTGATTTATCCATTTTGTATGAAAATCTTTACTATATTAAATAAATACTTGACCATCTTTTTTTGTGCATATGCTGCATAATGAGGAAAGTTTCTCAAAAGTTTTTTTGCAAGTGGATTCCCATGTGGCGCCTCTTAGTCACAGCTAATTACAGAGGTTGGTGAATGAGGAATATATCTGAGCTCAGGTTCCCCTCCTCCTCTTTCCACAGTGCTTCAGAAGAAAATAAAAATCCTGCAGACAAATCCAGGTTTTTCTGTGGTGGTAGTCTCCAAAGAGCTCCAGAGAAATCACAGATGTGGTTTCATGTTTCAGGTTTAACTATGTTGTAATAACTACAGTCTTATCTGCAGGAGAAATGCAAGTGGGGAAAGAATCATTAATTGACAGTGAAAAGTTTGACCCAAGCTCTGTGTTTGTTTGTTTTAAGCAGCTGAATGTTTATCCAAACGATATTTTAACTTCTGACTGCAGCCCTGAAGGTTACAATAATCTTGATAGGTTAAAACCTAGGAATGTTATAGGAAAGGAAATTCAGATACATGTTTCAGGAAGGCCAATCCTAGAAAAGCAGAAATTCTCGTGGTTTAGTTAAAGCCAAGACACAACCTTCAGTTTTAATTCAGCTGCTTACAAGCCTCCCGTGAGGTGCAGCGACCTTACTTTACAACACAGGAAGGTTTTTAGGTGCTTCCGTGGGTGCAAAGTAAGGCAGCTGTGAGAGGTGAAGCTTCATGGCTGAGCACATGAGGAACCCATAGCTCACATAAAATGTTTGACCACGTCTAATTTTCCTATCTTTTGTTAGTGTTCATTCAGGAAGTCTGCTGGCTTGAATGAGTTCCTGTGTGTGTGTAGTATAAGTATTATTCAGTAGGACTACATGGGATATGTCTATTATTTGTTACAAAGGCACCAGTGACCTTCCTGCCCCTATATTAGCAGCGCCTGCTGTTTTTCCATACTGCCGATTGTCAGGAATGCAGATCATCCATATAACTGCCTATAATCCTCATTGGCCAAATTATTGTCTCAGGAAAACAAAATGCTTTAATTATAAAAAAATAAAAATTAGAGATGTAATCTCAGCAGGACATTCCCCCTTAAATGCATATTTCAGGCTGGAAAAATGAATAATTTAGCAGGTAGAGGAGGCAGATTACATAATGAAATTACATAGAACTCTAATGGTCTCTGTTTTTAACAGGTATGGGATTTTTTAAGGTTGGTTTGTGGTTGTTTTTTGCCCCCAGTTTTTATTTTCTGTTTTCAGGACCGCAGTACACAGAAGACTTCAGGAGTAGCTCGAACTTTCAGAAATATGACTAGGGCTAGGACAGAAGAATCCTACCTAGAAAACAAAGTGTAAAACTGTTGCCTGAGCTTTAAGAAACACACACATGGAGGAAAACTCTTAAAATTAGTACAATACTAAGAGCTGTGTGAAAGGTCATTAGTAACAAATGTAAATATTCCAGTATTTCTTCAGAACAATTGCTTTGTGTACTTCTTAGATAAGGAAAGGCTTTATCATGATATACCTGTATCAAAATTATCATATGTTATATGTTGAAAAAGTACTCCTAGAAAGTGTACTTGTCATTGCTACACGCTTGGGGTGGTGGATAAACCATGTCTCAGAACAACTCTACGCCACAGTAGAGAACACTGAGGGTATCAGTTTTCCTTAAGAAATGCTAAATGAATTTTAAATTATAAGATCTCTTTTGAAAGTCATTGTGAGGCTAAACATTGTGCGATGGAGATCTCCAGGAGGCTCAGGAGTTCAAAACCAAGTTGGGTGGCAGTGTTCCGGTGTTGAAAGTGCTAAAAGGAGCAAGTTTGAGTTTAGTGGAATGCCGTAGCACAGATGGTGCTCATAGCTGCCACATCGTGCATCTTGTTGAACTGTTACTGCTGCCCTGTGCTGGGAGAAATTGATTTTTGCCTCCAAAAATTTTTTTTGGTTGTTTTGGTAGTTAGCATAGGGAAGGAGTTCTTATGTTCGAACATCCCCAAACTTTGATAAAAAGCTTTAGATTTAGGCTTTTTTATTTTAACGGTTTTTTCCTTTCTCTCTAGTGAGTAAATGCCCCCCGGGCTGAATACTCTTGAAGTACAAAAATAACATCAGACATTAATCTAAATTCAAATGTATACTTTAACATATGTATGAATTTGAATCAGCGTGTTTTAGAGGCATCCCCTTCAAAAAGACTGTCTGCAAGTAATCTCTGAAGCACAGAAATTGTTTTAATTCAGAAAAAAATTGGAGAAGGGAAGAGATTTTTATTTTACACTGATGCAGTTTGTCTTATTTTCCCCAAAGGACACCATGGTTTAATGGATGGGGCTTTAATCTACCCAGAGGTCAGTCTTTGCTAGACAAGTGGAACCTTATTCCTGAGGGAATTGATATACTAATGACACATGGACCTCCCCTAGGTAAGTGAAACAAAAGTTCTGTGTGATTTTTTGTGAGAGAATTTTACTTTCAAAATAAGCAAAATTAATAATGCTATAAGATATACTGTAATTGCACCCAAACTCAAAACTATGGATTAAAAACCTTTTTGAAAGAAGTGGAAAATGATGATTAGGCTTAGCTGATCTGTTAAGTTTCCATAAAATCTTGAATTTTTTATCAAATTCAAGCTAGGGAGGATCAAATATCTGACTCTGTAACCATTATAGTTTGACATTTTATTTAAGAATAGTATTCTTCTGACAACCAGTTTCCAATCCCATATGATTTTTTAGAGATTGACTAAAACTTTTGAAACCTTTTCTCACTACAGTGTCATGTTATTTTAAGGTTTGAGAGTAGCAGTCAAGAGTTTAGAACTATGTAGTCACATATTCTCCTTGATAATGTCCTTGTAAACTTAAAATATGTAAGAATAGTTTTAAAGGTATTAATTGGTTTATAAAAAATTTGTGAAGGAATAAAATTATGTTCTCAGATAATTGTTCCTTACTTGATCTAATGACAGGTGAGCACCACTCTATGAATGCATAATTTGTTTCTTCATTAGGTAGCTAAAGTTTCTCATTTAGTTGAATTTTGCTTGTCTTGTCAATATGAGTCATTCGCTGATCTCCGTTTTAACTCTTCAGATCTAAACTAAGTTCTGATAGTCTCAGAAAGACACCAGGATACTCATTCAGCAGAGGCAGGAGCTCTCAGTTTTGACATATCTGAAGTTGTTAAAGCCCACACTAAAACCGTTTGGAAAGTCCCACTGTCCTTTCTCCATCCCGTGCCACAAGGTAGCATCACGTATTATTTACTGCTTTTCTTCAAGACACGTGTGGCAAGCAGTCTGGGCCTGTATTTTAAGTATTTCAGTTGGGTTTACAGCTGAGCCTTTTACAACTATGACTTATCAGGATGAGGAAGTGTGGCAGTCTCTTCATTACCCCTACTGTGAGAAGAGTGATTTTGTCAGGGTTTTAGTAAGCTCTTGCAATCCAAGGGGTCAGTCACACAATCACAGGAAGTCACTGAAGCACAGTCACGTACTATGTTCATTGGTAGTGAATATAGTAAAATCTTCTCAGAATTGCATGGTGCCATTATAAACCAGTGCTTTAAGTGCTTCCAGGCTAGCTCAGTGTTCTCATAGAGCTTCTCGGTGACCGTGGAGTCAGGAATTAATGCATGCTTCTGGTTTTTACCACAATTAAGTTAAAAGCCAGCAATCTAAGCAAAGCTAAGGGGAAAAAAGTCCAGAAAGTTTTTGACCAATGTACTAACTGCTCCTTTTATATTCTGGTTAGTTTTTTAATACTACTTAGAGAACGTTGTAAGATGATCAGCAAATTCCCTTTAACCTTCCCGGAGCTCCCAGCGTGCTGCCGTGTTAAAGCAGTGACACAGCATCCCCTGACAGCGGAGCCACCGGATATTGCAAACCAGGGCCTTGAATAGCACTCTCTTAATCGCTTAATTTTCCCAAAGAAGCAAAAAAAGCCCCGCAAGTGTGTTTATAATGTTTCATGGCTGCTGTTTTAAATGGGTTGTTCATCCATCTGCTCTGAATTGGGTTCATACAGAAATACTGTGATGCTGCAGACACTAATGAGTGCTTTAATTGAATAAGCGTGCTTAAATTTTATGTTTGAAGGAGATAATGAAGTTCAGTTTCAAAAGGTTGGCACTGTATCTTAACTACAGACACAGATTAGGTGTCAGTACTGTGCCTACGATGAGGGGCTCTAGGTCTCAGCCTGCATGATAATATTGACAAAATACTGCTTTTTAAATAAATGTTTGCTTGTTTACTTATTAATTTTAAGTAAATATTAAGGGAGGTAGAGCTGTAACTGGACTCTTGGGTCACTCTAAAATTTAGCCAAGTTCACGTCCCAGCATGTTTTTACTACTTGGAATTAGCTTAGCACAGGCTGTAATTATGCTGAAGTCAATAGAATGGTGCTACAGTTAGATGTGGCTCCTGATTTCCCTTTTACTCCTCCTTGTTCACCTTGCCCTGCTGATCCTTTTCTGTGCTAGTCCAGGCAGCAGGCTCCTGTAAGGACCGATGTCAGGTTTTGTACATTTTTCTGTGTTATCTGTAGGACCAAGTGGCAATGTAGTCAATTAGCACTGGCCTGTTGGAAGCTCTTTTACTGCATTGCTTGAGGTTGGTGACGAGGGCTCAGAAGTAACCCGAGGCTTGCAGACCACGGTCCTCTGGAAGTTGTGGGAGTCTGTATTTTAAATCTTTAGGGTGGCAGCTGTATTGAGTCGTAGCTCAGCTCACCCTCCCGAGCTGTTTCATTTCAGGAGTAGCTACGTAGCTGGCTTGAGAAGCTGACTGCTCTAAGAGCTGGGGAAAGGGAAGAAAAATCTGCAGCAGTGCCAGGAATAAATGTCCCAGGGTTTCAAGGTGGAAGATGAGTTTAAACCTATAGTTTAAAAAAACAAATCACATCCAGAAAAATGTTAATGCAGATGGAGGGAGGAAATCTTAAGGAAGACAAAGTGACAGTGAAACATTTCTTAAAAGCCATTGTGTGCTTTAATGGAGAGGTTATGACTAGAGATAATGTAATAAACCCTGTGTGAATTATGACTTCCTGAAAGACTACGTGAAACCTTACCTGAATAGTATTGATTGCATTTTGCCCTCAGGTTTTCGAGACTGGGTTCCAAAGGAGCTGCAGAGAGTGGGTTGTGTGGAGCTGTTGAACACAGTGCAGAGGCGAGTAAGGCCCAAACTCCATGTCTTTGGTGGGATTCATGAAGGTAAGGAGCAGTGCTACTCCCTGCTTCGTCTCAGATTTCAAGAAGCACATTTTGATGGTGTATTGCAAAGGATAATGGCATATTGGATTAAAGCAGGGAGGGAGTTCAGGGAAGTGGTTGCATGCGCAGCACTTTGTAAATTTATTCCAGAATTAAAACAGACTGTTTCAGGAATGTGTGCTACATTTAGCCACCTACATCTTTCACTGTGCAAAGGTTGTTCTATACAGGTTATTTGAAAGCAATTCAAATTTTGACAAACTTGGTTAGAGAAACAGATGAGATTCCCCACACTTGCAAGCCAAAATGAAAATTATCCCCATTACTCCAAGTACATGAGCTAAGAAAGGTGCTAGAGAAAAAAAGAAAATGCGAAGACAACTTGCTGTCTCTGCTCACCTCCCTCAGGGTATAAGGAGAAGCAGAAAGGAGGGCATCTTGAGTCAGGCATCAGGAGGAGCCACTGCCAGAACTCACAGTGCATACATTTCTAAAAGCACCCTGTAATGCAGTCTGTGCTCTGTGTGTTACCCTCCAGGAGTCTCATGTTTTAGAAGAGATATTCCCCCTCTGTCAGTGCCAGGACAGGCAGAGTGTGAAGCTTCAGAAACAATGAGCTCAGTTTGTGGCAGTGGAAGAGACTGAGAGATTAAATACATTCTGGAGATACTTAAATATTTAATACGATTTTGTAGCTTTCATGTGGCTGAGAGACAAACACTAGGAGTTCTGCCTGAGAGAGAGTGTAAGACTTCGTGACCCTAGAACTCAAAATTACACATTAAATGTTTTATATTCTCTCCCCTGGAGGTTTCTCCATTGTCTCTAACTAGGTTCTCCATAGGCCTAAAGATTTCGAGGGCTTCATAAAAGAAAAATAAAAAAAGGACAGCTTTCTCTGCTAGTGGTGGTTGGTTTTTCTGAAGCCCTTGTGATTTCATACAATGATTTCCATGCCTGGCATCTGTAAATAAAGAGTTTATACCGGGAATACTGACATGACCTTCTGCATAGAGGCATAAATAACAGTCCTTTAATGTACCCAGGAAAAGAATGGGTATTTTGTACAAATATTAGTCCTTGCATATTAAAAATAAATGAATATAGCAAGACTTCCAGCTAAAATGTGTAAATTGTCTACAGCCTTTGTAGGCACCATTAGGTGGTGAAACTTCTGGTTGTAATAGTGCTAAGGGTGGGAGAGGAGGGTGTCTGAATGTACAAGACCATTATTATGAGGAAGCACCAAGGAACCATGTGCCAGCACCCTACATTTAAATCTCCTAGGAAAGGTGGCAGCACATGATAAAAGTGAACATTCAAATCAAGTCTTATAAGAATACCAACAAAAACTTAAAAACCTTTCCAGTACCTACACAGAAGACATAAAAATGGCTTGTTTCAGTACAGGAAGAAATAGCAAAGTGTTAAGAGCCTTATCTTACAGTGCAATTAATTTTTATCCAACTCCAGCCGAGATGAACATGCGCCACATTCCCTTGAACCAGCAGAGGCTATATCCACGTTTTGGTGATGCAGGTTTCTTCCCCTGGTTGATAAGCAAAACAAGCACAAACAAGGTTTTTCCCACCGTGAGATGATCTAAATCAAAATTGCCAGTCTAAATAAATAAAGTAATACAGGTGGACAGTGCAGCAATTCTAAAGTGATTATTCTTTCTGATGGGCACTGTGGGTAGTTGTATTTATCTTAGCTTTCAGACAGCAGTGATCTGTACTGTATCATAATGGTTTAAAAGAAAAACATTTTTCCTCTGTGGGTTTGCAGTGGGAAGCACTCTTCATCCATGAAACTCTGGTATTTTTTTTCAATTTTTTTTTTTTTAAGTACATTTGGGTCTAAATACTTCCTAGATTATACTTCAAGCTTCTTTGTTAGCTTTTTGTGGATGTCAGCTGAAAACACGCACACTTTTATAAAAAATTTTAATATATATTAAAATATATATATATATATATATATAAAATTAAATAATGGAGTCATAGAATGGTTTGGGTTGGAAGGGACCTTAAGGATCATCTCATTCCAAACCCTCTGCCATGGGCAGGGACACCTTCCACTAGAGCAGGTTGCTCCGAGCCCTGTCCAGCCTGGCTTTGAACACTTCATGGATGGGACAGACACAGCTTCTCTGGGCAGCCTGAGTATGTGCATGTGTGTATTTTTAACCTGCTGCTGAGTTCCTGAGGTCTCAGAAGCCAGTGTAAACACCAGCTTGGCAGTGCTAGGATGAGGAACTGGGTGATAAGGGCTAGCACGTGAGAGATGACAGAGCTCAGGTCATTGCCCAGAGAGGGGGTGATTAGGATAAACCAAAGTTACTTCTAAATTTTTTGCTTCTGAATCATCTTTTTCTTCTGACAGGCATGGAAACTATAGCTCACTAATTAAGTAATTAGAAAAAGAACACGTGTGGTTTGTGTTTCTGCCACACCCAGTTGCAACAGAGGATTTTCCAGGGGTGGAAAAGGTTTGTACATAAACCAAAAGCACCCGTTCTAATTTCAGACACAGTACAGTGTATTTTTTTCAGTCAAGCCTTTGTGGCAGCTCTCAAGAGCCGGTATCACGTTGAAGGGGTTCATTTGGTTTTATTGCAAAGCGTGGATCCCCCAGCAGCATTGGGGTGCGGCTGCCAAGGGCAGCTCCGTGTGTCCCTCGCGGTGAGCGTGCCCCGTTGTCCCCACAGGTTATGGCATCATGACCGACGGCTACACTACCTACATCAACGCCTCCACGTGTACAGTCAGCTTCCAGCCCACCAACCCTCCCATCATATTTGACCTTCCAACCCCTCAAGGATCCTGAAGCACTACTGCACATTTGGAACTGGGGAAGGTCTATAAACTGCCATTTTCTAATTACAAAACTTACATTCAGTTACATGTTTCTTTCAAAATAGGGGCTAGGGGGGATTTTGGGGGAACTGTGGGGGTTTTTGTTTTGGGGTGGGGTTTGGGGTTTGGTTTTTTTTTTTATTTGTAAATTGCTGGTGCAAAAGAAACAAGAAGAAAAGTTAGAGGTTGTGCTTTTTGGAAATGCAGCATTAATTTTAAATTGATAAAGCATTGTGAATTTGTAAAATTAATTTTGTTTTTCAATAAATTTGCCATTGTAAATTGTTATAGTGTTCTCAAAAGGACAGCCAAGCTTTCTTTTAATAAGTGAGAGACCTTATTTTAATATTATATTATAAGCTAAAAAATAGGCAGCATTTAAAAACACCCAAATTTGCACAACTTATGTTATTGTCGGGGTTTTTTTAAGTGTCTTCTTTTTCCATAGGTTTAAATGTTAGCTTTTATCTCCATTTATATCAATTTTTTTAGTAGCACAAACAATGTTTTGGGGTCCATTTACCTCTTGATATGTGTGCATGTACTTAAACTTGTTTCTATTCATGGTAGAATGCAGCAAGGGGAGAATAGACTTCTCGGTTGTTTGTCTCTACCTGCTTTATAAAGACTGATCTAGATAGCCACAGCCTGTATGTGATATCTACCTTCTATTGTTTCTTTTTTAAATTATTTTAGCTTTAAAAGACTGGGGGTGAAAGCTGCAAAGAGCAGGTATTTCATGCAGTAAAAAAAAAAAAAAAAATTGTAAATGCGGACTCCTTTTAAATATGAATTTATATATATATGTATTTTTTGTGCATTATAACTAAGCTAGGATTTAATATTGCCAGTATAGCATCTGCAAAATTATGCTGTACAGCACATCTAAATTATGAAGGATGTGACACATTTTTCCAAGTGCTCAAGGCCTTCAAGAGCCCGAGTTAAATCTTTGTTGTAGTTCAGGCATGTATAGAGTCAAATGGATACAATCAAGCCTAAATAAAATAAGGCTTAGTTGTCCTTTATATTTAAATATTCTTCTTGTCTTTTTTATTTCCTTTTTCTTATTTTGCACTGTGTGTAAATGCAATCTCACTAGCACAAAATATTGTTGCAGATAGTTATTTCTGTTCCACCACTGTAAATGCTATTGAGCTTTGTTCTGTTTTATGTTACCTTGTTAATGGAATTTAGAAAAGCAGTTGTTTCTTTAAATTTATTGTGATATTATATCTAGCGGCCTTTATATGCAAATAAAATTGCAAGATTTTTAAATATGTGGTTCAAGGGAATTTTGTGGGGTTTTGTGGCACAAACAATTTTGGGGAGTGATGATAAGGGTAAGTAAGAAGTTTTCTATTTCTCAATAAATTTATATTGCGGACTATTCATCAAATGTCAGTTGGGTGGATAAAGCACACAGAGTTTCCCTTCTGTTTCTCTGCTATCCATCTCTCCATTCCTTCCAGACAGAAGGGATTTTGTCTTTAGGTGTTGTAGTTCAGCGTGACCAAGTTTGTGGCGTTAAGCCTTGTAGGACACTATTCCAAATGACACGAGGAAGAAATGATTAGGCAGTAACCTTTGTACTTCCTCACTTGGTCATTAGCACCGAGCTGCAGGTGTCTTATGCTCATCCACTCTGGGTTAAAAAATGAATACTCAGTGGGTGAAATACATCACTTTTTATGTGGATCTCTTGTCAGTTTTGTGGCTACAGCGGGATCCACCACTGGCAGGGGAATCACGGGGGGAGTGTGGTTCCGTGTATGCCAGTGGAATGACAAACACTCCAGGGCCTGCTGCTGTTGCTGCATACAGTTACATAGATAATAACAGAGTCTTGTTCCAAAACAGAACGTATGGCTGCAAAAATCTAGTTTCAAACATGAGAAAATAAGGCACAGTTTTCATGAATCTGCATCCACAGTGCCATTCACAAGACCTGGAGAGAGACAGAGAATCCCCATTTGTCTTAGCAGGTTGTTAACTTTTGACATTATTTTGATACAAAGGTTATAGACAAACAAATCCAGGGCTCTTACAGCAGAGTACAACTTAGAGGGCCACTGTGTCTGTATTTTGACGCAACGTGCATGACACATATCTCTGGAGTTGGCTGAAATCTTCAGATTTATAAGGCTGCTATACCAAAGTCTTTTTTTGGGGAAGAAGCTGCTGTACCTCTTAAATCTAGTTCTTGCTCTGTATGTGGAATTCATTGTCAGGTTTCCTTATGAAATAGATAGGTACTTTCACTCTTTAATGATATCTGCCTCGCTTTGCTTGCAGTGCTGGTTATTTTATCAAGTGAGCCAAAGGAAGAAAGGTTATCCAGTATTAGTCCTTACTTTTGGATGTAGACGCAGGATCTGTCTTGTGGGCTTTTTTCAGCTAGCAGTGAGAAGACTAGGAAATTGGTTCTGACAACCACAGCTGTTTGCAGGCAAAGAACTTTTGAGATGGCTGTCCTTTCTTGGAGAAAGCAATTCTTGGAGCACATAGAAATCATATATGTAGCACGCCTTAGATTATTCTGTTTCGCTGATCCGTTGCTTGTCACTGCATAAGGAGGAAACACCCATAGCCTCAGATGCTTTGTAGTGCTGTGGACTTTCAGATGAGCAGAGAATAGCCACTGTATCTGTATTGCTCTCCAGCCTTCTGGAGGACCTGGCATCTCTCCACTAGTTACAGCAGGTATAGTCCATGGCGCCAGTCTGTCATGTCTCTGCCTCTTAACAAAAACTGGGTTATTCCAAAAGCAAAAATTCCTAGCCAACATCCTTGTTCCAGGATTTGAGCAGACTTCTGGCAGCAAAATGAGTGGATGGTAGTGGAAGTTCATCCAGGAGTCTGCCTTGGGTAAGACTGGTAGTGAGAAAAGACCAGAAGCAATGCCGTGAAGAAGCAGCCCCTGCCATAAACTCTAAATTGGTACCTGTAGCCATAGATGTCCTAAAGGTGTGAATCTTGGTTTCAGCTCTTTGCTCAGCTTCTTGGCTGTATGGTGCAGCAGGTGTGTTACTGAGTGGTTCTATAAGGGCCTGGATTTGTAACCACAGGCTAAGACTTCCTCCTTCCATTTAGACGCATCAAGGATTGTCACTTCTTTGTCATCAGTTGGTGTTGGTGCTAAATGCTGCTGTAAATTTACAGAAGTAAGTCTTCAGGGGTACTTTCCAACCCTGGGTTTTCTCTTGGTGTTTTTTTCTCACTCAGGCTCTGTCAGCTTCACCTTGCTGGTGGTTCAGCAGTGAGCTTGCTCTCCTCCATGCCAGGGTATTTTAAATTTCATTCCCTCCGTTTTCTTTTGTTCTTTCAGAAATTTATCTCGTTTTCCTCTTCTGAGGAAGCACTCATTTTGGCTAGCAGCAATTACAAAAAGGCCAGGGAAATATTAGCAGTTTGGCTTTTTTTCTTTTTGTACTCCTTAGAGATTTTGAAATGTATAGGTGTCTGTCTGTGCTGTCACAGGCAGGTAATTTTCCTTTGCTGGATGTCAGCCATATCTGACAATCAGGGTAACTGGGACACAGTATGGTTTGAAGAAGGTTGATTTCACAGGGAGGCAAAAGTGTGTGATGAATCTGCTTCTTTTCAAGGATCTTTCATTACTAAAAGTAGCTCGATACATGTATGGAGAATAAACCTTGGGTAATAAGTCTTTCTTTGGGGTCTGGTCCAAACCCATTGAACTCACCAGGAGTCTTTCTATTGACTTCAACTGGCTCTGGATCAGACACCTGGCATCTCTCTGGACTGTGTTTCTGTCTATTACTCATCCTTCAAGCTGGAGGAGATGGTCCTTGGTTAACATGCGAGAACCTCTTGGCAGGAAGAGGGACCTACCTATTGTAAGTGCTGAATCCTTCCAAGTGATTGATTAACAGCAGCGTAGTCGATTAACCTTTCTTCTTGTGAGAGCAGCTTCCATCTCGTCATCTCGATAAGGCTGAAAGCAGTCAAGGCCTTTAGCAGGGGAGGGCTGGGGAACAGGATGCTCCCCAGAGGTGATTGGTTCCCAATTCTCTCTGCATAGTGAATTTAGTGAATTCAGCAGACCTTGGGGTCAAGCATTTATTAGGCTAAGAGACTGTCAAATCAATCTGGTCTACTCCAGGCAAGTTCTACCAGGAGAATGGGTTTTGCCAAGACTCTGTCTAAGAAATAGATTGATGACTGACTCCCGGTTGAAGCTGCCTTTCTCTTTTCCATTTTCCGTGAATCAGAGTTTTTCCCCTCACTGACACCAATATTTTCTCCTTAGACAAATTTTATTAAGGAAACTCTTGGAAAATATCTGTAATTTAAGTCACAGGAGAAGTTCCAAACTCTATAGTCCTTCCATTCTGTGTTATATTGACCCTGGGGCCTTCTTTGAGACCTTGCTTTTTGACCACATGTGTTTGAATTACGTTTCCGGAATTTTCTTTTCACCCCTTCTCTCCCTCGCCCCCCCCTTCTTTTTGTCAACTTGATACTCTCTAGCAATCATAGGCAGGCAGGGATTCTGATTTTTCTCTGCCTAACATCATAGCTTCTTACTGGAAAGAGAAATGCATTGTAAAAGCAAGTGTATTCTCTTTCCTTTATACTAAGCCTAACTTCCTTGCAGATTCCTCACTTGCAGTAACCAGGCTGTTGTGCACTATCATCGGCTAATCTACTTTATCTACTCAAATAAAATCATGTTATGATCAGGCTTGATCATAAGGATGCCAGCTACCAGAGGGCACCCTCTGCACCCCTACGAGCGGGTTCCAGCTGTCAGAGCTCTGCCTGACCTGCAGAAATGCAAGGAAAGGGACTCTAACACAAGAGTGCAGCCTAAGTGCAGCATGGAAGACTAAAGTCAGGTTTTAACATTTTCATCTTCAGTTCCTGCCAGCCTAATCAAGAGAAAATGCAAGAGAAGTCTGAGTGAGCTTAGTGCTCTAAATCGGTTTTCAGTCATCCATATTGATTTGTTTCTTCCCCATCTAGTTATCACTTTCCGTGCCTGCACCCCTGGCAGGAGACAGCCAGTGTTGTAATGATTCTATTAGGATGTGGCTATAAGGATACATCTCATTTTGGTTTAGCTCTTGTTTTCCTCAGGCTCAATTTACTTTTTGTTGATTATAGAATAGAATCAGAGGAGTCCTCCATTTCTTCTGGGTAACATTTCTCTGCAATTCTTACTACACAGTTCAGTCACTTATCTTGTGAAGGTTTACATTCACGAAAGGGGGTGTGACAAAAGCCTGTACCTGAGTTTAGGATAACGAATGAACAGCCTACATTCATCTCTTCCTCAAACAGTGGGTAGTGCTTCTCTAGGTAGATGTCAGTGGTACAATAGGACTTGTCAGCTTTATGAACTGAGGAGTTGGGACTGCAAAAGTCCAAGGAGTTTAGATAAACGGCAACATATTCCAAAAAAAAGACTAGAAAGCATAGACTTAAAAGGATAAAATAAAAGACTTAGTCTTCCTCAAATTGCATTAAGATGTATTTTTGTATTACCATTACTATTGAAGTGGCTCAGAAGTGTCAGTCTGTTGCCAAGGGCCCTCAGTTACTAAAGGAACAGCACCACAAATATAGGGGTTTTGCATGCTGTACTCAAGCATTTTCAACATTCACTGTTGTGTGAGGACTTCAGCAAAATAATTTCTCTTTTTTGGTGAGTTACTGCAATTGGAAGAAGAATGTAAATTTTCTTTTTATATGAGCACTATCATAGATTCTTTAAGAGGTCTGAAAATCTTTGAAAATACAAAATCTGCATTATTGTGAGATACAAACTGCAGCTCTGTCAGTAACGCCACATTGTTATTGGATTTGTGTTAGGAGGTATCTAGAGAATTTTGGAGACAGCGTGTTTGAGCATCCTATTGACACTACAAGCCCAACTCTGGCTGGGAGAGGGGCAGTTCCTAAGAGGAGCTAAATTGTATTGATTAAGGTCTCCTAATCAACAGAACAACTTCTTGCACAAAGTGCTATTGAATTTTCTGCAGACTTGAAACTACAAAATACATAGGCTTATTCATAATCAATTACACTTGATATAAAACTTTGAAATCCAAGAGCTGTATCAGTTTAAAATGAAATTCAGGCGGTTTATTTTTACTTGTGATTTGTGTTTCTATTATCAAATTGAGGCCAGATTTTCAGATATGTTTAGGTTGCCAGTAACATGTTACTCTTGAACACCCCATCACTTTTAGCTAGAAGTACATGAAAAGAATTTCAGTTTTGTGGCATGTCTTGTAAAAAAAAATCTTAGCTATTGTTCTAAGCTTTTCCTGGAGCTACTGTAGGTACCAGTTAGACTTAAGCACAGTAGATAGTCACAGATAAAATTTACTCTACTTAGGATAATGCCCTACAGCAAACTGTCAGCTATGTGCATAAAATCTGGAGCTCTCAGCTACACTCCAGGAACACAAAGACTTTCCTGACTCGGTGTTCCTTGTCCGACATGGTCAGAGAGTCTCTTTACTGCGAAGCCCGAGTCAAACAAGAATCAGGGAAAGCAAAAAGCCAATAACTATGCTATTTTTACTGTTAGAGCAGCTGTGGAACAAAAATCAAGCTGATCTGCTACAGTTATACCAATGGCCTGTAGCCAAACTAAGCATGGAATCCTTATTTTCTGATCTGTCTTTTTGCTGCTGTTCAGTTCCTCACAACTTTTTACTTAGAAAGATCATACAATGAGAATGAACCAGCTTTCTAGTCCTAATTTGGAGAAACAAAATCATTTAAAAGCCCATAAAAGATTTCACATTAAAACTACCATTCGAACCAATGATAACCAATAGATAACCAAAAGGGCATTTGAGAGACAAACTGGATTTCCAGGCTAAAATACACAGGCTATAGTTTTGGCAAATGTTAGACAAACAGTATTTTATGACTTGTTTACTGTAATCTTCCTTCATAAGGGTGTGTGCCAAAATGCCAGGGCAGGAGCAATTCCAAGACCATCCCACCCCAGATTTTTCTTTTGTTTGGAGAGGGGAGGTGGAGCGTTGGAGGGGGTTTTTTTTGTGTATGTGTGAAGTAGTTCCCAAGGCACTATTCCTTAGTAGGAAGTGCTCTTTGTTAAAATCTTAATCCCAGTTTACTTTTGTTCAGACCAGCCAGTTGGACTTGTACATGTCGCACAGTAAAGTTTTTTTCTGAAACTGCATTTTGATAGATTTTGTTCCCAGCTTAAAGCCAAGCTTGAACAATGGGGGCAGGTACACGGCATGGTTGCACTGATGATTTAGAGTTTGCTGGCTTTTATATGGAACAAGAGGAAAGCTGGTCTGGTGTCAGCAGTCATTACCTTCTGTCTGTGATGTGCTTTCCCGACACAGTGGCACTTGAGAGGCTGCTTTGTAACCACGTTACTATGAAAACAGACTTTTCCAAGGAACAAATTATCTATCCGGAGTGCAGTAACCACATGCAGACAACCCCAGCTGTAGCTCTGGCTTCCACTAGTATCATTTACAGACCTGAATATTTGTATGAGTGCCAATTAAGCTGTGGTAGCACTATTTGTCACAGAAAGCTTGGCCATATAATAAAAATACCTCCATTTCTGTTGCCAGACAGTTTGAAGAGAACTTCTGCTGCAGTAAATCAGCCTTGCATGATTGCAGAATTGTAGGACGTAGTTTCAGCATTTCTGAGGATCTGATTTTGTAAAGTTGGTGATGCTACTTGTGTGTTAGGGATGCAGGGCTGGCTGCTCTGAAGCCACCTACAAAACAGCGAGACCTGACAAGTTGTAGGAAGAGACTTCTATTGGACAGAACAATCCTAAAGCCCAAGAATAGGGCAATGGAAGAAATACTGGAAATGTGTCTAGTAGGCAACACAGAGTTTACTCCCTCCTCCAAGTATACATTCAAGCAAGAACATCTTGCCTGAAGTAAGTTTGACCCTCAGCAATTACAGCACTGATTTTAGAAATTACTGTGAAGCACAATGCATGTGCCTATGAATCATCTGAATCATCCTGCATATTGACTTGTATGTTCCTGAAATAGCTGTGTAAACTTCCCTGGCCTCTAAAAATCAGTTTGTACCTATGCTGTTGTGTATTTGTTACTCTGTAAATAGGCCGACACCGTGCTGATAATTTGATGCACGTGTGCCGTACGGAGTGCCTGACCTGCCATCCAGGTCAGCTGGTTCTTTTTCCTTTGAGACAAGATAGGAGCTCTTCATAGCAAATGAAGCCTCTCTAATCTTCAACCATTGTCCATTTACACATGAGTAAATAGGTTAAACTGTTGATAAAATGATAGAATCATATGAGGAGTAATACAAAGTGGCAGCAGCAAAACTGAAAAGCAGCCCATTATATTTTGCTCTGGGTTGTTCCTGCCAATGTACTGAGGACTAAGCATAGTTTTGAGTAACGATCACGTTAATGGGTAAGGGGAAGTCTGGTTGCTCAGAGAAGTTTACTCTTTTTCCTCCTACCGAGGGACACAAGTGCTCTCAGGATGGCCCTCCATTCACTGCTTTCCTGCAAGGACCCTGCCCCAGTGACAATGGCCAAAAGGAGGTAGAATGTGCCCAGCGCACTAGAATTGTGTCTCTGCATACGAGGGCAGTGAGTTTCATTACATTAGGTTTCATTTTCCTGCCTCCTTCTTTGTGGCCTGGCTGGTCCAGTATCCTTCCAATCACCCAGCACATTTCCTCCTCTGCAGCAGCACCTTTGAGATTTGCTGCTGCTGGGGAGCTCCACAGGTTCCCCCTGCCAGTCACCCTGTCACCCCACAGGATTTCCCTGCAGCAGTGGGAATGGATCCCTGAAACGGGCAGGAAAGAGAACAAGCAGTAGCAATATGTTTTAGTGTGTTTGCATGCACAGCAGCACAGCTTTCCTCTAGGACACAAATAAAGAATATCAGTATTACAGGAATGATTACCTGAGCTAGGCAGTTTCCCAAGGCCTTCATCATCCCTTACCCTCTAGAAAGTTGCTATGATCCTATAATGATCACTGGATGTTATTTTTTCATTTGGGTAGTTTGTCCAATATAATTCAGCCCTTATGGACTTACAGCTCATCCCTATTGTAATAGGTCACCATATGCTTCACATCTGGTCCTACAAAAGAAGCCATATTACACATATGATGACAACTGTTTTAGGGGACAGTCTCCAGAGACTGATAACTGTGACTAGCAGTCTTGACAATTTAGCAGTTTCATTAATCAGCATTAAAATCTCATTTTACTATTACAGGCATAATTACTAGTAATCCAAATGATGACTAAAATAAGCAATTTCATGAGTTTTGTTATTTAGCAAGCTGATATAGACAATTTTTTCTAAAATGTAGGCATTTAATAAAAAGCCAACAGCAAGTCTGCCACTGTGTCTCATCAAAAATTATTGGACCAAACTGACCTTATCAGTGATGATAGAGCAGAAGTGTGTTTAATCAGAAAACAAGCAAAGGATGTAGACTCCATATATATGTTTTTCAGAATTCAGATCTTTCATTTGTCACAGGAGAAAGTGCTGCTTTAGAATTACGTGGAATATCTTGAGTATTTGCTGTCAGGTGAATATTTCAGTTTACAGTTGGGATATGACTCTGGCTTTTATTGGTGAGGGGGAGGGAAAAGAAAAAGAAGCCAGTTTCCAGACAACTGTATGCCGGGAAATTATGTCTCCTCTTGCCTCACACAAGACATCCTGGAACTCACTGGTATTTAAAGTTTGAAACACTTATTTTGTATATGTTTGCTATAGGGGATTGAAACTTGATGCAAATTCTTTTCTTGAAATACTTGGAGTCTTCCTAAGAGATAAAACACAGGAGTCTGTATTACTCACTGACTGCCGTGTACAATTCCATGCATGTGTTTATGGCTCTTCTCCGATGTCCTGACAGTCTTTTCCTAACATACCATCCACTAAAACATGAACAAGGGGAGGCTATGCCACATGGCCAGGTACATTCTAACTTTCAATAGTTCATATTGAGAGACGGCTGCCTGCAGAAAGTCAGCCTGGAAAACTGAGAAAAATGTCTTTAAAAAGAGCCAGAGAGAAATAATTTGGTTCTCTTCTTCATTACTCATCAAATCAAAATCCATCCTGTGTATGCCACCGCTGTGTGGGCTAGAAAAAGGAAACTGCATTCTCTTCAAGTAAAACACTTTCTTCTTCCCTGTTGAAAGAAGAGTTACTTTCTATCAGATTTACTGAAAATTTGCACCCCAGATTCAGTGTAGCGGCAAGGTACATGCACCTCTTTAAACTTTGGCAGGATCAGGGCTAATTTGCAGTGGTTTGTTTTAACAGGAAATGCTCTAAAAGTGCTCTGGAAATGCAGATGTGCCTCTGCTCTGCGTATGTCCTGTGGGCACTTCTTCGAGAACAAACAATTCCTACAGCACTTGCAGCTGAAATTTCCCCTTTTCCTGCTGAGGGGCAGAGAGTTGTTTCAGTCTCCCAACACGAGGGTGACTAAATGCATTTTTGATGAAGGGCTTTTAGGTACTGTTTATTGCCGGGTACCATGAACCCATTTTCAATGAACTATGTTACAGCTATAAAGCAAGGAAAGATATTTATCCCAGGCACTGCATTTAAATTTGGTTTTCTCTAAATCCCAGCTTTAAATAAGGTAGCTATTGGGGTAAATGAGCAGGGATGCTGGCCTGGAGCTATCCCATGAGGTTCCCTTAAAGGCCACCTGCTGTCTTTCCTGGCTGACTCCCTGCCAGGTTAGACACTGGAGCAGGAGGCACTGGAAATCCCTTGAAAACTGTCATTTTTTCAAGCTGCCAAGAACTGTGGTGCTCATCAAGGAAAATATGGGCAATGCACTGGATTCCTCACATGAGCAGGTCTCCAGAGTTAAAATTTATTTTAAGCTTTGCTTATTTTTAGAGAGCTTCTTGCTGTTGTTGTCAAACCTATGCTAAAGCAATTACTGTCTGCGAGGGTCACCTGGAGTTCAGTATCGCTGAAAAACTTGGAGCAGGGCAGTGAATGGCATGAACTGCTCAGCAGAGGGGCCGACACAGACTCTCTCCCTTAAAGAAATAGAGCAGCCCCCTTCTTGCCTCCCTGCCTCCTTTCTTTATTTTTTTTTCAAATGAGAAGCAGGTTTAAGCCCTTTTCTTTGATTGCATCAAGCCATGCTGCCAAAAACCCCTCCCCTGCTCCAAGTAGCCAACTCCCCCCTAAATGCAAACCCTGACATGGCCTGGGGGGCAGCTCCAGCCTCCTTTTGCCTGGCCCCTCAGGGGTATTGAACAAGCCAAGGCATCATTAGGTTTCAGAGCAATCCACTGAGACAAGATCTGTTTTGACACACAGTCTAAAAGGGATGAACCGAGATGTGACAAAGAGCAAATGAAAGCCAAAGCAAGAAATAAACATGGCCATCTAAGGGAACTCCTCAAATGTGCTTTTCCCCCTTGATCAGCTGCGCCTTCCCTGTCCAGCCAAAGCGGTGGGCATGGAATTTGGCTGTGTGTCACGGCTGTGTGAGAGTGAGCGCTGCCACAGGGAACCTCTGCTGTCTCCATGCAGCTTCATTTCCATTTTCATGTTTTCTAACTTTTCTTCAGTAACATCATTTTTACATTTAGATGACTTAAGAGACTGATTTTTCTACTCAGTCCCTTGGCTGGAGAATTACCGTGTAATGCAAGGCAGCTGTTCCTGCATCTGAACGCTCTAATACCAAAAACTTGCATAGAGAGAGAAACCTGCACTGGGGAGGAGTGGGACAGACACAGCAGGGATCCCAGGCTGGCTGCTCAAAGGAACAAGGTCCATTTTATGAGTCTGTGTCAGAGCCCTATCGCTGTCCTCTCCACCACAGGAGGACTCCACAACCCAGGTAAGTGCTACATTCCTGGTGAGAAAGCCATATTCATTGCTTTTCTCCCTGCCATAAAAAAGCAGCATTCATGTGGGGCTGTCCCAAAATGTATTCTATTTTGACAGTTATGTTCCAGAGAAAAGTAGGATGGATGTAGCTGTTGTTTGAGGGGGGAGGAAAGTTAAAAAAAAAAAAAAAAAGAATCAGCAAATTGCCTTCTGTCCTTAGTTACCTGATGCCCTTCTCACTTTTTGAGGGCTGAGGAGTTGTACTGCTCCATTTATAGCAGCTGCAGGTGGAGGGCTACTTCACACGTGTGTATTTTTATATGTGTGTGTAAATACACGCATATATACATCTTGTTTTCACTTTTATGTGTGTGTTTTTGTGTATACACACCACAGATGAAAACCTGCTGATGTTTTGTGCCCTGACAAACATCCTCAGGTGTTAGGACAGCCGGTTTTGTGGGATACCCACAAACACACACACGGACTTTGAGGACTCTTTTCATTATACCCAGCCATGAGGGCTTTTAATAGCAGAACTTGCAAAAGATTTATTTTCAGTCTCTCTGTCACTCATGAAAATACCTGCTCACAGATAAACCTGTTTATTAACTCAGAGTGGTGATTATAGGCAATCCTCAGGACAGACCTCTTAGACAATACAAAAACACTGCAATTTTCATCACAAATGGATTTTATAAGTCCTGTGCAACTGCAAATGAGCAGGGAGAGCCCTGATCCTATACCCAGGAAAGCCAAAGGTTCTGCTGGTAACCAAACTGCAGGTGAGCTGCTGGTGCTGGTCAGGCATGTAGGTTTTATTTGGTAACTGAGAACAGAACCAAAATCAGAGATTGGTTACCAGTTTTGGTAGAAATATAATACATTTCGTTCTCTGATCATTATTCTCCTGTTTAATAATGAGAAGTAAGTGTATCAGGTAAGCACAGCAGGATTAAAATAATTCCCTGATGGAGAGACGGAGGCCTTCAGGAAAGGGCCAGGCTTTATTGTCTGTGAGGGTGCTGTCAGCATAAATAATTATCATGAACTTCAACTTCAAGCAATCAAACTTCATTGTATTGAAGGGGCCCCATTAAATGCTCAGATTGTTCTTAATTTGATCTAGTGCAGTCAGTTCCTGAGGGAAGGAGAGACTGCAAAAATCAATATGGCATCGCTAAGGGAGCCAGGGTGTCTTGGTCATGTCTGCCAGAGGAACTGGAACTGCCTCAGGAGGGAGGTTGTCTCATCCTGCTGAGACACCAGGGCCACAGAGTTGGTGAAATGGTCAGGAGCCCTTGAATGGCTTGAACCAGACAAGGAGTTTCAAAGACAACTGAGCTGAGAGAAACCAGACTCAAAACTGTTTCTTCCAAAGCTTGGCTGAGCTGCTATTCAGCTCCTCCCTTAGGTTCCATTGTTCCCCAGCCCTTACCCAGCCAGGTTGATGATGGTGTCTGCTCTGCCATGACGATGCTTTTCCAGCACTCACTCAGTGCCGCTGGGGTGCTCGCTGCTGCCTCGGCTCTGACTTCTTCTGTCTTCAGAGACATGCAGAGAGTGGTGCAGGTTTCAGTGCACCTTCTGTTCCCTCTCTGCTTATAGTTGTTCAAGTCAAAATAAACTGCTGCTTTCAATTTTCTGATTTTTATGTCTACACTCACACTTTCTTCAGAGGAGATAATGAAATGCTGGACATTAAACAGGAAAGATCCTGGATTTGTGGGCAAAGCTAAGAACAGAAATCTAACCCAGCAGACTGAGCTTTAATATTCATAACATTTAGACCTGGTTAACTATACTGCCTAGACCTACCCTGTCATGGTTTAAACCCATGCTCAGCCAGCAACTGACCCCACGCAGCCACTCCCTCCCTCTCTCCCTCCCTCCCTCCATGTCGGGATAGGGGAGAGAATGAGAAGGGTAAAGGTGAAAAAAATCCTGGGTTGAGATAAAGACACTTTAATAGGGAAAGCAAAAGCCACACATGCAAGCAAAGCAAAACAAGGCATTCATTCCCCACCTCCCGGGGCAGGCAGGTGCTCAGCCATCCCCAGGAGAGCAGGGCTCCATCACATGTAAGGATTACTTGGGAAGACAAACTCCATCGCCCCCCTTCCCTCCTTCTTCCCCCAGCTCTAGATGTGAGTATGATGTCATATGGTCTGGAATATCCCTTGGGTCAGCTGGGGTCAGCTTTCCTGTCTGTGTCCTCTCCCAGCTCCTTGTGCACCCCAATCTTTTTGCTGTTGGGGTGGGGTGAGACACAAAGGGCCTTGACTCTGTGTAAGTGCTGCTCAGCAGGAAGGAAAACATCCCTGTATTACCAACATTGTTTCCAAAACACAGCCCTGTACCAGCTACCATGGAGAAAATTAACTCTATCCCAGCCAAAACCAGCACATGTATAAACACCCCCTCCCTGAATCAGCCCATTTCACCGTGAGCTTCTGTTACACTTCTTGTATCAACCATTGTCGGAGAGCACAGAAAAGCTGAAACAATTGGCACAAATTTTTGTTAGAACTACTTTTATGTCTCATGATTTAAAAATCACCCTGTCACTTTGTAGTTATTCTATTAATCAATGTTCATATGAAATATTTCTAAATAAAAGAAAACTCTTTGGTAAGCAGATTTTTTTCCCCTCATATTTTGATCACGGGACTGTGGAAAAAAACATAACTTAAAAAGCGTCCTGAAAAATAAATAAGGGCAAGGCCATTTATAAAGTAAAATGCCTTTTCATTTGAAAGCTCTCTCTTCCTCCCCATTTACAAGCGTGGGCCTTGCACGTGTGCATTGAGCTTTGTGGATCCAATTGTTTCACCAAAAGGAGAATATGAGATGCTTCTTCGGAATTCTGCCTCAGATAATCAAATGTGTTTTATGTCAGAAATGCTGCGAAGGACACAGATAAAGGTTTTACAAACAGATTTCATGGGTTTTCCCTTTCTAATTGCTACTTGAGTATTGAGAAACTTGACCTAATTCAGAGTAGGAATAACATGCCCTACTCTTTCAAGTGGGCTTCAGTGGACAAAGAAGCCTTGCTCCAATCCTTGGAGGTAAAGAAAGCAGGCTTTCATATCCTGTTAGCCTTTCCCCCATGGCAGGTTCAGAGTGCACGCTTAAATCTGCAAAGAGAGTGTGCCCAGCTTTCCCTGGCCTTTTCAAAATAAACCAACAAAACTTTTAGCTTGCTGGTCCCACATAGCCACCTTTTTGTGCTGCAGGAGGTGGCTCGTGACTGACTGACGTGGCAGGTGCTGCAGGAGCCAAGACAATTCTGCATTTCAACTGATTGTTGTCACTACCAAAGCCTATTATCTAGGGTAATAAAGTTTAAGATTAAGGGGATTCTGCATGTTTGTGCTATTCTCCACAAAGCTTATCTTCTAATAGACCAGCTGCTTTATTACGCTTCGCCCACCCCTTCCCATTGTGTAGGGAAGCCACAGGCGCGGATGGGAAGGCACTGAGGCAGGCCGTGGCCACCAGCTGGGAATATCATATCGCCCCTCAGCCTCCAGCTGGGAGTATTCAGTTACCAGCAGTTGCCAGCTGGGAACGTCGCATCTTCCACCTTGCCCAGCAAAGCACATCGCATTAATGTCAGGATTCTGCCAAGACCATAACCCAGTTGTGTTCCCACTCCACTTCCTCCTGACTTGGGTGCTCCATGTGCCACTGCTCTGGCTTTGCTGGCCATGGTGTCCATGCCCTAGGGACGCAAGTGTTCAGCTGGAACCACCTCCTCATTCTGCTCTCTGGCATCGGCCCTTTGTGCTGGTTTTGGCTGGGGTTAACTTTCTCCCTCGTGGCTGCTATGGACTCTTTTGGACTCATGCTCCAAGTGGTGTCAATAACACAGGGATGTTTAGCTCATGCTGAGCGGGGCTTACATGGAACCAAGGCCCTTTCTCCTCTCACCCCACCAGCGAGGGGCTCAGGGGGCACAAGATGTTGGGAGGAGACAGAGCCAGGACAGCTGACCCCAACTTACCCAAGGGATATCCCAGACCATATGGCCTCATGCTCAGCATATAAAGCTGGGGAAGAAGGAGGAGAGGGGAGATTCAGTGACAGCATTTGTCTTCCCAAGGTACCATTATGGGAGCTGGACCTCGGCTTTCCTGGGGATGGCTGAGCACCTGCTGGCCCATGGGAACTGGGGAGTGAATTCCTTGTTTTGCTTGGCTTGCATGTGTGGCTTTTGCTTTCCCTATTAAAGTGTCTTTACCTCAACCCAGGAGTTTTCTCACTTTCACCCTTCCCATTCTCTCCCCCATCCCTCCAGAGGGGAATAAGTGAGTGGCTGCATGGGGCTCAGTTGCCAGCTGGGGTTAAACCTCAACACCTTGGAAAAAATGTTAGACATCTGTAGCAGAAAGAACTTAAATGAAATTGCCAACCATTCATCACAGGGAATTTATTAATGTCTTCCCCTCACATCTTAAACCTCGCATTCACTGAAGGCCACAACATTCAGATATTATTGCCACATATCTTATACAAACACGGACTCAACTAACCTGAGGTCAGGGGAGTGGGGGAGCATGGAGATGCTGTCACCATGTCCTCCTCCCATTTTTTTTTTTCTCTGGATGTATCCTAGATGCATTTTAATAAGTAGGAGCTGTCAGTATAACATCTTGCCTTCCTCACATCGTATGTGGGAGCATTAAAATAACATTAGCATTTCATTTTTGATCCAAAGATCTTGGAGTGTTTTGAGGGACAGAAGCAGACTGGAGGAGCAAGCCAATGGGAACCTGACAAAATTCAGCAAGGACAAACACAGGTCCTGCACTGTGGAGGGACTTCCCTGTGGCACAGCACTGGGAAGCAGCCATGCTGGGAAAAAGCAGTGGGAGAGGCAGTGAGCTGAACAGCAGTGTCATAGCAGCTGACAGCATCAGGGCCAACAGCATCAGGGCTGTGTTGGAGTGAGCACAGCTCAAAGAGGAGGTGATTAGACCCCCGTCCTCAGCATCTGTCAGGCTACATCACAATCAATATTGTGAGATCTGGGTCCCTCATGTCAGGAAGGAGAAGAAACTATGAACTGCAGAAACTATTTTGTCTGACTTCTGCATGACCATCCAATTCTGCAAAAGGAGTGTCCTTAACAGCCCTGCTGCAATGGGGGGAGTACAATAGCATGTCAACCCCAAAATCCCTGTCCTTCATTCAAGGCTCTTGAGATCAGATCTTGCCATACTTTATAGCTTCAAAATAAACACTAGAGCTGGCAGTTTTCATCTTTGGGGATGTCATTACCTCTATTAGCAGGTAACACTACCCCTATCCGAGAAACTGAGTAGTCTTTGTGACTCACATAGCAAAGCCAGAATAAACTGTCTTAAGGCTTGAGAACAGCTTCAAATATCACTTATTTCCATCCCTGATTTGGCTCAAGAAAGCAAGCACATCAAAGATCAATATACTTCAGGGAATGTGTGGGAGGAAGGGAAGAAGAGCAATGGTGAGATGATTCCCATATTATTCTGAGATATACTAATATTTCCTTGGCCACAAAACACAGATCGCAGGTGAGCTAAACTCCAAAAAAAGGTAGGTTTTGCTGCAAGATGCATAAAGTTGTATGAGCTAGGAGCCCTGCAGGTATCTTTGATGGGTACCAAACATTTATTGGAAAAACAGGAAGAAAGAGCGGTAATTTAGGACCAAAGCAGTTGGCATAGGCTCAGTATATAACGTAAGAAATGTAGGCAATAATGTGCATCACTCTGCACAGTCAGAGCCACAGACTGTAAAGACCAGGTAAGAATTAACCAGATATCAGCAAAAGAACTAAAAGAATACCAAAGAAGATATTATCCTCCAATAATTCATTTTTGGGAAAGGTCTGACTGTTGTGACTAGGGCTTGAGACCAGGGCACAGAGCGTACGCTCGCTGTAGTGGCAGTGCCACAGTTCACACTTCTGTAAGCGGCTTTATCATAAGGCAACAGCACTTAATTTTGCTCTTAATAAAAAGTGTCAGGAGATTAAGACCAAGCTGAAGATTTCTACTGCCGTCCTGGGATTTAGAGGTTATGCTGAAATCATTAATACAACCACTATTTGAACTCTTTTGATCACCAAGTATTAAATTCATCCGTAAGTACATAAATCCTAGGAAGCAGGAAAGCAGAGCTACCCAGCGCTGCTGGTCCTTATTCATCTGCTTTCCTCATCATTGCGTGGTTGTAATGTCCCTCAATCATCTCCTGAACTGCATAAAGAACCAATACAGCAGTCCCTCCCCATAAAAAGCTCTCCTAAATTATCTTAGAAGATTCTGTTTCTTATTTCAGACTCTCAGAGCATCCATTAAAATCCCAGATGGCTTTGTTCCCTCCCCGGGGCTCCTGTTCATGATTTGTGCTACCCCAGAGAAGCAGGCTTGGCCCTGCCCCCTGCTCTTTCTAGCAAGCAGGTATTTCTCAAAGCAAAGAGCCTAGATGCATTTGCAGCACCCCCAGTTGTGATAACCCAGCTGCACCAGCGTGCTGGAAGAGGGCAAGACACATTTCATGGGTCAATATAGGAATGCGCCTTCCCTGGGGAGTTCAGGTATGTTACACATTCCTGCACAGAGCACCTTGCTGTGTGTGAGGGGCGGCTGTGGCATGGGAGGCTGCCATCATCCTCCCTGAACTCGTGGGCAGGAGCAGAGGACAGCTTCAAACACGTGACAGGGGAGCACCCGCTTTACTCGGGATTTTGGAGAATGTCAGTCCTTTTTTTTTTATGCCGTTTTTCTGCTGGTTTAGCCTTTTCTGGGAAGAGTTTATTCTGTATTTTATTATGGTGCTGTTGAGTCCATGGCTGAGTACTCATTCCTTGGCAGACCTGTTCTGTCTTGCACATGCCTGGTTGTAGGTGCAGCAACCTTATCCCTGTGCTGTGGTGATAAAGAAGAAAGCCTTTTTTTTTTTTTAAGGTAAAATGAGTGACTACTATAAAACCTGCACTCTAAAGCCAGAAGACCTCAAACCATTTATTAAAACAAAATCCACATTGCAAATGGATGAGTCAGCACAGTAGTCAGGGAACTCTAATGGCAATTGCTTGTTGTTGTTTTAGAAGTTCTTAACAAATATTTCTAAGTCAGACAAAGGATTATGCTAATGAGCCTGCTGAGCTGACACTGCCTTTCTACAGCTTTTTAAGACAATGGCCACGTTTTTTTGTAAAAGCAACTCTCTCATTAATAGGAAGACTCCAGAACACATGGGTTCTCACAGAGAAACAATTCCTCTAATTGTATTTTCTATTTGACTTCAAGGAGTATTTGAATAAAACTGTCACTCCAAAATATTAGGGCATTGTTTCATAGTCTTTCTTTTCACATCCTTTTCTACCTTTGAAATGAAGATTCATATCAAACCTCTCCTTGCTCTTGCAGCAAACTGTTGTTTTGTTTGTCGGGTTTTTTTAAGTGCCCCTCACCACAACACTGACAGCTCAGGTGAGATTACAGGATCTCTTAGGAGGTGAAATGGCCTTAGTAATGCTTTAGACTTTCATTACTCAGTCAGAATGTGGAGTCTATCAATTACACCTACATTGACATGCTGGTGAATTAATTGGTGCATTTGACAAGGACAGCTATTACCCCGTGTTGTTCTGACAGCTGGGTTTGATATCAGGAATTTGTCAACCTTCCCCTTCACATGAGCTGCTGGAGGAACAGTTGAGTAGATCAGGTGAGGACATTGCAAGATTTTTTTCCTCCCGCTATACAGTCTCAACATCTGGTGATAACCTAAACCCTAAATAAAATTATGGACATTCATAACATCAATAAGCAAGCAGCAATGCCAGACCTGTGCTATAAACAATCTCCTGACTGGGCTGACAAAGCATTCAAGGAGTCAGAAAACTAATTCATTATCATCAGAAAAGTTAGCACCTTTCAGTAATGACTTTCTATGCGTCCTTCAGGTGCCAATGATACTTACTGGGTGGTAGTATTTCAAGTTTGTCTGAGTTTGGGGACTGGCATTTACAAAACTGTTGATCACTTGAACTTCACCTTGCTTAAGATCAGGGGCAAGTTTGAGTTACAGCTGGATGTAAATAGTTCTGGGCATGGAACACTGAGCTGAGAAACTGTGCTGCTCACTGGCTAGCACTATCCCATTTTGTGATACTTTCTAGAGTCTCTTACTTTCCTTTCTGTGGCTGCTCTCGAGAGCTTTTTCCAGCCTTTTAAGACTGGATTAGAAAATGATGTAGCATTTTATAGGAAACAACATGCAGGCATGCTCCTCCCCAGAGCTGGCAGAGATTCACTGGCCTTACAGTCTGATAGTCCCCTTCCTCGAGAGGGAAATACCTGAGCTGGTCCCCAGCTTAGTGAGAGATCGTCCCTTTCTCGGTGAAGAGCAAAAGCCAAGCTGTGGCTCTGCCCCCTCTGCTCCCCTCTGCTGGGCACAGAGAGGGAGAAAATGCCCTTGCAGCCTCTGAGCGTGACAGGAGGGCAATGAAAATAGACTCATCCTCACAGCCCAAAGCAGCTCAGAAGCAAATCCTGAGACGCGAAACTCCATTAGCTCTGGAATTTAGCACCAGTCGGGCTTAAAAGTTAGTTTATAAACAATTAGGATATACTAAAGCTGTTAGAAAGTCAAGACTTACAACAACTCTGTAAAAATGAAAAAAGAAAGACGTTCCAAACTTCCTAATTGCACAGCTCCACAAACAAATACCAGCTACTCGGCTTTCCCAAGCCCATGTGGTAAATTGCACATGTACTGGGGAGAGAGATGATTTGGGGCAGCCCTTCAGCCACAAAGCAAGTCTCTTTTTTCCTTAAATAGAATTATATTATTTTTTTAAATCTGGAGGATGGGTTCTCAGCATCCATTACCCTAAGAATGTCAACATGGACCGACCTTCAGATGGGCTCTGAAAGGGATTGAATCCACAGGGAGATGGGGCTGGCTGGCTGGTGGCAGCATGAGAGCAGAGTCCAAGCCTGACATCTGGCTCCTCTGGGCAACTGTCTGGGCAAGCCAAGCGTTGGTCTCCATATAGGTAGGTGATCACCCTAAGTCCTTTATCCTACAGCTGTGGTTCCATGCCCTGAGAAAACACAGCAAAGAGGAACTGCTGCCCTTCACCCATCAGCCCTGGGTTAATTGTGGGCCTTGAGACAACACTATCATTAGTTCTGGAAATTACTGGTCTTTTAAAGACATAGTAATGCAGCCAGGTTTTCATTTATGCCTTACTCGTTTTGCTAGGAAGCGGTACACAGTAAAGATTCAATCACCCAAAGCTTGGTGAAAAGATACAGAGGAAACACTGTTACGGTGCTGATGACTGCTGAGGGGAAATAGCTGGGACCAGCTCATTTACTTTCTTTGACCAGGTCATATGCCTGTGGCCAGCAAAATCATTTTATCCAGCACATGGACATGTGGTAACCACCAAACTCCTTTAGCAGGTAGCCCAAGAAAAGTAAAGTTAAAAATGTCTTTTACAACACATTCAAAAAACTAGCAGAAAACAATCTGGCAAGCTCAGTCCCACAGATTCTTGCAGGAAAAATTTGCCCTGTGGTAGTCAGTTGTTCTACTTTCATGACCAGGGGCTGCTCATCTGGACAAGGGTTTCCAGGGCTGGAAAAAAACACTATGATGCCTGCCTGCCTTGGCCTCAGACCACAAAAAATGGATCCCTGGACTCCAGTTCTGCCTTTTATCTGAAATAAAATCCCCTAAGATGGGGGAAGAATGCAAGGGGAGCAGCTTTCTTATTGCTTTTACATCTGGCTGCAAAGCTGGTAAGTGATAAATTGCAAAAAACTGGAAATGTGCAATGGACAAAATGTATCCCAGTCTTTGCAGATCTGGTGATATCACCTCTGATTTAAATGGATGTTTTAAACAGATGATTCAATCAGCAAGCAGGGAAAGTCGCAAAAAATTAAATGCGGTTTAATGGTGAAACATTTCCAGTTTTGAGGCACTACACCGAATTATGCAGCAGTGCATCAAACTAACTTTCAAGTCAAAGTGACCTTTGGTCAAAGTATATTGAAATAATCTTACTTTATAAAATATAGGTTAGGGGAAAACCCCCCAGCACCTGGCATACATAGATTTTGCCATTTCAGAAACTTGTCTTACTAAATGAAAAAATACAGCCTTGAAGGTGTTCATTAGCAGCAGAAGTAGCATGGGGATCCATACGCACAGTTAGCGTGATCAAACTGAAGTGTTAAATTACCTAAGCAAGAACTGCAGTGGTAAAAGGATGCAGAAGAAAAAGGATGGTCAAGTAGACATAGGCAGTAAGATTACCTTTAAAATGTTTTACTGTAGACCTAAAATAGCTACCCAGCTTTGAGAAAAAAAAAGAGAGAGAAGGGGAGGGGGGAAAGAGAGAGAACATAATTTCCAAACCCTTAGCTTATTTTTAATTTATAGTCCTTGGAAAAAAAATAAGTGGATAGCCCAATCATTTATATGCCTGGGCAAAAGCAATACATCTATATAAAAGTACAGTGATATATTTCTGTTGCTAGTTTAATGTGCTGCTCTGTGCCCTGTGTGTTCTGATTCATTGGAGAGCAGCAATCATGTCGACAGGAGCTGTTCTTCAGTTCCCATCAGCGACAACTAAAGGCCAATTCAAGGTTGTGGTGGGGTCATGAATCTAACATAGTCACTGATAGAACAATTTTCCTTCTGCGTGACACTGTCGGTGGGACACAGGGAATATACAGCAAGGACTGCTGCAGGTATGTCTTGTTTCCTCACCCTTCCTCTCCTCTCCCCACCCCCCTCCTCTTTTTTTGTTTTTAATTTTTGGTGATGGTGTGTGCTGTTAACAAGAAGCCTCTGGGGAATACAGAATCAGCACCATGGAAAATAAGAAGAGAGGAAACTTCTAAGCCTTTAGGAACCCAGCATACTCCTGGCCTCTGTGCAGGGCAACTCAGCAACATCAGCTCAGTGCGAAAGCTGGATCCACCCCAAGACAACATGGGCTGCACGTCTGAAGACATGTACAGCCTTATGAAGAAGAGAGGTGCTGGACCAAACTCCACAGTGATTTCACCTCTGGTCTAGCACCCTTTGAGTTAAATAAAGAGGCATTTTTATCCAGCTGTAACTGCACCCGAGTGGCTATCCTCCTCTGGTATGAAAATAAGACCTAGATTTTGCCTGACAGTATTATTTTCACACATTGAAGCTTGTAGGTGATCCTTCCAGGGAACAAGCTTTGCCCACGTTGAAAACAAAAAGCCAACTCCCACTATTATTTCTTCTATGTATGTCACTGAGAGAGCTGATCTTGAAGCTGGTGAGTGTTATTTCATTCTCATGCCATTACCTGTCACCACAGGGCCGCTCTGTTCTGAGGCACTGGTCTAAAATAACCATCCAGGGCAAGGTGCGTGGTTATACTCAATGCTCTGTATTTCCCACATCTTGAAAGCCAAAATCCCAGCTCATATCTGCAGTGGATAGGAATAGATCCAAGCTTTTCTTACCATCAAATTCGCCTCCCCTGTGCATTACACCCATTTACACCTGGAGCAAGGCCACGCTGCACAGGTCTCTGAAAAGGCCACAAGTGAACTTGACCTGAGCAGGGCTCAAGTTCCTCTTTGAATGGGCTGAACACAGAACAGCTGGAAGAATGATTACCTTTCCTTTTCACACAGATGCTGCTCCACAGGGCCATGGGTGGCTGGGCCTGCTCATCAGATATTCCCTTTCCGATGTAAATGCACCAGGCACACTGAGCAGAGACGGGAGAGGGAACTGCAGCCATACAAGGATGCAGGGGGAGCCCCGAGAGATCTGCTCTCTTGAGGGATCTCGCTGGCTTTCTAGGGAATTTCCTTCAAAAATTAGGGGGTTCCTTCCTTGTTTTAAGCAGCTTCAAAGCCAGATGAGACCCAGTCTGTCATTTCCCTTTGATCTCCAAGACAAATTCAATGATAATTTACATGGAAACACCAACAGGACCCATTTTAGGCCCTGAACAGGAGGAGAGAGCCTAAGTTTTTCTCTACCGCTATGGCCTTTAAGACTTACCAGACCATTGGCATTTCCCGACTCAGCGTTAGGAAACTGAAACACACCTTGTCTCTCACGTTGGTGTCAAGGTCCTTGCACAAGGACTGGGGGTGAGTCGTGTGGCGGAGCCAGCACAGCCTCAAGCCCTCTGAGCTCTCAGTACATCAAGCAGTGTTGTAAGTGGTGTCCCAGTGGCCTCCCCAGAGCCAGCACATGGGCTCACAGCCATGTCCCTTGCACAATTAGCATCAGCGGGGGCTGTGATGCAGGGCCTGGCTCTGAGCACCCTTAAATCCATAGGCAGAGGTGTGTGGGGAGGTCGCCTGCTCCTCTGTCATGGCTGAGTTCATGGGCATCTCCAGCACACCTGCTCACACACACCGATCTTGAAACACAGACCGTGAAAGAGATAAATTGCCCCTTTTTCGGTGTCAATGATTCTTCAACAACACACAGAGCAGCTTTGACTGGGCTTAGCTTGACTTGTGAAGCTTTAGAGAACCTTCTCAGTCCCAGACACGGTCCTTCTCAGGCAGAGGCGTGTTGGCAAAGCAAAGCCTGAAAAGTGGCAGTGGATCTGTCTGTGTGCTGGGGTAAAATACAAGGCTTCAGGGCCCGGCGTTGTCCTGCAGTTGCCATCTGCAAGTACTAAAACCACAGCATTTCAGAGAAACATTGCAACCAAATTAACAAAACACTCAAAACTAAAATTAACAAGACACTCAAATATACAAAAATACAGCTGTAATTTACAACTCTATTTAATTAAATTTTATTCCTGCACTTGCTATTGAAGATATTTATATATATAGCATAAAAAAAAAAAAAAAGGGAATGGAGATTTGTATTCATGAATAGTAAGGAAGGGCTGGAAATGGAAAGAAGAGGGTTTGTGCAGCATTCCTGCTGACATGCAGGCATCCCCAAGAGCGTCCCACCAAGGCTGTTAGCCCTCACTCACTAATTCTCAGGCCCTGCAGCTGTACACAGCTGTGTCTAAGTATCTGATGTTTTTTTACTCTTGTTTATAGTGTTGTAGTTGCTCCTGATCAAACTCACTGCAGATAAGATCTCAGCATGTGCTGAGCTCAGGAGCAGAAGCATGTGTCATCATCCTCTTCCATGTGTGCATGGGTCTGTCCCACCACAGGGGGAGAAAAGGGAGAGTATAGAACCTCCCAAACCCCAGTCTTTAGCTCTTCTTTGGGCAGAATGTTTTACCATATTGATTTCATTTGCATTAAAAATGCTTCTCTGGAAATGAAAGACTTGCATCTGTCTCATTATTTTAGATCTGAGCTGGCAACTGAGTTAATATTAAAATGACATATACACACAAATCACATTTCCTACGTTACAAATAACGGGAGCAAAGTGAATATACCCACATTAATAATTCACCTTTTGAGCTTAGCCCTTCTTTATTTTTCTGAAACTTCCACAAGCAGATTGCCATTTCCTCCAATTTATTCATTATTCAAATTCAGTCAACAGTTTAAAAGAACATGTTTACCTAACAGATAGCTTGCATTTTGCTTCCATTTTCACTGCTCGGTATTTGTAACAAAGTGTGAGTCACAATCGTGTAATTAAATCACATAATATAATTCCTTTTCCTCAGCTAAATCAAAATGTAATACTTCTGGGGGAAAAGTACTGCCAATGTGTCTATAAAAATCAAATTTCTACAAATAGCTTTGTCTATATCTGAATTTCATCTACATTCATTCTGACTAACAACTCAGCCGCTTGGATGTTTAGCAAATGATCATTAAAACAGGCAGAGCAGCTTAATTTCCTTCCTTCTCTGTAAAGAACGAAGGAAAATACATTTTCTTTCCTTTAGCCATCTTTAGCTTCTTCTGCCACCCAGTCATTCCTTTCCCCCTGGTTCTGCAGGTGCCATTAACAACATCAAAAAAGGCTACTGACAGCAGCTGCCTTTTAGTTGCCTTTTATTCACTTTCGAGCAGCAGCCTTTGGGGTTTTGCAGATCCACGGTGAAAGTGAAAACCAATAGTAAAATAAAGAAACATCAGGAGCAGAACAATAAATCTTTCACATTTCCTCTCAATTCTTGTTTAGCTTTCATTTTTCTGACCCAAGAAAGACAAGTTTTTTCCTCCTGTTTTCGTTATTTTTTGTTAATTTCAAATCATATTCCTCATTTATTTCAGGTTTCACCAGACATGAAGCCTACACATAGAAGCTTAAAAATGCACCAAGCAGATCTTGCCACTTCTCCCTATCTGATTTTTAGCTAAGCATTCAGGTGCTCCTTGCACTCAGAAATCTCTGCTATCGTGGTAAGAAGCAATTACTTTCCATGACCACTGGAGAGGCAGCATCCCACCAGCCCTAAGTCCCCACACCAGGTTGCTCAGAACCCCATCCAGCCTGGCCTTGAACACTTCCAGGGATAGGACACCCACAAGTTCTCTGGGCAGCCTGTGCCAGTGCCTCACCACCCTCACAGTGAAAGAAATCATAATGCTTGTATATGATTCAAACATGTGAGACAACTTAATTCCATGGAGGATTTCTGCCAGCCCAAGCTGTGATGCTGCTGAATGAATGTAAAATTTTAACACCAGTTCGCATGTGTACAGCTCTCAGAAAGGAGCAAAGGCTTTTCCAAAGAAAAATGGGATTGCAGGGGATCTCTTCTTCTAAATCCGTTCTGACTTCCAAACGGCAGCATTTTTGGAGGAGACAGAATAGATTTAGAAAGTGGCTGCTTATCGATTTATTGTCTTTATGCTAGACATAGGTTTTTATTAAAGAAAGCAGATACTCAATAGCGTTAACTAGTAATGGGAATTGACTTTTCACTAATTGCACAGAACCTGGCATTAATACACTTTAATAGAAAATAGGCTTGTGCACTCCAGATCAATCCAAAAGTTTTTTCTGAGTATGCTACAGACAAAGGAGTCCAACAACAACACAGCTAAATAAGAGATTGTATTTATTTACTTATTATTCCTCCAGTTATTGAGATAGGGAAATACCTCCAGGGAATGAGGGAAATGCTTTACCTCATCTGCTTTTCCGCTTTTTGTTTGCTCCATAGGGCCCAGTATTTCCTGGCCTGCTGTTCTGCCCCATTTGCCTAGTTTGTAAACAGAGGAGCATTTTTGTCTGCCTCAGGTACAGTGGGATGCAGGCAAAATAAATGTTTTGGAAGTAAGACTGACATGAGAAACAAAACAGTTTATCAGTTAAACAATATAAATATGTTATGATTACTATCATTGTTATTGTTACAATCATTACTATTATTATTAGTGTCATTGTTGTTGTTGTTGTTGTTATTGTTATTACTATTATTTTCTTTGTTAATGTTATGAAACAAATTCTCTGTATGTTCAGTTTCACTGTCTGGCTTCTCATTAGAAGAGCACAAGGGGATTAACAGCACCAGGGGCTAAACCCCCTCCATGTTATCTCGGGTGTGTAGCTCTGTGGGGCTCAGCTGGCTCCCGAGACAACATCATGAAACCCCTTCTTTGGGGCCTGGCAGGGGAAAGCCAGTGGGCACAGTCAAAACCACTGCATTTTCACCCAAGTGGCTTGGAACATTTACTGAAATAAGGCTTGCTCCCATGATGCAGTTAACTGGTACTTTGCATTGCCTGATAGCCACCTCCAGAAAAAAGACAAACAAAACAGAATCAAGACTCAGTCCCTGTCCCACTGAAACCCTTGTAGGAAACGACACCATGTGCTCTCACAGCTAATAGTGGTTCCAAGTGGAGCAAATTGGAGTCCCAACCCTTTTTAGGCACTATTACCAGTCCAATAAAGCAGCTAATAATAAAGGATTGCTGCTTTATTTCCTGCACTTAAAGAAAAAAAGGTTGGTAAAACCTTACTAATCATTTCTGACACTGAAGCATTACATCAGCAGACAAGCGTCTGAAGAAAGGCAGGATTTTCCAGCAGTTTTGGACTTTTGAAGGGTGGGAGAGTCCATGACTTTATCTGAATAAAGTTTGAAGCACCCTCACCTTTATAACCCTCTCCCATAGTTATCAGCTACTTTTAGATCCTCTTTAGCCTTCTCTGAGCCCAGCTGAAGGAAAAAGCCCCATTCCCGAGGGTACTGGCAGTGACACGGGCTGATGAAGGGCAATGCTAGTTAACTCCTTGTGCTAGTTAGTAACGTATGCTGGTGTCACAGGAAAGTAATTTTTAGTTCCGTGTTCCATGTGAGCGGCCCAGCTGGCACAACTCGACTCCTCCCGTAGCTGGATTGCCAATGACTGGCTCCTGAGAGGAGCCGGGGTACAGCATCGCTGTGCTGTTCCCCACGAGGCGAAAGTAGCTCTGGAAAAGGAGCCCTGCCCTTTTGAAAACTTCTGGCTCGCCTCAACACTCCCAACAAGAGACAGCCAAACTGCAGAGGGAAAGCCTCTCCGTGGGGGAGGGGACACCCCCAATTCCCTCTCTAGGCTGGTCCCGATGGCTCCATCTCTGCCATGATTGAGTACAGGAAGATGCAGGAAGGTGGGAGGTCCCTCTGGCAGTGTTTCAGGCTGAGGTCCTTTGCCATTTGGAAGGACAGGGAATGTGTTCCTGCAGGCAGCTGAAGGGCCCCTCAGGATGCAGTACACACCTATTTGTTTCTCTCAGTTGTGGTCCGGGACGCGGGGATGAAAACTCAGAGCCACGTCCCCAGTGCCAGGTTGCTTGGGTCCCTGGACCCACCTATGGCAGCATGAGGTCCCTGCACCTGCTGCGGGCTGAGACCCACCCCAGGCACTGGCGGCTTTGCTCTGCAGCTCATCCACCACTGCCGATCCCTCCTGCTGGGGAACAGCATCCCCTGGCCCTGGGCACGGCTCCCCCAGAGAGCTGGGATAACGTGCTCAGTGTGAGAACACCGGAATTACCTTTTTGCTTCTTTATCTTGTTGCAGATTGTTTATCAAAGCAATGAGAACTCAAACTAAGCTCACTGCTAAGGAAGTATCACTAGTTTACCATAACTACTATTTAAAAGTGTGATATGATGCTGCTAAAACTACTAATATGTTATTAATTAATATCCTATCTTGAAGTGAATTTATACCACTATTAATCAGTGATAAAGCCACTTATATTTGTCCCCCTTCCTAAAATGGTAGTTTATACTGGAAGAGCTACTCTACTTGTAGTGCCAGACATGTTGCTTCTGGATACCTGCAGCTATGCAGAGTAACTTGCCCCACAGGAATGTTTTATTTAGTCAGACAGCCCTTCGAAGTGAAAGGGTAACCATTTCTGATCATAACCTTGGCTTTGCACTTCTAGTAATTATGCTTTAATTGCATTACCCTATTTGAAATAGAGTTGTAATTGGAAAAAAACAATTTGATGTTCCCTGATGCATACTCTGACATGCGTTATTTGCTTTTTATTCAAATATAAATGTTCTCTATAATTCTATCAAAGAAAGGAGAAAAATAAAGCAAAATTGAAATGTCAGTAGCAATTTTGGGCATGTGAGAAACATCGGCAACTAGTGTTGGATGGGAAAAATAATATTGTGAAATCAGTGGTGTCAGTGGAAAGAAGAGATGTGAAAGGGGAAAGGGCTACAGCTCTGCTCCTCCAGAAGCTGTCTCTGTTGCACATGGTGGTGTCTAAATACTGAGCTGGGTACCAGCTGTAACTGAGTGATGGATGGGCCTTTAAAATTGCATTGGAGCAGAAGATGCAGAAGCAGTTTCCGGCCTTCCAGCTAACTACTGAATAATTACTAAGGCCAATACAAGTCAATGGAGTGCAGGTCCCCTTTCCTCATACCCTATGGGACAGAACACACACTTAGGCAGAAAAGTGGTTTTACTTCTTCCTTCTTGGGCAGATTCAAACAAATCCAGACCAGTGGCAACTTATACCAATGCCACTTACACATCATATTTCTGAGAGGGGAGCTCCAACTAGTTTGGCTGGATCAACTGCACATACAGTGGTATAAGCACGTGTGTGCACACACACACATTACTGAGACCTGAATCAGCTTTGGACCATTTGGAGCACTATGCAGGTGAAAATTAAATAATTTCCAGGTACAATGTTAGAGAGTTAGGTTCTGCCTCTCTGGAGCAAAAATAGTACCTCAAACTAAGGAGTCAGGGTGTGCTCAGAGGGTAGACAAGGAAACCCTGTTAGCCCAGTTGGGTTGGAGGTGCCTGGTTGGGAAGGAGTGTAGTGCATGTAGAGCTGGGTGTTGCAGCCCGCTCCCACCACAGAAGAAATTGCAGACATTTTCTGCAGCAACTCCTATGACAGATGTCCTCTGACAGCAGCCCTGCATCCTCATCTGCTCCAAACCAGAGCCAGCAGCCCAATCTTTACTTCAAAAAGTCAGCAGTTCACAGACAAGAAATTAACACAGGGGAGTCTTAAAGCAAAGGCAGTTGACATAGACTAGGCTGGATAAATTTGGTTTTTCTGGGTTTTTGATAAAAGCAAAACCAAACCCTCAAACCCAACAGGAAGAAAATCTCCTGTGAAAAATAAAATTCTGGTTTTGTCTAGAGAGATAACCAACTGTCATTAGTATAAGCTACTGTGCTTTCTACCCAGTTAGTTTATACTGACCACATCCAACAGAAAGCACAAGCAAAGTCATCCGTTCTGCTTCTGCACGTCTGGCTGCCCTGTCCCCATCTCCAAGCCTCATTCTGAGCTCCAAAGGGAAACATAAGTACCAAAGTTCAGATCCAGGCATTCGGCACATAACATTTCATAGGGACTTCAGGCTTCTCTGGCTCTTCAGGGAACAATCCTGTTAAGGTTACCCAGCATTTTATTTTGGGAATCCCACAACAGAAGGCGATTTTATTTTAGGTGTACACTGTACACTCTGTAGCTGCTTTTTACAGTGGCTTCTTAGGATCATAAGATCTTGGGCACAATCTCTCCTCCTTTTTCACACATAACCAGCGAGGGTGAATAGTGTCTTTGTCCAAATAGTTCTGTCAGTCTCAGCATTTTATCCTGACCCATTTCACCTGGGCAGAACGCACCTCTTTGCTTGGCTTGCTCACTCCTCCAAGCAATTTCACTCAAGTCACCGGGACTGTTAGTGGGAGCTCACTACTGAGACACGGAACAGTGCAGCTGAGATTCGGGGCTCCCTCAGGGCTGATACGAGGAGACTGTACAATTTAAGGAGCCTGCTGGAGGTTAGGCATCCTACACAAGTGTATTTAACAGAGAAGTATCTCTGATTTTTCTCTTTTCTTAGAGATTGAACTGAAACTCCCAGGAAGCAGCACAAAGATAACAAATGAAAACTAAGCCAAAATATAATCACTCTAATTATAATGACTGCTAAAAAGAGATGGTTGTCAAGAGAAAAGTTTCAGAAGCATTGAAGTCAACTGTCAAGATCCAGCCCATCTGATTGAAAACTGACAAGCAAGTCAGCTGAGAGAGCACTCCCATGTTATAAAACAGAAGGAAAGGAGCAGCTTGGAGGCTGTATGGTGGGGTTTTTGATTGTTTGTGAGTTTGGGGGGGTTTTTTATGTGCTACAAACTTAGACTAGAAAATGGATGAAGTGAGAAGAAAACTCATTCTCACCTGGATTATAAAGTACTCTCATGCAGAATTAAGCAGAAAAAGAAACACTGAATTAAGAAAACTTATGTTATGAAATTTGGTAAAATCTTATTTTCTACCCTTAAGCAAAGTAGTTATGTTAAAGGGTTTCTCAGATGACTTGTGAGGCCTTAAAAGCTGTGAATGAAGTAGGACCTTTGAATTCCCAGTGATTTCTCTTTGAGAATTTAAGTTCTGATGGTCCTGGTAAGCAGCTTACCCAGGTTGCACAGCTGTTGCTTGCTGGTGTATATATATTTATGTGTATATATTCTTTTTAATATGTTAACTAATGCTGTCTACTTCATGGTACTAATTCAGCAGCCAAAACAATCTATTTAAAAGTAGGTAGAGCTATCAGTTAAAATGCAAGAACAAATGGAAGAATAACAAGGAGAAAATCAGAAGATGATAGAAGAGAATTGCTTTTACTTCTGGCTGGAGCTCTGCATGGACCCACTCTCAGGACGTTGTAGTAGGTAATGCTGACACCTGTGGGTGAGATGGAGAACTGAGCTTGGACTTGACAAGTTGTTAATACTGTCCTAACTAGAGCTTAGAAAGTCCAGTCAGTGTGTGATACAGATTTCATCTGCTGCTGAGTACAGGCAAAAGGCTACCGAAGGAAGCTGAGGGAAGAAGAGAAGAATTAGGGCAATTTTCTCACCACTTAGTCCTGGGAGGAGAACCAGGGAAACTCCCTGTCTCCAGCTGTCTCTCTTGTCTTTTCCCTTCCCCAGCGCAACACCTCAGGCTAGGCTGCTTCTGGCTCCTCCAGCTACTCTGGTAAAATGCCGTCCGAGTACTCCCCTGTTTGTCTGGGAAAGAGGACACGTGTGGCTCTGTGCCACAGGCAGAAGCACCACTGTGGATGTCAGAAAGTTTCCCATTTTGCTAATGAGTGCAGGGCCCTGCTATGAGTGGCTTCTTGGCTACCCCATACTGCATTTCTATGGCAATGTTCAGGCAGGAGCTCAAAAACAAGGTTTCACAGTGAAATGTAAGTGTCTCTATAAAAACGTGTTGCTCTCCTCTTAAAGAACTAGCAATCATCAAGGTATTTGGGGATTGGGTACAAAGCTCTTATAAAGCCCAAAAAGCAAAGCAATTTCTCTTAAGTGCTCATCTTGTCCCTAAGTCTGCTATATTGCAACCTCATGGATGTGGGTAACACTTCTCTCGTCCCGTGCTCGATTTCTGAATGTGTCAATGAATTCCTCTTTGAGGAATCCCCCATTTCTGGGGACCCATCTCTCGGAGGTGCGCCATGGAACTCATGAGCAGGTTTGCAGTGAGCTGATGCCCTCTGCTGGGTATGTGGGACTTGAAACATGTGAATCCCCTATTTCAGAGCAGGATCATGGCACGAAACTCCTTCAAAGAGTGAACTGGACGGTTTAATGGCAAGTGTTCACACCTCCCTACACTATTTTTTAATATCTGTTGGAGGACAGGATGATTTGAAATCTTATTGCAGCGAATGAATAACAGAGTAGTTCTGGTTATGGCTGCCACATCGGTGAGTATTAGACCCAACTTGTAATTAATAATCTTTAAATATAATCATTTCAATAAACTATTCCTTTACTATCAGTTGGATTTAAAAGCATGTATAATTTGAAGTTGGAGAGAAGTGTCTGAAGGGGCCTTTAAATAAAGTTGCATTAGTGTGGTATTGACTGGATAGAAGCCAGTAGAAAGGTGAAAAAAGCTTTCAGAATGTTTGCTGAAGAGTTATTGGGGAAAAAGACCTGGATCATGAGGGACAAGCTACTCTATGTCAGCACATCCTATATTCCACTGAGAGATCAGTTGAAAAATGCTGAAACTGCATTTATTGAGACACAAATATGACCAAAAAAAAGTAATTCTAATTTTAGGGGTAAACAAAACTGGAAATCCTGTGTTTGTTTTGTCATTAGACTGAGAACTCTAAGGCCTTGATGCTGATTGCAGGTAGCTGTAGCTGTTTCTGTGACACATCAAGTGACAGATGTCCACCCAACACTTAACCTCTTTGGAGCTCTGTCACTACAGGATCTCAGTGAGAGCTTTTGTGCAGTTGTCTACTGGTCCATTCTGGCTAATATGAGTAATGCGTATGAGAAAAGGCCAAAAGGAACATTAAAAGAGATCTAAAATAAGTAAAAATTAGTCATCTTAACTGTTTTCTTCTTTTCCTTTAGAAGCCTTAATTCTGACTTCTGGATTTATAAAATTAGTTATTGTGTAGGTCTGTCCACTTCCAGCTCTTTCTGATGTCTTGAATGGTAAGAGACTCAGAAGTTGTCTTATGTTAGTTACTGAAGTAATGAATTTAATTAATTAAAAAAACCTCAAATCCATGCTGTGTCTAAGGATAAGGTTATAACATACTCCCAAAGACAAATGTCTTTTTGTAGCATAATGTTGAAAATGTTAATGTAAACCCTGAGTTAATTTCCTGACTGTACCATACTGTTATTTGAGTATTTAACAAAAATAATCCCAAGGGATATTTAATTGGTTTTAAACTTTCAGCTTCACAAAGGGGCACATCTTATCTCTGGAATGACCACAGGGCTGTGTGGTAATTCTCACAGGGTCCACAGAAGAACCCTCACGGACTTTAGAAAATGTAAAATTTGACCGTGTTCTAATCTTGATGTGAAGTTTGCTCTGTGGGAGAAAGCAGAGTATTCTGGAGCTTGTGTTCAATAAACTCAAACTGATTCATGGGATATGTATTCTTCATAAACCGGAGTCTTTTATTGTCATTGATTTTTGTCTCCTGAACATGCAAACTTTGCCAAGGCATTAATTTTTGCAATTAATACCAAAAGAAAAGTTTTAATACAGCCACTGAGGTATATCTACAGCTGGCTCCACTGCGTGCAGAGCTTAAAGTGGTTATGAATTTTGGATTTTACGGAAAGCAGTTGTTTCCTTTGGCTCTATTAAAATAATGTCCTGTATAACAGGCTTAGTTGTGAGTAATTCTGGCAGATGGGGAAGTACATGTGCTGCTGGGAGTCACATGCACTCACTTTGGATGATGACAAAATAACTTGTGTGGTGTTTGTCAAAACAGAAAAAAAAGCATTTTAAATCTAGCAAGATGGTAAAGTCTGACTTGTAACAATGTCTTTTAAGAAGAAAATGGTTGTGGGGCATGTGGAACCGTATAAATACATGCTATTGAACTTAGTAACACGCTACAGCCTAGGCATGTTAAGGAAATGCAGCTAAATGGAAATGCCCTAAATATGTTAGGAGGACATGTGAACAGCCAACACCAAAAAGTCATTTTTTTACCAGAAAAAACTCCAAACCCCAAGTGTCCTTAGGGATAGTACCCACTACTTGGTGCAGGTTTTTAGTCAAAGAGCAGTCCTGTGCATTTCGTTAGGAAACAAGTGTTTTATTTGGGAAAGTAATCACCTGCTAGTGCATCTGTAAAATGAGAGGCTGAATGTACTAACTTTGCAGAGGCTTAATGGAGAAATACACTTCTACTAATGGGATGCTTCAGGCAACTTAAGTTACAGGTAGTTACTGAATCCAAAATCTGGCTGTGGACCTAAAGTGGTAAGTTACACTCATCACACAAGTGGAAGCCTGTTCAGTTTATTAACAATGGGTACTGCCAACTCTGGTCTAATTAAAAAAAATAAATAAATGCACATAAATGACACGACTCAACCTCAACCAGCTTTTCCCCTCTCACTCTCCTGGAATTACCTGTTTATATTTTCACCTAATTCAAAAGATTGCTTAAGAGATGAAACAGAGCCAAACATGGATCCAGTGCACAAGATTCACTGCTGTGTCAGATGCCACTGGCACGGAAGGGAAGCAAGCCATGGCTGTTACTCAGCTGTGGTGCTGCTGCCTGGAAAACTGCAAAGACTCTGTGGCTCTGCCTAAGATTCACATCATGGTTCTTGTGATAAATGTGGCTGGAACCCAAGGCCAGTGAGAGACATCCATTGGAAGAACAGCCAATGCTCTGACCGAAAAAAAAAAGAGTCTGATTATTTTTATAACAGATTTAATAAAAATGTAGTATCTCAGTGCTTACACTCCAGTAGGACCAGCAGATGTCAGCACAACTCAAAGCATAACTTTGGATTTTGGCAATGCAACATTCATGACACTTACCAGAAAAGAAAAAAATCTGCTGAACAAAGAGCAAGACTATACAACTTTACCAAGTAAGTCTGCAAGAAGTTAACAGTATTACTGAAAAACTGTGACCCAACAAACATGCAGATCTTCCAAGTCACCAAAGAATAGGAAATTTATATTAAACACAACAAAAATACAAAGAACAAAAATGTTACTAAGATTTCATTTATAAAATCTTTTCCATAAACCTTGTTATATTGTAAAAGTTTAATATTGTGAGGACAGATAATGTATCAACCAAAGATACTTTCAATTCAAATGGGTTTTTTTGGTAACAGTCTACATAACCTTGGTTTGGAAACAGACACTCAAGTTCATTTCAGCTGCAAATAAACCTTTAAAATCAGTAAAGAGAAAAAAACAGGGAGAGGGTTGTTGAAGTACCAGTTCAGTCCAATTACAGACTGATAACAGAGCAAAATTATTTTAATTTTCTTCTACAGAAACAAACAAAATAATAAATTTTACTTTAACACAATGCCTTGACAGTTTAATTTCAGTATTTCAAGAGTGAGGCTTCAATTCATAAGGATAACTTGAACTCAAATCCCAGTAACTGGGATGACATCTGAACGCTTAAATGCTTTAGACTCCTTTTTAAGTGAACAGGATTGGATTTTTCAGATATAGCTTCAATACTCTAGAGAAGGTACAGTATTCACTATTAATACCAGAGAGTGCTCTATTAATACTGCATGTAAATTCATTGAGAACCTCCACAGTGAGTCACACGAAACAGATTAAAACCCATGAGATCCTGAAACATGTATGAAACAACAGTGAGTGGCTCAGGAGAGATCACATTAGAATTTAGCACCTCGTACTTGAATACAGTCAAAGACTGTTCAGTGAGATCTTACCTGCATGACTAAGAAGCCTGAGCACAATGCAGACTCAAGTCTGAAAAGACAGCAGTATGATTATGTCCATAATCATACATAAAACGATTGTGAAAGTGAGCACATTCATCATGTGGATCGTGACAAATTCCAACAGCTTCCATTAAACTATTAAATGCCGCACGCGCGGTGTTCAATCAAAGCACGGACCACGCAGTCAGGATTAAATAACGCACGTATACACTACCCAACGTGCTTATTTCTAATGATCTCTCCTCCCTCTATCTCGATCTGCTCGTAGAGCCACTTGCGGTCACAGCGACATTCTGTGCCGCACTTGTTGGAGCCACACTTGGGGCAGGCATAGAAACAGCCCAGGCAATCTTCGTCCAGGCAGTCACACAGGTCCATCCCGCTGTAGAGCAGCAGGCCCTGGCTGTCGTACACTTTACTCTTGGCTGGTATAACTTGCCTGTACAATGAAAACCAACAGTTATTTTCCATGTTAAAATCCACTTATTTTGATGCCAAGTTGCTAATATTCATGGAGGGAAGTTTGCTTTTTTCAGGTGTTCACTTTAACATTGTTAATTTCCAAGATATACATACCTTGTTGTATTTGAAAACATTTCTCAGTCCTAATTGTAACTCCACTCTGTGCCCAAACTAAGCAGAAGAAACAGAGGGAGAGGAAAGGATGTGGAGTTGGTGAGCAGCACATCTAGTGTCTGTTTCTGTCTGGTACAGTTACACTTAGGTGGAGAGCAGGGGCAACACATTAATGTGATATTCCTCGCATATTTTGACAAATAGAAAATGTCCTTTTTTTTTTTTTTTAAATTAGTCACATTAGAAGGTCGTAACTTGTTATCTAATATTGTCCAACTTGGACATTAACTTCGTTTTTCAAAAAGAAGGTAAGGTCCTTACTTGCACACTTTTGTTTACCAAGTGTAACTACTGAGTTTACTGAAAGATGGTAACTCCAATATTTTAAGTGCAGCCTACTTGATCTTACTATATTCAAATTTAGCTTATTATCAGAATTTTAGTTTATGCATGTATTAATAGCTACATCTATGGTCTGTGTACTATTGTTGTGCCTCACAAATACCTTTTTGTGTTTGCCTGAAATATGGACTGTAAGCTAATATTTTATCTTCTCTTCTGTTTATCTCGGGAATGAGAGTGGTCTTCAACATCCCTAAGACCAAGAACCCAATCCACACACACACAAACATCCACATAGATAATGTTATAGGCTGACCATCAAGGATATTTTATGTTCAAATGAAAGTTAATGTAAATACAACTATCAAATTACCTGTCTGAATTAAATGCTGCAATTTTTGTTTGCAGCCTTCTTTTTTCCCTTTTACTGGTCTCTGGAGTGAATTCAGTCTGTCGTCCTGGATTAGCAAACTGGAGAGACTTTAAAGCCTTAGCTGTACGTCCCTGAAGAAAGAGAAAATATCACTTAATTATAAATATAAATTTTAATTCTTAAGAAAATATCCAGTCAAGGATATTGTAATAACCTAGATGAATTCTTGACCTATGATTCTACGATTTCCCAGGAGAAACAACTCAAGCCTTAAAATCTTTATGCTGGAGAACTATACCTGTCTCCAAACTCAGCAGCACAAGCTTTGTAGTAGCAGTTTAAATCAATGCTTTCAAATTACCCTCCTATCAGCCTCCTAATCATACTGACATGTAATTGAAAAATACAGTTGGGGAACAGCTCCTAGACTGCATCTCCTCTTTGCTCAGAGTGCACACAGACAAGCTCTTGCTGTTTTGGTTGCCCACGCTACAGATTGCCTGTGCACAGCCTGAGCAACGCACCCAGCAAGGTACCGACCATATTCCGAGCTCAGCGCTTGGATAACTATCCTCCCACACCAGTTCATCACTGCCCCGACCAAATGCCACGGCCTTCACAGCCCAGACACCACAACAAGAGTACACTTAATTCGCCTCAATGCAGGTTCATTTTGTAATGAACTGCAAGAGAAAACACCTTTTTTTTCCTTTTTTTTTTTCACTGAAGAGACATCTTTAGAAGGAACTTTTGCAGTGTTCAGTTTTAAGCACAGGAGTTTGTTGTTTGCAAGGCTTGAATAACAGCTTAAAATACCAGCAGCAGTCTGGTATTTACATGAATTTATGAGTTGTAAGTCACCCTAGTAGACACAGTTTTTCAAAACTTAAAGGCCATATTATTTAATTAGAGAAGAAAAATTTTAAGGCTCTCCAAATAAAGGTTTAAATACAGTAAACTCCTGCACATCTAAAAGACTACATCCTTTCTTATTTGTATGAGAGAAAAAGTTAATTTCTTTATGTAGTAGTTATATGAACTCTAATAGCTTGCAGAGTGTAGAGGCGATGGGAAAACTGATCCATATACATACGTCTGGGTCCAGTTTTCTCCTTTGTCGCTCTTCAGGTTCCACATCCACACTTCCATTTATTATCTGCATACATTTGGGACAAAGCTTCCAACCAGGTACAAATTGTCTTCCAAACTTGGCACTTAGAAAAGTTGCATCATCTAAGTCAATTGCTCGCAAGTTTTTCTTTGATAGTTTTCTGTGTATGTTAAAGGGATCACAACAGGACTTTTGTAAGTCTTCAAATCTTTCAATGTAAATTTTTGCATGGTGGAAGCAGATTGTGTTGTTCTCTGACAGGGTTATTCCAGTCCTAAGCTGAAGCAGCAGGAGGTCAGATGAAGATACATCTTGTTTAGTCTTGAAGCCAGTGTGACGGGTGTAATAGGTCTTGTGGCATTCATTGGTAGCTTGAAGCTGAACTCCAACTGAACAAGGATCCATTTTACTTTATCAGGACAACGAATTTCATTTATCTTGCCTAAAATGAATTCTTTGAAGCCTTTAGGAGTTTCTGTGAAGACCACCCTAGAGAAAGTATTAAAATCAATCAGATTCGCAATGCAAACTTTTATCCATAAGCCTGACATACTGCATTTAAGTAATTTAAAAAACATGTAAAGAAATGATAGCCTTCTAGTCTAGATAAAACTAAAAAGATACTAAATTTATTCTGGAGTTAAACCATGCATCTTCTATTCCTTCCAGAGGGTTTTTTTTTTTTTTTTTTTTTGTAAAATAAGCATCTATTCAAAATGTTTAGTAGCATTACTTTCTCAAGAGCAATCTGGGAGCAAGGTACGAGGTGGATGAATTGTTCACACAGCACCATGCCCTGGTCATTGGTTTTCCTGAGGACCCCGTCTCTTGAGACAATCCCTGCTAGTCAAGACCAAGAATGCCCACAGAAAGGGACTGCTGATGGCTAAACAATTCACCCATCCTGTCTGCAAGGAGTTTCTGAGGGGGAAAAAAGCTGCACAAGGTAGGCTGCACAGGCTGGCTGACGTCAGTCAGCAATTCCCATCCAGCAGCACTTTCCTGTATGTTCTTCCTACGTATATCAGGTGCAGGTCAACACCCTGGATTGACCTGAGCCTTCCAAGAACCAATCTGGGCTATGCACAAAGATTGGTGGTTCCAGATGTGTGCAGTTTTGTTGTCATGTGGCCTTTGTGTGCAGCCCTCTATTGGGCAATTATTATATAGTTCTACACTAATTCAATTACCAAATTAAGTTACTAAATACCAAGTGAGCCACTGCAGACTGGTCTCACACCCCGGCCAAAGTTTGTTGCTAGCCCAGTGCTGGACCTAACACACCAGAGCCTGAGCCTATCTTGCACTATTTTACACTGCAACATAAAAAACAAACTTCTACCAAAAGAAAGGAATCCCTTGCTCTCAAATCCTCCAAGAACCCTAATTACAATGAGTGTAGCCAAACTGGGATGCTTATGTCTACCTACACCCTATTCTGCAAAGGCAAAACCCAGAAAAATGAAAAAGCAGTGTACTGGTTGTGTCGGGGATAGAGTTAAATTCTTCACAGCAGCTGTGTGTAGGTACGCGGCCGTGTTTTGGATTTGTGACCAAAACAGTGTTGATAACACGCTGATGTTTTCGCAGGGCTTACACAGCATCACAGCCTTTTCTGCCTCTCACCCTGACAGCGTGGGGCTGGGGGTGCACAAGAACTTGGGAAGAGAAGGAGCCAGGACAGCTGCTGCCAAGTGACCCAAAGGATATTTCAGAGCACATGGCCTCATGCTCAGCAGTAAAGTGGAGGGTGGTGGGCAGGGGTTGCTGGGAATGGCTGAGCATTGGTGAGTTGGTGCTGAGCAATTGTTTTCACTAACACTTGCTTTTTTTCTTGGCTTTTACTTTCTGCTCTCTTCTGGTTTTCTTTTTATTTTTCTTACAATATTTTAAAAAATATCTTTTAATTATTAAGCTGTTTTTATCTCAGCCCACAACCTTCTCACTTTTGTCCTTCTGATCCTCCCCCCAGTGAGGGGGGGTGAGCAAATGGCTGTGTGGTGCTGAGTTGCCAGCTGGGGTTAAACCACAACACACGTTTATTTGTTCTAACCACTGAACAGGGCAATATGGCCTTTTAATCAGTAAAAGTATCTACCAGGTGTCCAGTGCAAAAGAGTCTGGGATTCTACGTTCAATAAAATAAAATCGAATAACATCATACACAATCTAATGACATGAAATGTGTAAGTTTAGCCAATATACAGAAATATGAACACAGTAGTGCAAGAGATTAAAAGAGAATAGTGAGTCAACAGGATTTTTAGAATTATTTTGAAAAGCCACTGCCTGGAGCATTTTTGCAGCATGCGATACTTCAGTTTTTCTGAAGCAGATGTTTATATCTGAAGCAATTACACATTTCCATATATTAAACTGTAGGCACAGTAATTGAAAGGCCTTGCATAGGACATGATATTTTCTAGTGATTTAACTGATGCAAATATAAATGATCTGTGAGGTTCCACTTGAGCCAGTAAACTTGTCTGAAAGTATAATTTTATATCTGACTTGAGACACAACTGATTATAACTGAACGATCATTTTTAAACAAGTTTTCTCAGCCTACCGTTAGGAATGCTGCAACTTTCACATTTAAATTAAAGCAAGAAAAAATAGAGGCACAAAGAGTCCCAAATGTAGAGGCACTACACATACAATGTTATAAACCCATGAGAAAAGAGTGTATGTTTCATTCTGAAAACAATGCCAACTCGGTTCTGTTTTTTTGCGAATGATCTGAAAATACAGAGACTTAAGTATTCTAACACTTAACACTGATTTCTCAGGTCAAAACCTAAGTCCTGTATTTTTAGGGCTATACCTAGTCCACTCCTAAGTTGCTAGGCCATCTGAACTCTTCTTCACTCAAATTTCTAGGCTAAGTTAACTCCTGAAGTTTTGAGCTTTTCAGATCTGCACTGAACAATACACATAGGAAGTAAAGGGTAGACGTCAATGAAATTTAAAAAATTCTTATTTTCAGTAGCTGCTGAGCACTGACTCTGGTAAGTTTTACTACACAAAAGTTCCAGTGCCTTTGCCTATTTATGCGCTTTTACTGCAGTACTGACTTTGAATGATTTTTTAATCTTTTTTAAAAGACCACCTATCAAACTTTACTATCTAAGATAGTGAACCAGCTCTAATGACAATCTTTTTTTATTAGCTGCACAAAGTTTGTGTTTCAAACCAAGGTAACTGGAACTGTTAATGATCAAAGTTCACTGCAGCTGAGTTAACATTTTAACAGCAATTTAGGCAATACCAAACAACTTACTCAAAGAAGTCTGTTACAGGCTCTGCGCCAAGCCTGCTTCAAGTGCTAACGTGCATTTTTGACCGATTCCTGCTGTGGAAGGTGGGGTTTGTGTGTGTGGTTGAAACACATTAGGTCAATATACAAGTGACGGTCTAATTTGCACAGGGATTGTAAGTCAGAACTCTTGGACTATGTTCTGATTGAGAAACCCAATTTGTCTTCTAAAGGAAAAAAACACCCAAATAGTTATTACAATGCTATCCCTGTCAGGTATCTGTTTGGACAGCTGACTATGCTATGTGATACTCCCTATACCAAACTGCGGGAGAGCACAACAGGTCTGTCACCTCGGTTTGTTCAAACGCTAGTACTGCTGAGGTAACTTAGGGATCTCATCCACTTAATTCGCAGGAATTCTTGGTGGAAGCTACAGCGCGTTTCTTCTCTTCTCCCCTTGGGAGGAGCACATGGCTGCTTTTCCTGTGAATTGTCCTTGGTGGAAACAGGAAAGCACCCGAAACCCCCAAAACCAACGTGCACCTCATTGTATGTGCACCTGTGCAATGGTTAATCAGTGCTCACCGTAACAAACGCCCCAGCCCAGAGCTCGATGAGGGGGAGCACAGCGGAGCACAGGGCCGAGCACGCCTGCCGCCCACCCGGCACGGGGCTGCGGGAGCACAAGGGAAGGAGGAAACCGCCTCCCACGGGCAGCGCTGGCCTGAAACTGTCCCAGGGAAAGAAAGGCCCAGCCCTTCCGCTGCCCGACGCGCGCCCTCGGGGCGGCCCCGCTACCTCCCCGCGGGCTCTGTCCCACCGTGCCGATACCTCCCCGTGGGCTCTGTCCCTCCGCGCTGCCCCGCGGGCGGCTGCCATCCACGGCCCCTCACCACAGAGCCACGGGGCGGCCGGGGCGGCGCTTCCGGCCGGGGATCTGAGACTGCGACACCTGGCGGCGCGGAGGGGGTGGCCGCGGCCGGCGGTGTCTCCGGTGCTTCCCGGCGCTTCTCGGCACGGGCGCCGGGGCCGG